>CANTUR010000632.1:0-149503 GCA_947683625.1 Mallotus nudiflorus
TTTTGAACGCAACACGTGAACTCGTGCAAATTTGTGCACAAATGGTTTTAGACATGTTATCCAATGTTCCAGTTGAATATTTAACATCCCAAATTCGTATTCCAGGGTTAAAAACTTCGAATTCAAATTGATTTAACGGATTGCATAATTTGTGCACATTTATGCGCATGTTTGAACGCAAAACGCGAACTCGCGCACAAATGGTTCTAAACAATTTATCCAATGCCCAAATTGAATATTTATCTTCCCAAATTCCTATTCCAGCTTTTAAAACTCATAATTCATATTGATTTTACCGAATGCAAAATCTGTGCACATTTGCGCATGTTTGAACGCAAGACGTGAACTCGTGAAAATTTGTGCCCAAATGTTTGAAACTTGTATCCAATGTTTCCAATTGAATATTTAACATCCCAAATGCATGCTGCAGCTTTAAAAGCGCATAATTCAAAATTGATTTAAACGGAGTCCATCATTTGTGCGCATCTGCGCATGTTTGAACGCAAAACGTGAACTCGTGCAAATTTGCGGACAAATGGTTTTAACCATGTTATCCAATGTTCCAATGGAATATTTAACATCCCAAGTTCATATTCCAGAGTTAAAAAACTTCGAATTCAAAATGATTTAACGGATTGCATAGTTTGTGCACTTTACGCATGTTTGAACGCAAAACGTGAACTCGTGCAAATTTGTGCACAAATAGTTCTAAACATGTTATCCAGTGCTCAAATTGAATATTTATCATCCCAAATTCCTATTCCAGCCGTTAAAACTCATAATTCATATTGATTTTACGGAATGCAAAATTTGTGCACATATGCACACGTTTGAACGCAAAACGTGAACATTTGTGCACAAACCTTTGAAACCTGATACCCAATGTTCCAATTGAATAATTAACATCCCAAATGCATACTACAGCATTAAAAACTCATGATTCGAATTGATTTAACGGGGTGCGTAATTTGTGCACATTTTGCGCATGTTTGAACGCAACACGTGAACTCGTGCAAATTTGTGCACAAATGGTTTTAGACATGTTATCCAATGTTCCAGTTGAATATTTAACATCCCAAATTCGTATTCCAGGGTTAAAAACTTCGAATTCAAATTGATTTAACGGATTGCATAATTTGTGCACATTTATGCGCATGTTTGAACGCAAAACGCGAACTCGCGCACAAATGGTTCTAAACAATTTATCCAATGCCCAAATTGAATATTTATCTTCCCAAATTCCTATTCCAGCTTTTAAAACTCATAATTCATATTGATTTTACCGAATGCAAAATCTGTGCACATTTGCGCATGTTTGAACGCAAGATGTGAACTCGTGAAAATTTGTGCCCAAATGTTTGAAACTTGTATCCAATGTTTCCAATTGAATATTTAACATCCCAAATGCATGTTGCAGCTTTAAAAGCACATAATTCAAAATTGATTTAACGGAGTCCATCATTTGTGCGCATCTGCGCATGTTTGAACGCAAAACGTGAACTCGTGCAAATTTGCGGACAAATGGTTTTAACCATGTTATCCAATGTTCCAATGGAATATTTAACATCCCAAGTTCATATTCCAGAGTTAAAAACTTCAAATTCAAAATGATTTAAAGGATTGCATAGTTTGTGCACATTTTCGCATGTTTGAACGCAAAACGTGAACTCGTGCAATTTGTGAACAAATAGTTCTAAACATGTTATCCAGTGCTCAAATTGAATATTTCTCATCCCAAATTCCTATTCCAGCCGTTAAAACTCATAATTCATATTGATTTTACGGAATGCAAAATTTGTGCACATATGCACACGTTTGAACGCAAAACGTGAACATTTGTGCACAAAATGATTGAAACCTGATATCCAATGTTCCAATTGAATAATTAACATCCCAAATGCATACTACATCATTAAAAACTCATGATTCAAATTGATTTAACGGGGTGCGTAATTTGTGCACATTTTGCGCATGTTTGAACGCAAAACGTGAACTCGTGCAAATTTGTGCACAAATAGTTCTAAACATGTTATCCAGTGCTCAAATTGAATATTTATCATCCCAAATTCCTATTCCAGCCGTTAAAAACTCATAATTCATATTGATTTTACGGAATGCAAAATTTATGCACATATGCACACGTTTGAACGCAAAACGTGAACATTTGTGCACAAACGTTTGAAACCTGATATCCAATGTTCCAATTGAATAATTAACATCCCAAATGCATACTGCAGCATTAAAAACTCATGATTCGAATTGATTTAACGGGGTGCGTAATTTGTGCACATTTTGCGCATGTTTGAACGCAACACGTGAACTCGTGCAAATTTGTGCACAAATGGTTTTAGACATGTTATCCAATGTTCCAGTTGAATATTTAACATCCCAAATTCGTATTCCAGGGTTAAAAACTTCGAATTCAAATTGATTTAACGGATTGCATAATTTGTGCACATTTATGCGCATGTTTGAACGCAAAACGCGAACTCGCGCACAAATGGTTCTAAACAATTTATCCAATGCCCAAATTGAATATTTATCTTCCCAAATTCCTATTCCAGCTTTTAAAACTCATAATTCATATTGATTTTTACCGAATGCAAAATCTGTGCACATTTGCGCATGTTTGAACGCAAGACGTGAACTCGTGAAAATTTGTGCCCAAATGTTTGAAACTTGTATCCAATGTTTCCAATTGAATATTTAACATCCCAAATGCATGCTGCAGCTTTAAAAGCGCATAATTCAAAATTGATTTAACGGAGTCCATCATTTGTGCGCATCTGCGCATGTTTGAACGCAAAACGTGAACTCGTGCAAATTTGCGGACAAATGGTTTTTAACCATGTTATCCAATGTTCCAATGGAATATTTAACATCCCATGTTCATATTCCAGAGTTAAAACTTCGAATTCAAATGATTTAACGGATGCATAGTTTGTGCACATTTACGCATGTTTGAACGCCAAACGTGAACTCGTGCAAATTTGTGCACAAATAGTTCTAAACATGTTATCCAGTGCTCAAATTGAATATTTATCATCCCAAATTCCTATTCCAGCCGTTAAAACTCATAATTCATATTGATTTTACGGAATGCAAAATTTGTGCACATATGCACACGTTGAACGCAAAACGTGAACATTTGTGCACAAACCTTTGAAACCTGATACCCATTGTTCCAATTGAATAATTAACATCCCAAATGCATACTACAGCATTAAAAACTCATGATTCGAATTGATTTAACGGGGTGCGTAATTTGTGCACATTTTGCGCATGTTTGAACGCAACACGTGAACTCGTGCAAATTTGTGCACAAATGGTTTTAGACATGTTATCCAATGTTCCAGTTGAATATTTAACATCCCAAATTCGTATTCCAGGGTTATAAACTTCGAATTCAAATTGATTTAACGGATTGCATAATTTGTGCACATTTATGCGCATGTTTGAACGCAAAACGCGAACTCGCGCACAAATGGTTCTAAACAATTTATCCAATGCCCAAATTGAATATTTATCTTCCCAAATTCCTATTCCAGCTTTTAAACTCATAATTCATATTGATTTTACCGAATGCAAAATCTGTGCACATTTGCGCATGTTTGAACGCAAGATGTGAACTCGTGAAAATTTGTGCCCAAATGTTTGAAACTTGTATCCAATGTTTCCAATTGAATATTTAACATCCCAAATGCATGTTGCAGCTTTAAAAGCACATAATTCAAAATTGATTTAACGGAGTCCATCATTTGTGCGCATCTGCGCATGTTTGAACGCAAAACGTGAACTCGTGCAAATTTGCGGACAAATGGTTTTAACCATGTTATCCAATGTTCCAATGGAATATTTAACATCCCAAGTTCATATTCCAGAGTTAAAAACTTCGAATTCAAAATGATTTAAAGGATTGCATAGTTTGTGCACATTTTCGCATGTTTGAACGCAAAACGTGAACTCGTGCAAATTTGTGAACAAATAGTTCTAAACATGTTATCCAGTGCTCAAATTGAATATTTCTCATCCCAAATTCCTATTCCAGCCGTTAAAAACTCATAATTCATATTGATTTTACGGAATGCAAAATTTGTGCACATATGCACACGTTTGAACGCAAAACGTGAACATTTGTGCACAAATGATTGAAACCTGATATCCAATGTTCCAATTGAATAATTAACATCCCAAATGCATACTACATCATTAAAAACTCATGATTCAAATTGATTTAACGGGGTGCGTAATTTGTGCACATTTTGCGCATGTTTGAACGCAAAACGTGAACTCGTGCAAATTTGTGCACAAATAGTTCTAACCATGTTATCCAGTGCTCAAATTGAATATTTATCATCCCAAATTCCTATTCCAGCCCGTTAAAACTCATAATTCATATTGATTTTACGGAATGCAAAATTTATGCACATATGCACACGTTTGAACGCAAAACGTGAACATTTGTGCACAAACGTTTGAAACCTGATATCCAATGTTCCAATTGAATAATTAACATCCCAAATGCATACTGCAGCATTAAAAACTCATGATTCGAATTGATTTAACGGGGTGCGTAATTTTGTGCACATTTTGCGCATGTTTGAACGCAACACGTGAACTCGTGCAAATTTGTGCACAAATGGTTTTAGACATGTTATCCAATGTTCCAGTTGAATATTTAACATCCCAAATTCGTATTCCAGGGTTAAAAACTTCGAATTCAAATTGATTTAACGGATTGCATAATTTGTGCACATTTATGCGCATGTTTGAACGCAAAACGCGAACTCGCGCACAAATGGTTCTAAACAATTTATTCCAATGCCCAAATTGAATATTTATCTTCCAAATTCCTATTCCAGCTTTTAAAACTCATAATTCATATTGATTTTACCGAATGCAAAATCTGTGCACATTTGCGCATGTTTGAACGCAAGACGTGAACTCGTGAAAATTTGTGCCCAAATGTTTGAAACTTGTATCCAATGTTTCCAATTGAATATTTAACATCCCAAATGCATGCTGCAGCTTTAAAAGCGCATAATTCAAAATTGATTTAACGGAGTCCATCATTTGTGCGCATCTGCGCATGTTTGAACGCAAAACGTGAACTCGTGCAAATTTGCGGACAAATGGTTTTAACCATGTTATCCAATGTTCCAATGGAATATTTAACATCCCAAGTTCATATTCCAGAGTTAAAAAACTTCGAATTCAAAATTGATTTAACGGATTGCATAGTTTGTGCACATTTACGCATGTTTGAAACGCCAAACGTGAACTCGTGCAAATTTGTGCACAAATAGTTCTAAACATGTTATCCAGTGCTCAAATTGAATATTTATCATCCCAAATTCCTATTCCAGCCGTTAAAACTCATAATTCATATTGATTTTACGGAATGCAAAATTTGTGCACATATGCACACGTTTGAACGCAAAACGTGAACATTTGTGCACAAACCTTTGAAACCTGATACCCAATGTTCCAATTGAATAATTAACATCCCCAAATGCATACTACAGCATTAAAAACTCATGATTCGAATTGATTTAACGGGGTGCGTAATTTGTGCACATTTTGCGCATGTTTGAACGCAACACGTGAACTCGTGCAAATTTGTGCACAAATGGTTTTAGACATGTTATCCAATGTTCCAGTTGAATATTTAACATCCCAAATTCGTATTCCAGGGTTAAAAACTTCGAATTCAAATTGATTTAACGGATTGCATAATTTGTGCACATTTATGCGCATGTTTGAACGCAAAACGCGAACTCGCGCACAAAATGGTTCTAAACAATTTATCCAATGCCCAAATTGAATATTTATCTTCCCAAATTCCTATTCCAGCTTTTAAAACTCATAATTCATATTGATTTTACCGAATGCAAAATCTGTGCACATTTGCGCATGTTTGAACGCAAGACGTGAACTCGTGAAAATTTGTGCCCAAATGTTTGAAACTTGTATCCAATGTTTCCAATTGAATATTTAACATCCCAAATGCATGTTGCAGCTTTAAAAGCACATAATTCAAAATTGATTTAACGGAGTCCATCATTTGTGCGCATCTGCGCATGTTTGAACGCAAAACGTGAACTCGTGCAAATTTGCGGACAAATGGTTTTAACCATGTTATCCAATGTTCCAATGGAATATTTAACATCCCAAGTTCATATTCCAGAGTTAAAAACTTCGAATTCAAAATGATTTAAAGGATTGCATAGTTTGTGCACATTTTCGCATGTTTGAACGCAAAACGTGAACTCGTGCAAATTTGTGAACAAATAGTTCTAAACATGTTATCCAGTGCTCAAATTGAATATTTCTCATCCCAAATTCCTATTCCAGCCGTTAAAACTCATAATTCATATTGATTTTACGGAATGCAAAATTTGTGCACATATGCACACGTTTGAACGCAAAACGTGAACATTTGTGCACAAATGATTGAAACCTGATATCCAATGTTCCAATTGAATAATTAACATCCCAAATGCATACTACATCATTAAAAACTCATGATTCAAATTGATTTAACGGGGTGCGTAATTTGTGCACATTTTGCGCATGTTTGAACGCAAAACGTGAACTCGTGCAAATTTGTGCACAAATAGTTCTAAACATGTTATCCAGTGCTCAAATTGAATATTTATCATCCCAAATTCCTATTCCAGCCGTTAAAACTCATAATTCATATTGATTTTACGGAATGCAAAATTTATGCACATATGCACACGTTTGAACGCAAAACGTGAACATTTGTGCACAAACGTTTGAAACCTGATATCCAATGTTCCAATTGAATAATTAACATCCCAAATGCATACTGCAGCATTAAAAAACTCATGATTCGAATTGATTTAACGGGGTGCGTAATTTGTGCACATTTTGCGCTTGTTTGAACGCAACACGTGAACTCGTGCAAATTTGTGCACAAATGGTTTTAGACATGTTATCCAATGTTCCAGTTGAATATTTAACATCCCAAATTCGTATTCCAGGGTTAAAAACTTCGAATTCAAATTGATTTAACGGATTGCATAATTTGTCCACATTTATGCGCTTGTTTTGAACGCAAAACGCGAACTCGCGCACAAATGGTTCTAAACAATTTATCCAATGCCCAAATTGAATATTTATCTTCCCAAATTCCTATTCCAGCTTTTAAAACTCATAATTCATATTGATTTTACCGAATGCAAAATCTGTGCACATTTGCGCATGTTTGAACGCAAGACGTGAACTCGTGAAAATTTGTGCCCAAATGTTTGAAACTTGTATCCAATGTTTCCAATTGAATATTTAACATCCCAAATGCATGCTGCAGCTTTAAAAGCGCATAATCAAAATTGATTTAACGGAGTCCATCATTTGTGCGCATCTGCGCATGTTTGAACGCAAAACGTGAACTCGTGCAAATTTGCGGACAAATGGTTTTAACCATGTTATCCAATGTTCCAATGGAATATTTAACATCCCAAGTTCATATTCCAGAGTTAAAAACTTCGATTCAAAATGATTTAACGGATTGCATAGTTTGTGCACATTTACGCATGTTTGAACGCCAAACGTGAACTCGTGCAAATTTGTGCACAAATAGTTCTAAACATGTTATCCAGTGCTCAAATTGAATATTTATCATCCCAAATTCCTATTCCAGCCGTTAAAACTCATAATTCATATTGATTTTACGGAATGCAAAATTTGTGCACATATGCACACGTTTGAACGCAAAACGTGAACATTTGTGCACAAACCTTTGAAACCTGATACCCAATGTTCCAATTGAATAATTAACATCCCAAATGCATACTACAGCATTAAAAACTCATGATTCGAATTGATTTAACGGGGTGCGTAATTTGTGCACATTTTGCGCATGTTTGAACGCAACACGTGAACTCGTGCAAATTTGTGCACAAATGGTTTTAGACATGTTATCCAATGTTCCAGTTGAATATTTAACATCCCAAATTCGTATTCCAGGGTTAAAAACTTCGAATTCAAATTGATTTAACGGATTGCATAATTTGTGCACATTTATGCGCATGTTTGAACGCAAAACGCGAACTCGCGCACAAATGGTTCTAAACAATTTATCCAATGCCCAAATTGAATATTTATCTTCCCAAATTCCTATTCCAGCTTTTAAAACTCATAATTCATATTGATTTTACCGAATGCAAAATCTGTGCACATTTGCGCATGTTGAACGCAAGACGTGAACTCGTGAAAATTTGTGCCCAAATGTTTGAAACTTGTATCCAATGTTTCCAATTGAATATTTAACATCCCAAATGCATGCCGCAGCTTTAAAAGCACATAATTCAAAATTGATTTAACGGAGTCCATCATTTGTGCGCATCTGCGCATGTTTGAACGCAAAAACGTGAACTCGTGCAAATTTGCGGACAAATGGTTTTAACCATGTTATCCAATGTTCCAATGGAATATTTAACATCCCAAGTTCATATTCCAGAGTTAAAAACTTCGAATTCAAAATGATTTAAAGGATTGCATAGTTTGTGCACATTTTCGCATGTTTGAACGCAAAACGTGAACTCGTGCAAATTTGTGTACAAATAGTTCTAAACATGTTATCCAGTGCTCAAATTGAATATTTATCATCCCAAATTTCCTATTCCAGCCGTTAAAACTCATAATTCATATTGATTTTACGGAATGCAAAATTTGTTGCACATATGCACACGTTTGAACGCAAAACGTGAACATTTGTGCACAAATTGTTTGAAACCTGATATCCAATGTTCCAATTGAATAATTAACATCCCAAATGCATACTACATCATTAAAAACTCATGATTCAAATTGATTTAACGGGGTGCGTAATTTGTGCACATTTTGCGCATGTTTGAACGCAAAACGTGAACTCGTGCAAATTTTGTGCACAAATAGTTCTAAACATGTTATCCAGTGCTCAAATTGAATATTTATCATCCCAAATTCCTATTCCAGCCGTTAAAACTCATAATTCATATTGATTTTACGGAATGCAAAATTTATGCACATATGCACACGTTTGAACGCAAAACGTGAACATTTGTGCACAAACGTTTGAAACCTGATATCCAATGTTCCAATTGAATAATTAACATCCCAAATGCATACTGCAGCATTAAAAACTCATGATTCGAATTGATTTAACGGGGGTGCGTAATTTGTGCACATTTTGCGCATGTTTGAACGCAACACGTGAACTCGTGCAAATTTGTGCACAAATGGTTTTAGACATGTTATCCAATGTTCCAGTTGAATATTTAACATCCCAAATTCGTATTCCAGGGTTAAAAACTTCGAATTCAAATTGATTTAACGGATTGCATAATTTGTCCACATTTATGCGCTTGTTTGAACGCAAAACGCGAACTCGCGCACAAATGGTTCTAAACAATTTATTCCATGCCCAAATTGAATATTTATCTTCCCAAATTCCTATTCCAGCTTTTAAAACTCATAATTCATATTGATTTTACCGAATGCAAAATCTGTGCACATTTGCGCATGTTTGAACGGAAGACGTGAACTCGTGAAAATTTTTGCCCAAATGTTTGAAACTTGTATCCAATGTTTCCAATTGAATATTTAACATCCCAAATGCATGTTGCAGCTTTAAAAGCACATAGTTCAAAATTGATTTAACGGAGTCCATCATTTGTGCGCATCTGCACATGTTTGAACGCAAAACGTGAACTCGTGCAAATTTGCGGACAAATGGTTTTAACTTTGTTATCCAATGTTCCAATGGAATATTTAACATCCCAAGTTCATATTCCAGAGTTAAAAACTTCGAATTCAAATTGATTTAACGGATTGCATAGTTTGTGCACATTTGCGCATTTTTGAACGCAAAACGTGAACTCGTGCAAATTTGTGCACAAATAGTTCTAAACATGTTATCCAGTGCTCAAATTGAATATTTATCATCCCAAATTCTTATTCCAGCCGTTAAAACTCATAATTCATATTGATTTTACGGAATGCAAAATTTGTGCACATATGCACACGTTTGAACGCAAAACGTGAACATTTGTGCACAAATGTTTGAAACCTGATATCCAATGTTCCAATTGAATAATTAACATCCCAAATGCATACTACAGCATTAAAAACTCATGATTCGAATTGATTTAACGGGGTGCGTAATTTGTGCACATTTTGCGCATGTTTGAACGCAACACGTGAACTCGTTCAAATTTGTGCACAAATGGTTTTAGAAATGTTATCCAATGTTCCAGTTGAATATTTAACATCCCAAATTCGTATTCCAGGGTTAAAAACTTCGAATTCAAATTGATTTAACGGATTGCATAATTTGTGCACATTTATGCGCATGTTTGAACGCAAAACGCGAACTCGCGCACAAATGGTTCTAAACAATTTATCCAATGCCCAAATTGAATATTTATCTTCCCAAATTCCTATTCCAGCTTTTAAAACTCATAATTCATATTGATTTTACCGAATGCAAAATCTGTGCACATTTGCGCATGTTTGAACGCAAGACGTGAACTCGTGAAAATTTGTGCCCAAATGTTTGAAACTTGTATCCAATGTTTCCAATTGAATATTTAACATCCCAAATGCATGCTGCAGCTTTAAAAGCGCATAATTCAAAATTGATTTAACGGAGTCCATCATTTGTGCGCATCTGCGCATGTTTGAACGCAAAACGTGAACTCGTGCAAATTTGCGGACAAATGGTTTTAACCATGTTATCCAATGTTCCAATGGAATATTTAACATCCCAAGTTCATATTCCAGAGTTAAAAACTTCGAATTCAAAATGATTTAACGGATTGCATAGTTTGTGCACATTTACGCATGTTTGAACGCAAAACGTGAACTCGTGCAAATTTGTGCACAAATAGTTCTAAACATGTTATCCAGTGCTCAAATTGAATATTTATCATCCCAAATTCCTATTCCAGCCGTTAAAACTCATAATTCATATTGATTTTACGGAATGCAAAATTTGTGCACATATGCACACGTTTGAACGCAAAACGTGAACATTTGTGCACAAACCTTTGAAACCTGATACCCAATGTTCCAATTGAATAATTAACATCCCAAATGCATACTACAGCATTAAAAACTCATGATTCGAATTGATTTAACGGGGTGCGTAATTTGTGCACATTTTGCGCATGTTTGAACGCAACACGTGAACTCGTGCAAATTTGTGCACAAATGGTTTTAGACATGTTATCCAATGTTCCAGTTGAATATTTAACATCCCAAATTCGTATTCCAGGGTTAAAAACTTCGAATTCAAATTGATTTAACGGATTGCATAATTTGTGCACATTTATGCGCATGTTTGAACGCAAAACGCGAACTCGCGCACAAATGGTTCTAAACAATTTATCCAATGCCCAAATTGAATATTTATCTTCCCAAATTCCTATTCCAGCTTTTAAAACTCATAATTCATATTGATTTTACCGAATACAAAATCTGTGCACATTTGCGCATGTTTGAACGCAAGACGTGAACTCGTGAAAATTTGTGCCCAAATGTTTGAAACTTGTATCCAATGTTTCCAATTGAATATTTAACATCCCAAATGCATGTTTCAGCTTTAAAAGCACATAATTCAAAATTGATTTAACGGAGTCCATCATTTGTGCGCATCTGCGCATGTTTGAACGCAAAACGTGAACTCGTGCAAATTTGCGGACAAATGGTTTTAACCATGTTATCCAATGTTCCAATGGAATATTTAACATCCCAAGTTCATATTCCAGAGTTAAAAACTTCGAATTCAAAATGATTTAAAGGATTGCATAGTTTGTGCACATTTTCGCATGTTTGAACGCAAAACGTGAACTCGTGCAAATTTGTGAACAAATAGTTCTAAACATGTTATCCAGTGCTCAAATTGAATATTTCTCATCCCAAATTCCTATTCCAGCCGTTAAAACTCATAATTCATATTGATTTTACGGAATGCAAAATTTGTGCACATATGCACACGTTTGAACGCAAAACGTGAACATTTGTGCACAAATGTTTGAAACCTGATATCCAATGTTCCAATTGAATAATTAACATCCCAAATGCATACTACATCATTAAAAACTCATGATTCAAATTGATTTAACGGGGTGCGTAATTTGTGCACATTTTGCGCATGTTTGAACGCAAAACGTGAACTCGTGCAAATTTGTGCACAAATAGTTCTAAACATGTTATCCAGTGCTCAAATTGAATATTTATCATCCCAAATTCCTATTCCAGCCGTTAAAACTCATAATTCATATTGATTTTACGGAATGCAAAATTTATGCACATATGCACACGTTTGAACGCAAAACGTGAACATTTGTGCACAAACGTTTGAAACCTGATATCCAATGTTCCAATTGAATAATTAACATCCCAAATGCATACTGCAGCATTAAAAACTCATGATTCGAATTGATTTAACGGGGTGCGTAATTTGTGCACATTTTGCGCATGTTTGAACGCAACACGTGAACTCGTGCAAATTTGTGCACAAATGGTTTTAGACATGTTATCCAATGTTCCAGTTGAATATTTAACATCCCAAATTCGTATTCCAGGGTTAAAAACTTCGAATTCAAATTGATTTAACGGATTGCATAATTTGTGCACATTTATGCGCATGTTTGAACGCAAAACGCGAACTCGCGCACAAATGGTTCTAAACAATTTATCCAATGCCCAAATTGAATATTTATCTTCCCAAATTCCTATTCCAGCTTTTAAAACTCATAATTCATATTGATTTTACCGAATGCAAAATCTGTGCACATTTGCGCATGTTTGAACGCAAGACGTGAACTCGTGAAAATTTGTGCCCAAATGTTTGAAACTTGTATCCAATGTTTCCAATTGAATATTTAACATCCCAAATGCATGCTGCAGCTTTAAAAGCGCATAATTCAAAATTGATTTAACGGAGTCCATCATTTGTGCGCATCTGCGCATGTTTGAACGCAAAACGTGAACTCGTGCAAATTTGCGGACAAATGGTTTTAACCATGTTATCCAATGTTCCAATGGAATATTTAACATCCCAAGTTCATATTCCAGAGTTAAAAACTTCGAATTCAAAATGATTTAACGGATTGCATAGTTTGTGCACATTTACGCATGTTTGAACGCAAAACGTGAACTCGTGCAAATTTGTGCACAAATAGTTCTAAACATGTTATCCAGTGCTCAAATTGAATATTTATCATCCCAAATTCCTATTCCAGCCGTTAAAACTCATAATTCATATTGATTTTACGGAATGCAAAATTTGTGCACATATGCACACGTTTGAACGCAAAACGTGAACATTTGTGCACAAACCTTTGAAACCTGATACCCAATGTTCCAATTGAATAATTAACATCCCAAATGCATACTACAGCATTAAAAACTCATGATTCGAATTGATTTAACGGGGTGCGTAATTTGTGCACATTTTGCGCATGTTTGAACGCAACACGTGAACTCGTGCAAATTTGTGCACAAATGGTTTTAGACATGTTATCCAATGTTCCAGTTGAATATTTAACATCCCAAATTCGTATTCCAGGGTTAAAAACTTCGAATTCAAATTGATTTAACGGATTGCATAATTTGTGCACATTTATGCGCATGTTTGAACGCAAAACGCGAACTCGCGCACAAATGGTTCTAAACAATTTATCCAATGCCCAAATTGAATATTTATCTTCCCAAATTCCTATTCCAGCTTTTAAAACTCATAATTCATATTGATTTTACCGAATGCAAAATCTGTGCACATTTGCGCATGTTTGAACGCAAGACGTGAACTCGTGAAAATTTGTGCCCAAATGTTTGAAACTTGTATCCAATGTTTCCAATTGAATATTTAACATCCCAAATGCATGTTGCAGCTTTAAAAGCACATAATTCAAAATTGATTTAACGGAGTCCATCATTTGTGCGCATCTGCGCATGTTTGAACGCAAAACGTGAACTCGTGCAAATTTGCGGACAAATGGTTTTAACCATGTTATCCAATGTTCCAATGGAATATTTAACATCCCAAGTTCATATTCCAGAGTTAAAAACTTCGAATTCAAAATGATTTAAAGGATTGCATAGTTTGTGCACATTTTCGCATGTTTGAACGCAAAACGTGAACTCGTGCAAATTTGTGAACAAATAGTTCTAAACATGTTATCCAGTGCTCAAATTGAATATTTCTCATCCCAAATTCCTATTCCAGCCGTTAAAACTCATAATTCATATTGATTTTACGGAATGCAAAATTTGTGCACATATGCACACGTTTGAACGCAAAACGTGAACATTTGTGCACAAATGATTGAAACCTGATATCCAATGTTCCAATTGAATAATTAACATCCCAAATGCATACTACATCATTAAAAACTCATGATTCAAATTGATTTAACGGGGTGCGTAATTTGTGCACATTTTGCGCATGTTTGAACGCAAAACGTGAACTCGTGCAAATTTGTGCACAAATAGTTCTAAACATGTTATCCAGTGCTCAAATTGAATATTTATCATCCCAAATTCCTATTCCAGCCGTTAAAACTCATAATTCATATTGATTTTACGGAATGCAAAATTTATGCACATATGCACACGTTTGAACACAAAACGTGAACATTTGTGCACAAACGTTTGAAACCTGATATCCAATGTTCCAATTGAATAATTAACATCCCAAATGCATACTGCAGCATTAAAAACTCATGATTCGAATTGATTTAACGGGGTGCGTAATTTGTGCACATTTTGCGCATGTTTGAACGCAACACGTGAACTCGTGCAAATTTGTGCACAAATGGTTTTAGACATGTTATCCAATGTTCCAGTTGAATATTTAACATCCCAAATTCGTATTCCAGGGTTAAAAACTTCGAATTCAAATTGATTTAACGGATTGCATAATTTGTGCACATTTATGCGCATGTTTGAACGCAAAACGCGAACTCGCGCACAAATGGTTCTAAACAATTTATCCAATGCCCAAATTGAATATTTATCTTCCCAAATTCCTATTCCAGCTTTTAAAACTCATAATTCATATTGATTTTACCGAATGCAAAATCTGTGCACATTTGCGCATGTTTGAACGCAAGACGTGAACTCGTGAAAATTTGTGCCCAAATGTTTGAAACTTGTATCCAATGTTTCCAATTGAATATTTAACATCCCAAATGCATGCTGCAGCTTTAAAAGCGCATAATTCAAAATTGATTTAACGGAGTCCATCATTTGTGCGCATCTGCGCATGTTTGAACGCAAAACGTGAACTCGTGCAAATTTGCGGACAAATGGTTTTAACCATGTTATCCAATGTTCCAATGGAATATTTAACATCCCAAGTTCATATTCCAGAGTTAAAAACTTCGAATTCAAAATGATTTAACGGATTGCATAGTTTGTGCACATTTACGCATGTTTGAACGCAAAACGTGAACTCGTGCAAATTTGTGCACAAATAGTTCTAAACATGTTATCCAGTGCTCAAATTGAATATTTATCATCCCAAATTCCTATTCCAGCCGTTAAAACTCATAATTCATATTGATTTTACGGAATGCAAAATTTGTGCACATATGCACACGTTTGAACGCAAAACGTGAACATTTGTGCACAAACCTTTGAAACCTGATACCCAATGTTCCAATTGAATAATTAACATCCCAAATGCATACTACAGCATTAAAAACTCATGATTCGAATTGATTTAACGGGGTGCGTAATTTGTGCACATTTTGCGCATGTTTGAACGCAACACGTGAACTCGTGCAAATTTGTGCACAAATGGTTTTAGACATGTTATCCAATGTTCCAGTTGAATATTTAACATCCCAAATTCGTATTCCAGGGTTAAAAACTTCGAATTCAAATTGATTTAACGGATTGCATAATTTGTGCACATTTATGCGCATGTTTGAACGCAAAACGCGAACTCGCGCACAAATGGTTCTAAACAATTTATCCAATGCCCAAATTGAATATTTATCTTCCCAAATTCCTATTCCAGCTTTTAAAACTCATAATTCATATTGATTTTACCGAATGCAAAATCTGTGCACATTTGCGCATGTTTGAACGCAAGACGTGAACTCGTGAAAATTTGTGCCCAAATGTTTGAAACTTGTATCCAATGTTTCCAATTGAATATTTAACATCCCAAATGCATGTTGCAGCTTTAAAAGCACATAATTCAAAATTGATTTAACGGAGTCCATCATTTGTGCGCATCTGCGCATGTTTGAACGCAAAACGTGAACTCGTGCAAATTTGCGGACAAATGGTTTTAACCATGTTATCCAATGTTCCAATGGAATATTTAACATCCCAAGTTCATATTCCAGAGTTAAAAACTTCGAATTCAAAATGATTTAAAGGATTGCATAGTTTGTGCACATTTTCGCATGTTTGAACGCAAAACGTGAACTCGTGCAAATTTGTGAACAAATAGTTCTAAACATGTTATCCAGTGCTCAAATTGAATATTTCTCATCCCAAATCCGTATTCCAGCCGTTAAAACTCATAATTCATATTGATTTTACGGAATGCAAAATTTGTGCACATATGCACACGTTTGAACGCAAAACGTGAACATTTGTGCACAAATGTTTGAAACCTGATATCCAATGTTCCAATTGAATAATTAACATCCCAAATGCATACTACATCATTAAAAACTCATGATTCAAATTGATTTAACGGGGTGCGTAATTTGTGCACATTTTGCGCATGTTTGAACGCAAAACGTGAACTCGTGCAAATTTGTGCACAAATAGTTCTAAACATGTTATCCAGTGCTCAAATTGAATATTTATCATCCCAAATTCCTATTCCAGCCGTTAAAACTCATAATTCATATTGATTTTACGGAATGCAAAATTTATGCACATATGCACACGTTTGAACGCAAAACGTGAACATTTGTGCACAAACGTTTGAAACCTGATATCCAATGTTCAAATTGAATAATTAACATCCCAAATGCATACTGCAGCATTAAAAACTCATGATTCGAATTGATTTAACGGGGTGCGTAATTTGTGCACATTTTGCGCATGTTTGAACGCATCACGTGAACTCGTGCAAAT
Source organism: Mallotus nudiflorus (assembly GCA_947683625.1). NCBI lineage: Eukaryota > Viridiplantae > Streptophyta > Magnoliopsida > Malpighiales > Euphorbiaceae > Mallotus > Mallotus nudiflorus. Next base: position 17,116 of record CANTUR010000632.1, read on the forward strand.
TTGTTGGTTTTAGACATGTTATCCAATGTTCCAGTTGAATATTTAACATCCCAAATTCGTATTCCAGGGTTAAAAACTTCGAATTCAAATTGATTTAACGGATTGCATAATTTGTGCACATTTATGCGCATGTTTGAACGCAAAACGCGAACTCGCGCACAAATGGTTCTAAACAATTTATCCAATGCCCAAATTGAATATTTATCTTCCCAAATTCCTATTCCAGCTTTTAAAACTCATAATTCATATTGATTTTACCGAATGCAAAATCTGTGCACATTTGCGCATGTTTGAACGCAAGACGTGAACTCGTGAAAATTTGTGCCCAAATGTTTGAAACTTGTATCCAATGTTTCCAATTGAATATTTAACATCCCAAATGCATGCTGCAGCTTTAAAAGCGCATAATTCAAAATTGATTTAACGGAGTCCATCATTTGTGCGCATCTGCGCATGTTTGAACGCAAAACGTGAACTCGTGCAAATTTGCGGACAAATGGTTTTAACCATGTTATCCAATGTTCCAATGGAATATTTAACATCCCAAGTTCATATTCCAGAGTTAAAAACTTCGAATTCAAAATGATTTAACGGATTGCATAGTTTGTGCACATTTACGCATGTTTGAACGCCAAACGTGAACTCGTGCAAATTTGTGCACAAATAGTTCTAAACATGTTATCCAGTGCTCAAATTGAATATTTATCATCCCAAATTCCTATTCCAGCCGTTAAAACTCATAATTCATATTGATTTTACGGAATGCAAAATTTGTGCACATATGCACACGTTTGAACGCAAAACGTGAACATTTGTGCACAAACCTTTGAAACCTGATACCCAATGTTCCAATTGAATAATTAACATCCCAAATGCATACTACAGCATTAAAAACTCATGATTCGAATTGATTTAACGGGGTGCGTAATTTGTGCACATTTTGCGCATGTTTGAACGCAACACGTGAACTCGTGCAAATTTGTGCACAAATGGTTTTAGACATGTTATCCAATGTTCCAGTTGAATATTTAACATCCCAAATTCGTATTCCAGGGTTAAAAACTTCGAATTCAAATTGATTTAACGGATTGCATAATTTGTGCACATTTATGCGCATGTTTGAACGCAAAACGCGAACTCGCGCACAAATGGTTCTAAACAATTTATCCAATGCCCAAATTGAATATTTATCTTCCCAAATTCCTATTCCAGCTTTTAAAACTCATAATTCATATTGATTTTACCGAATGCAAAATCTGTGCACATTTGCGCATGTTTGAACGCAAGACGTGAACTCGTGAAAATTTGTGCCCAAATGTTTGAAACTTGTATCCAATGTTTCCAATTGAATATTTAACATCCCAAATGCATGTTGCAGCTTTAAAAGCACATAATTCAAAATTGATTTAACGGAGTCCATCATTTGTGCGCATCTGCGCATGTTTGAACGCAAAACGTGAACTCGTGCAAATTTGCGGACAAATGGTTTTAACCATGTTATCCAATGTTCCAATGGAATATTTAACATCCCAAGTTCATATTCCAGAGTTAAAAACTTCGAATTCAAAATGATTTAAAGGATTGCATAGTTTGTGCACATTTTCGCATGTTTGAACGCAAAACGTGAACTCGTGCAAATTTGTGAACAAATAGTTCTAAACATGTTATCCAGTGCTCAAATTGAATATTTCTCATCCCAAATTCCTATTCCAGCCGTTAAAACTCATAATTCATATTGATTTTACGGAATGCAAAATTTGTGCACATATGCACACGTTTGAACGCAAAACGTGAACATTTGTGCACAAATGTTTGAAACCTGATATCCAATGTTCCAATTGAATAATTAACATCCCAAATGCATACTACATCATTAAAAACTCATGATTCAAATTGATTTAACGGGGTGCGTAATTTGTGCACATTTTGCGCATGTTTGAACGCAAAACGTGAACTCGTGCAAATTTGTGCACAAATAGTTCTAAACATGTTATCCAGTGCTCAAATTGAATATTTATCATCCCAAATTCCTATTCCAGCCGTTAAAACTCATAATTCATATTGATTTTACGGAATGCAAAATTTATGCACATATGCACACGTTTGAACGCAAAACGTGAACATTTGTGCACAAACGTTTGAAACCTGATATCCAATGTTCCAATTGAATAATTAACATCCCAAATGCATACTGCAGCATTAAAAACTCATGATTTGAATTGATTTAACGGGGTGCGTAATTTGTGCACATTTTGCGCATGTTTGAACGCAACACGTGAACTCGTGCAAATTTGTGCACAAATGGTTTTAGACATGTTATCCAATGTTCCAGTTGAATATTTAACATCCCAAATTCGTATTCCAGGGTTAAAAACTTCGAATTCAAATTGATTTAACGGATTGCATAATTTGTGCACATTTATGCGCATGTTTGAACGCAAAACGCGAACTCGCGCACAAATGGTTCTAAACAATTTATCCAATGCCCAAATTGAATATTTATCTTCCCAAATTCCTATTCCAGCTTTTAAAACTCATAATTCATATTGATTTTACCAAATGCAAAATCTGTGCACATTTGCGCATGTTTGAACGCAAGACGTGAACTCGTGAAAATTTGTGCCCAAATGTTTGAAACTTGTATCCAATGTTTCCAATTGAATATTTAACATCCCAAATGCATGCTGCAGCTTTAAAAGCGCATAATTCAAAATTGATTTAACGGAGTCCATCATTTGTGCGCATCTGCGCATGTTTGAACGCAAAACGTGAACTCGTGCAAATTTGCGGACAAATGGTTTTAACCATGTTATCCAATGTTCCAATGGAATATTTAACATCCCAAGTTCATATTCCAGAGTTAAAAACTTCGAATTCAAAATGATTTAACGGATTGCATAGTTTGTGCACATTTACGCATGTTTGAACGCCAAACGTGAACTCGTGCAAATTTGTGCACAAATAGTTCTAAACATGTTATCCAGTGCTCAAATTGAATATTTATCATCCCAAATTCCTATTCCAGCCGTTAAAACTCATAATTCATATTGATTTTACGGAATGCAAAATTTGTGCACATATGCACACGTTTGAACGCAAAACGTGAACATTTGTGCACAAACCTTTGAAACCTGATACCCAATGTTCCAATTGAATAATTAACATCCCAAATGCATACTACAGCATTAAAAACTCATGATTCGAATTGATTTAACGGGGTGCGTAATTTGTGCACATTTTGCGCATGTTTGAACGCAACACGTGAACTCGTGCAAATTTGTGCACAAATGGTTTTAGACATGTTATCCAATGTTCCAGTTGAATATTTAACATCCCAAATTCGTATTCCAGGGTTAAAAACTTCGAATTCAAATTGATTTAACGGATTGCATAATTTGTGCACATTTATGCGCATGTTTGAACGCAAAACGCGAACTCGCGCACAAATGGTTCTAAACAATTTATCCAATGCCCAAATTGAATATTTATCTTCCCAAATTCCTATTCCAGCTTTTAAAACTCATAATTCATATTGATTTTACCGAATGCAAAATCTGTGCACATTTGCGCATGTTTGAACGCAAGACGTGAACTCGTGAAAATTTGTGCCCAAATGTTTGAAACTTGTATCCAATGTTTCCAATTGAATATTTAACATCCCAAATGCATGTTGCAGCTTTAAAAGCACATAATTCAAAATTGATTTAACGGAGTCCATCATTTGTGCGCATCTGCGCATGTTTGAACGCAAAACGTGAACTCGTGCAAATTTGCGGACAAATGGTTTTAACCATGTTATCCAATGTTCCAATGGAATATTTAACATCCCAAGTTCATATTCCAGAGTTAAAAACTTCGAATTCAAAATGATTTAAAGGATTGCATAGTTTGTGCACATTTTCGCATGTTTGAACGCAAAACGTGAACTCGTGCAAATTTGTGAACAAATAGTTCTAAACATGTTATCCAGTGCTCAAATTGAATATTTCTCATCCCAAATTCGTATTCCAGCCGTTAAAACTCATAATTCATATTGATTTTACGGAATGCAAAATTTGTGCACATATGCACACGTTTGAACGCAAAACGTGAACATTTGTGCACAAATGTTTGAAACCTGATATCCAATGTTCCAATTGAATAATTAACATCCCAAATGCATACTACATCATTAAAAACTCATGATTCAAATTGATTTAACGGGGTGCGTAATTTGTGCACATTTTGCGCATGTTTGAACGCAAAACGTGAACTCGTGCAAATTTGTGCACAAATAGTTCTAAACATGTTATCCAGTGCTCAAATTGAATATTTATCATCCCAAATTCCTATTCCAGCCGTTAAAACTCATAATTCATATTGATTTTACGGAATGCAAAATTTATGCACATATGCACACGTTTGAACGCAAAACGTGAACATTTGTGCACAAACGTTTGAAACCTGATATCCAATGTTCCAATTGAATAATTAACATCCCAAATGCATACTGCAGCATTAAAAACTCATGATTCGAATTGATTTAACGGGGTGCGTAATTTGTGCACATTTTGCGCATGTTTGAACGCAACACGTGAACTCGTGCAAATTTGTGCACAAATGGTTTTAGACATGTTATCCAATGTTCCAGTTGAATATTTAACATCCCAAATTCGTATTCCAGGGTTAAAAACTTCGAATTCAAATTGATTTAACGGATTGCATAATTTGTGCACATTTATGCGCATGTTTGAACGCAAAACGCGAACTCGCGCACAAATGGTTCTAAACAATTTATCCAATGCCCAAATTGAATATTTATCTTCCCAAATTCCTATTCCAGCTTTTAAAACTCATAATTCATATTGATTTTACCAAATGCAAAATCTGTGCACATTTGCGCATGTTTGAACGCAAGACGTGAACTCGTGAAAATTTGTGCCCAAATGTTTGAAACTTGTATCCAATGTTTCCAATTGAATATTTAACATCCCAAATGCATGCTGCAGCTTTAAAAGCGCATAATTCAAAATTGATTTAACGGAGTCCATCATTTGTGCGCATCTGCGCATGTTTGAACGCAAAACGTGAACTCGTGCAAATTTGCGGACAAATGGTTTTAACCATGTTATCCAATGTTCCAATGGAATATTTAACATCCCAAGTTCATATTCCAGAGTTAAAAACTTCGAATTCAAAATGATTTAACGGATTGCATAGTTTGTGCACATTTACGCATGTTTGAACGCAAAACGTGAACTCGTGCAAATTTGTGCACAAATAGTTCTAAACATGTTATCCAGTGCTCAAATTGAATATTTATCATCCCAAATTCCTATTCCAGCCGTTAAAACTCATAATTCATATTGATTTTACGGAATGCAAAATTTGTGCACATATGCACACGTTTGAACGCAAAACGTGAACATTTGTGCACAAACCTTTGAAACCTGATACCCAATGTTCCAATTGAATAATTAACATCCCAAATGCATACTACAGCATTAAAAACTCATGATTCGAATTGATTTAACGGGGTGCGTAATTTGTGCACATTTTGCGCATGTTTGAACGCAACACGTGAACTCGTGCAAATTTGTGCACAAATGGTTTTAGACATGTTATCCAATGTTCCAGTTGAATATTTAACATCCCAAATTCGTATTCCAGGGTTAAAAACTTCGAATTCAAATTGATTTAACGGATTGCATAATTTGTGCACATTTATGCGCATGTTTGAACGCAAAACGCGAACTCGCGCACAAATGGTTCTAAACAATTTATCCAATGCCCAAATTGAATATTTATCTTCCCAAATTCCTATTCCAGCTTTTAAAACTCATAATTCATATTGATTTTACCGAATGCAAAATCTGTGCACATTTGCGCATGTTTGAACGCAAGACGTGAACTCGTGAAAATTTGTGCCCAAATGTTTGAAACTTGTATCCAATGTTTCCAATTGAATATTTAACATCCCAAATGCATGCTGCAGCTTTAAAAGCGCATAATTCAAAATTGATTTAACGGAGTCCATCATTTGTGCGCATCTGCGCATGTTTGAACGCAAAACGTGAACTCGTGCAAATTTGCGGACAAATGGTTTTAACCATGTTATCCAATGTTCCAATGGAATATTTAACATCCCAAGTTCATATTCCAGAGTTAAAAACTTCGAATTCAAAATGATTTAACGGATTGCATAGTTTGTGCACATTTACGCATGTTTGAACGCAAAACGTGAACTCGTGCAAATTTGTGCACAAATAGTTCTAAACATGTTATCCAGTGCTCAAATTGAATATTTATCATCCCAAATTCCTATTCCAGCCGTTAAAACTCATAATTCATATTGATTTTACAGAATGCAAAATTTGTGCACATATGCACACGTTTGAACGCAAAACGTGAACATTTGTGCACAAACCTTTGAAACCTGATACCCAATGTTCCAATTGAATAATTAACATCCCAAATGCATACTACAGCATTAAAAACTCATGATTCGAATTGATTTAACGGGGTGCGTAATTTGTGCACATTTTGCGCATGTTTGAACGCAACACGTGAACTCGTGCAAATTTGTGCACAAATGGTTTTAGACATGTTATCCAATGTTCCAGTTGAATATTTAACATCCCAAATTCGTATTCCAGGGTTAAAAACTTCGAATTCAAATTGATTTAACGGATTGCATAATTTGTGCACATTTATGCGCATGTTTGAACGCAAAACGCGAACTCGCGCACAAATGGTTCTAAACAATTTATCCAATGCCCAAATTGAATATTTATCTTCCCAAATTCCTATTCCAGCTTTTAAAACTCATAATTCATATTGATTTTACCGAATGCAAAATCTGTGCACATTTGCGCATGTTTGAACGCAAGACGTGAACTCGTGAAAATTTGTGCCCAAATGTTTGAAACTTGTATCCAATGTTTCCAATTGAATATTTAACATCCCAAATGCATGTTGCAGCTTTAAAAGCACATAATTCAAAATTGATTTAACGGAGTCCATCATTTGTGCGCATCTGCGCATGTTTGAACGCAAAACGTGAACTCGTGCAAATTTGCGGACAAATGGTTTTAACCATGTTATCCAATGTTCCAATGGAATATTTAACATCCCAAGTTCATATTCCAGAGTTAAAAACTTCGAATTCAAAATGATTTAAAGGATTGCATAGTTTGTGCACATTTTCGCATGTTTGAACGCAAAACGTGAACTCGTGCAAATTTGTGTACAAATAGTTCTAAACATGTTATCCAGTGCTCAAATTGAATATTTATCATCCCAAATTCCTATTCCAGCCGTTAAAACTCATAATTCATATTGATTTTACGGAATGCAAAATTTGTGCACATATGCACACGTTTGAACGCAAAACGTGAACATTTGTGCACAAATGTTTGAAACCTGATATCCAATGTTCCAATTGAATAATTAACATCCCAAATGCATACTACATCATTAAAAACTCATGATTCAAATTGATTTAACGGGGTGCGTAATTTGTTTACATTTTGCGCATGTTTGAACGCAAAACGTGAACTCGTGCAAATTTGTGCACAAATAGTTCTAAACATGTTATCCAGTGCTCAAATTGAATATTTATCATCCCAAATTCCTATTCCAGCCGTTAAAACTCATAATTCATATTGATTTTACGGAATGCAAAATTTATGCACATATGCACACGTTTGAACGCAAAACGTGAACATTTGTGCACAAACGTTTGAAACCTGATATCCAATGTTCCAATTGAATAATTAACATCCCAAATGCATACTGCAGCATTAAAAACTCATGATTCGAATTGATTTAACGGGGTGCGTAATTTGTGCACATTTTGCGCATGTTTGAACGCAACACGTGAACTCGTGCAAATTTGTGCACAAATGGTTTTAGACATGTTATCCAATGTTCCAGTTGAATATTTAACATCCCAAATTCGTATTCCAGGGTTAAAAACTTCGAATTCAAATTGATTTAAAGGATTGCATAATTTGTGCACATTTATGCGCATGTTTGAACGCAAAACGCGAACTCACGCACAAATGGTTCTAAACAATTTATCCAATGCCCAAATTGAATATTTATCTTCCCAAATTCCTATTCCAGCTTTTAAAACTCATAATTCATATTGATTTTACCGAATGCAAAATCTGTGCACATTTGCGCATGTTTGAACGCAAGACGTGAACTCGTGAAAATTTGTGCCCAAATGTTTGAAACTTGTATCCAATGTTTCCAATTGAATATTTAACATCCCAAATGCATGTTGCAGCTTTAAAAGCGCATAGTTCAAAGTTGATTTAACGGAGTCCATCATTTGTGCGCATCTGCGCATGTTTGAACGCAAAACGTGAACTCGTGCAAATTTGCGGACAAATGGTTTTAACCATGTTATCCAATGTTCCAATGGAATATTTAACATCCCAAGTTCATATTCCAGAGTTAAAAACTTCGAATTCAAAATGATTTAACGGATTGCATAGTTTGTGCACATTTGCGCATGTTTGAACGCAAAACGTGAACTCGTGCAAATTTGTGCACAAATAGTTCTAAACATGTTATCCAGTGCGCAAATTGAATATTTATCATCCCAAATTCCTATTCCAGCCGGTAAAACTCATAATTCATATTGATTTTACGGAATGCAAAATTTGTGCACATATGCACACGTTTGAACGCAAAACGTGAACATTTGTGCACAAACGTTTGAAACCTGATATCCAATGTTCCAATTGAATAATTAACATCCCAAATGCATACTACAGCATTAAAAACTCATGATTCGAATTGATTTAACGGGGTGCATAATTTGTGCACATTTTGCGCATGTTTGAACGCAACACGTGAACTCGTGCAAATTTGTGCACAAATGGTTTTAGACATGTTATCCAATGTTCCAGTTGAATATTTAACATCCCAAATTCGTATTCCAGGGTTAAAAACTTCGAATTCGAATTGATTTAACGGATTGCATAATTTGTGCACATTTATGCGATTGTTTGAACGCAAAACGCGAACTCGCGCACAAATGGTTCTAAACAATTTATCCCATGCCCAAATTGAATATTTATCTTCCCAAATTCCTATTCCAGCTTTTAAAACTCATAATTCATATTGATTTTACCGAATACAAAATCTGTGCACATTTGCGCATGTTTGAACGCAAGACGTGAACTCGTGAAAATTTGTGCCCAAATGTTTGAAACTTGTATCCAATGTTTCCAATTGAATATTTAACATCCCAAATGCATGTTGCAGCTTTAAAAGCACATAGTTCAAAATTGATTTAACGGAGTCCATCATTTGTGCGCATCTACGCATGTTTGAACGCAAAACGTGAACTCGTGCAAATTTGCGGACAAATGGTTTTAACCATGTTATCCAATGTTCCAATGGAATATTTAACATCCCAAGTTCATATTCCAGAGTTAAAAACTTCGAATTCAAAATGATTTAACGGATTGCATAGTTTGTGCACATTTGCGCATGTTTGAACGCAAAACGTGAACTCGTGCAAATTTGTGCACAAATAGTTCTAAACATGTTATCCAGTGCTCAAATTGAATATTTATCATCCCAAATTCCTATTCCAGCCGTTAAAACTCATAATTCATATTGATTTTACGGAATTCAAAATTTGTGCACATATGCACACGTTTGAACGCAAAACGTGAACATTTGTGCACAAACGTTTGAAACCTGATATCCAATGTTCCAATTGAATAATTAACATCCCAAATGCATACTACAACATTAAAAACTCATGATTCGAATTGATTTAACGGGGTGCGTAATTTGTGCACATTTTGCGCATGTTTGAACGCAACACGTGAACTCGTGCAAATTTGTGCACAAATGGTTTTAGACATGTTATCCAATGTTCTAGTTGAATATTTAACATCCCAAATTCGTATTCCAGGGTTAAAAACTTCGAATTCAAATTGATTTAACGGATTGCATAATTTGTGCACATTTATGCGCATGTTTGAACGCAAAACGCGAACTCGCGCACAAATGGTTCTAAACAATTTATCCAATGCCCAAATTGAATATTTATCTTCCCAAATTCCTATTCCAGCTTTTAAAACTCATAATTCATATTGATTTTACCGAATGCAAAATCTGTACACATTTGCGCATGTTTGAACGCAAGACGTGAACTCGTGAAAATTTGTGCCCAAGTTGATGGGAATTGTAGGTTTCATCAATTAACTCCCCAATAGCAAGAATACTATGATAAGTTGAATTAGAAGAAAACCAGAAATTACCAATTTAATCCACAAATTTGGATCGTTCAAAGATTGAAGTAAGAAGATAGATGCTACTTAACCCCTTTACCAACAAGGATAAAGATACTAAGATAGACTTTGAATTTCCTCTTATGCCACAAACAAGAAAGTTTGATAAATAAAAAGAAAACAAAGATTTAGATTTTGACACCACAAGCTAGAATAAAGCTTGATAAGTCACAAAGTTTATGCAAGAAATTAAAGACAAAATTCCTCACAATAAAACTCAAACAAAGTTATAATTCATATATCAAATTCATTCATGTTACAAAAGAAAGAAAAGGACTTGTTTATATAGAGTACAAGTCCATGCTCACACTACTAAAATAGACTCACACACATAGGATTACTTTGACTCTTAAATGGCCTTAATAGCCATTACCCACATTAATAGCCATTACTTGGTATTGATTACCCCATTAACTTTAGTAACCACTACCCATAATAATAACCATTACTTGGTATTAATTACCCTATTAACTTGTATATGGTGGCTACATGTAACCCTAATTGTTATTAACACAAAAACAAGTTAAATATTATTCCTTGAGCCTCCATGGATGCCTTATTGGGCTGAAATTCGTGGGCTTTCCAAATGTCCTTAATTAAACCCAATATGGCTTCTTGAAGCTTCTTGGATTTGGACCTTGTGATTGGGCCTTCTTGTACTATTAATGGATCTTGGATCTCTTTAGGCTTTGAACTTGGATTCACATCATTCCCCCTTTCTTCAAAAGGATTTGTCCTCAAATCAGCTCCATCATCTTTATCACCTAAATCAAACAAAGACAAGTCACTAACATTAAAAGTAGCACTAACATTGCCATACTCACTTGGAAGTTCTAGCTTGTAGGCATTGTTGTTGATGCGTTGAAGCACTTTAAAAGGACCATCTCCTCTTGGCATAAGCTTTGATTTCCTTTGGTTAGGAAATCTTTCCTTCCTCAAGTGCACCCACACCCAATCTCCGGGCTCAAAAATGACTTGCTTCCTCCCCTTGTTGTGTTGCTTTTCATATTGGAGTGTCTTCTTCTCAATGTTTGCACGCACCCTCTCATGCAAAGTCTTGATGAACTCAGCTTTTTGTTTCCCCTCTAGATTAGCTTTGTCCAATGGCAATGGCAGCAAATCTAATGGAGTCTTTGGGTTGAATCCATACACAACTTCAAATGGTGAGCAATTTGTTGAACCATGCACACTCCTATTGTAAGCAAATTCCACATGTGGCAAACATTCTTCCCACTTCTTCAGATTTCTTTGGATGACAGCCCTCAAAAGTGTTGAAAGTGTCCTATTGACCACCTCCGTTTGTCCATCCGTTTGTGGATGACAAGTTGTAGAATACAAAAGCTTTGTCCCCATCTTTCCCCAAAGAGTCTTCCAAAAGTGACTTAGGAATTTGACATCCCTATCACTCACAATGGTCCTTGGCACTCCATGTAGCCTAACAATCTCCTTGAAGAATAGATTGGCAATATGGGTTGCATCATCCGTCTTGTGACATGGAATGAAATGTGCCATTTTGCTAAACCTGTCCACAACAACAAAAATGGAATCTCTCCCTCCCTTGGACCTAGGTAATCCTAAAACAAAATCCATAGAAATGTCTACCCAAGGTTCATTTGGTATGGTAAGAGGTGTATACAAACCATGAGGCATTGCTTTGGATTTGGCTTGTTTGCAAGTAATGCATTTCTCACAAATTCTCTTAACATCCCTTTTCATGTGTGGCCAAAAGAAATGGTCACCCAACACATCCAAAGTTTTCTTAATCCCAAAATGCCCCATTAAACCTCCGCTATGTGCCTCTCTCACAAGTAACTCTCTTAAAGAACTTTGTGGCACACACAATTTGTTTTCCCGAAAAAGAAAACCTTCAAACTTATAGAACTTATCAAAACCCCCTTTCTCACATGCCCCATAAACATTAGCAAAATCAGGATCATTAGAATAAAGATCTTTGATGTATTCAAATCCTAATAATTTTGCATCAAGTTTAGAGATCAAGGCATACCTTCTTGACAATGCATCGGCCACCACATTTTCTTTCCCTTGCTTGTACTTAATGATGTACGGAAAGGATTCAATGAATTCCACCCATTTTGCATGTCTCTTATTGAGCTTTCCTTGTCCTTTGAGATACTTCAAGGACTCATGGTCAGTGTGAATTATGAATTCTTTGTAACCAAGGTAGTGCTGCCATGTCCTTAGAACCCTCACCAATGCATAGAACTCCTTGTCATATGTAGGGTAGTTTAGACTTGCTCCACTTAGCTTTTCGCTAAAGAATGCTATGGGCTTGCCTTCTTGCATCAAAATTCCTCCAATACCTATGCCACTTGCATCGCACTCAATCTCAAAAGGTTTAGTAAAATTTGGCAAAGATAACAACGGTGCAGAACTTAATTTGTCTTTTAGCAAGTTAAAAGCCTCATCTTGTTCAATTCCCCACTTAAAACCAACATTCTTTTTGATGCATTCAGTTAAAGGTGCAGCTATGGTAGAAAAATTTTTAATGAACCTTCTATAAAAGCTAGCTAAACCATGAAAGCTTCTTGCATCACTTACACTTGTGGGTGTTGGCCATTCTCTAATTACTTTTACCTTTTCTTGATCAACATGAATGCCCTTGTCATTGACAATATATCCAAGAAAAGTAATTTCATTAGTGCAAAAACAACATTTCTTTAGATTAGCATACAACTTCTCTTCTCTAAGCACATCAAAAACACAAGTCAAATGTTGTACATGCTCATCTAAATTTTTGCTATAAACCAAGATATCATCAAAATAGACAACAACAAATTTGCCTATGAATGCTCTTAAAACATGATTCATCAATCTCATGAAAGTGCTTGGTGCATTAGTTAAACCAAAAGGCATTACTAACCACTCATATAAACCATGTTTAGTTTTAAAAGCTGTTTTCCATTCATCACCTTCTCTCATTCTAATTTGATGATAACCAGATTTCAAATCAATTTTTGAAAACAAATATGAACCATGCAATTCATCCAACATGTCATTTAGCCTAGGAATGGGATGTCTATACTTCACCGTGATTTTGTTGATGGCACGACAATCAACACACATCCTCCAAGTTCTATCTTTCTTAGGCACTAACAAGACGGGTACGGCACATGGACTCATGCTTTCACGAACATAACCCTTCTCCATAAGCTCACTCACTTGCTTTTGGATTTCCTTGGTCTCCCCCGGATTACATCTATATGCTGGTCTATTTGGAATGCTTGCTCCAGGTATGAAATCAATTTGGTGCTCAATGCCTCTTTTAGGTGGCAAACCATTTGGAATTTCTTCTGGGAATAAATCTTCATAAACCTGCAAAAGATCAACAACAACACTAGGCAAACCATTGGTTATTTCGTTAGAAATATGCAAAATCTCCTTGTACATAAGTACAAGCATGTGTTGCCTCAAAAGCATAGCTTCCTTCACATCACTCATTTTTGCATAAACACTCATTTTTCTTTCATTTGAACCTTCCTTGTTTTCTCTCACCATGTGTTTCCCATTTTGGTCAAGAGAATTGGAATTTTTAGGTTCACTCATCTCACCTTTTTCTTTACTCTCAAAGGTTTCCCTTCCCAAAGAATTTCCCAATGAAGAACCCATTTCTTCATATTGTTGCTTGATGCGCATTTGGTCTTCAAAAATCTGTTTTGGAGTTAATGGTCCAAGGTTAAACCTTTTTCCATCCATAGTCAAAGTATACATATTTTTGAATCCATCATGATTAGCCCTTCTATCATATTGCCAAGGTCTCCCCAACAACATATGTCCGGCCAACATTGGTAACACATCACACAACACCTCATCCTTATATCTACCAATTTGAAAAGAAACTAGAACTTGCTTATTTACCTTTACAACTCCACTTTCATTAAGCCATTGCAACTTGTATGGTCTTGGGTGCTTGGTAGTAGGCAACTTCAATTTCTCCACTAGCAAAGTGCTTGCTACATTAGTACAACTTCCACTATCCACAATCATGTTGCACAACTTGTTAGAAATCAAACAATGAGTATGAAACAAATTTTCCCTTTGCTCCCTATGGACATCATGTTTATTTTGCAAACTCAATGTTCTTTGAACAACAAGATTATCTCCTTTAGCACATTCAACATCACTACAATCTTCTAAAGAAGGCATATCATCATCACTATCCCCCTCACTCTCCGACTCAATATCACCATCCCTTAGAATCATAGCTCTCTTATTTGGACATTCCCTAGCAATGTGCCCATGACCCAAACACTTAAAACATTTGATTCCCCTAGTTTGGGCTGGTTGATTCTCACCCTTTCCCTTATTACCCAAGTCAATTTTAGGTTTATTTTCTTCCACTTTTGACTTGTTAAAAGGTTTATTATCCTTTTTCCCCCAAGAAGTTTTCCAAGAAGAAGAAGAACCCACATTTGGTTTAGAATCATACCTCTTTCCTTTCAATTCCCTTTCCACTTTCATGGCCAAATTCACCATATCTTCAATCTCCACATAATGTTGCAAATCAACAACATCAGCAATGTTTTTGTTTAGCCCTCTCAAAAACCTTGCCATGGTAGCTTCACGATCTTCTACCACATTTGCTCTAATCATAGCCTTCTCCATTTCTTTGTGATACTCCTCCACACTCATGGATCCTTGAATTAGAGTTTGTAACCTTTGATGAAGCTCTCTATAGTAGTGGCTTGGAACAAACCTCTTTCTCATGATTTGCTTCATTTCCCTCCAAGACTCCACGGGTCTTTCTTCATATCTACGTCTTTCCTTGCAAAATTGATCCCACCAAACAATTGCATAATCACTAAACTCAACAGCGGCAAGTTTTACCTTTTTCTCCTCCGAATAATTGTGACATTCGAAGATGAGTTCCACTTTCCTCTCCCATTCAAGGTACACATCTGGATCATTTCTTCCTTGGAATGAAGGAATCTTCATTTTGATGCTTCCAAGGTTGCGATCAACATCATCTTTAGGACGTCCTCTCCTAGCTTGTCTCCTAGGATTGATTTGTTGTCCCACCAAGGTGACTTGATCATCATCTAATTCATCCTCTCCTTCATAGTCCTCTTGGTCAATTGGTGGACGTCTCCTTTGTTTAGGCTCTCCTTATAATTGGTTAAGGATGCCATCATGCCTCTCCAATTTCTCATTGACTCCCGCCATCATGTTAAACATTCTTTCGAATTGTTGTTGCATAGCTTGAATCACATGATCATTTGTAGAAGAAGAACTTGTGTCTTTTGACATGATTGTAAAACCTAAAATTTTAACAAAAGAAAATAGACAAAAAAACAATCTCACAACACTCCCTCACGTGTTTCACTCAAAATTGATGTATACCACTCGTGTTTACACTCAATTTTGGCATTTTCTCTAATGATCTCACACTCTTGCCTTTTACCTCTCAAATTTGCCTTTTGATTTCTTAGATGGACTAAGTTTCTCAATCAAACAAAATTCAAGAATGTAGTAATCAATGATAAGAAAAATAAGGTAGGCTAATAAGAAAATAATAAGGTAGGCTTAAAGAAAAGAACAATTTGTAACAAATAGGCTAATAGAAATGAAAAAAAAAAACAAAGATAGATTATCAAAGAACACAAAGAGACAGAATTATAAAGATGGATCTCAATGGAATATGAAGAGTCAATTTTTTTTTTTAATGTAAACTGAGATCTAACATAGGAATATCAAAGATAGCATATACTTTTTTTTTTTTTTGGACGAATTTTTTTTTTTTTTTTTTTTTTTGATATCTGCAAATAAAATCTTGAGATAAGAAGAATAAAGATAAAAAAAAATAACAAGAATAATAAATAGCAAGAAAGGTGCAAAATATAAGATGAACACAATATATTGAGAACTAAAAGATAGTTTTGGATACGCAAACCTCAATCTTGAGCCAATGCTCTGATACCACTTATGATGGGAATTGTAGGTTTCATCAATTAACTCCCCAATAGCAAGAATACTATGATAAGTTGAATTAGAAGAAAACCAGAAATTACCAATTTAATCCACAAATTTGGATCGTTCAAAGATTGAAGTAAGAAGATAGATGCTACTTAACCCCTTTACCAACAAGGATAAAGATACTAAGATAGACTTTGAATTTCCTCTTATGCCACAAACAAGAAAGTTTGATAAATAAAAAGAAAACAAAGATTTAGATTTTGACACCACAAGCTAGAATAAAGCTTGATAAGTCACAAAGTTTATGCAAGAAATTAAAGACAAAATTCCTCACAATAAAAATCAAACAAAGTTATAATTCATATATCAAATTCATTCATGTTACAAAAGAAAGAAAAGGACTTGTTTATATAGAGTACAAGTCCATGCTCACACTACTAAAATAGACTCACACACATAGGATTACTTTGACTCTTAAATGGCCTTAATAGCCATTACCCACATTAATAGCCATTACTTGGTATTGATTACCCCATTAACTTTAGTAACCACTACCCATAATAATAACCATTACTTGGTATTAATTACCCTATTAACTTGTATATGGTGGCTACATGTAACCCTAATTGTTATTAACACAAAAACAAGTTAAATATTATTCCTTGAGCCTCCATGGATGCCTTATTGGGCTGAAATTCGTGGGCTTTCCAAATGTCCTTAATTAAACCCAATATGGCTTCTTGAAGCTTCTTGGATTTGGACCTTGTGATTGGGCCTTCTTGTACTATTAATGGATCTTGGATCTCTTTATGCTTTGAACTTGGATTCACATCACAAATGTTTGAAACTTGTATCCAATGTTTCCAATTGAATATTTAACATCCCAAATGCATGTTGCAGCTTTAAAAGCGCATAGTTCAAAATTGATTTAACGGAGTCCATCATTTGTGCGCATCTGCGCATGTTTGAACGCAAAACGTGAACTCGTGCAAATTTGCGGACAAATGGTTTTAACCATGTTATCCAATGTTCCAATGGAATATTTAACATCCCAAGTTCATATTCCAGAGTTAAAAACTTCGAATTCAAAATGATTTAAAGGATTGCATAGTTTGTGCACATTTGCGCATGTTTGAACGCAAAACGTGAACTCGTGCAAATTTGTGCACAAATAGTTCTAAACATGTTATCCAGTGCTCAAATTGAATATTTATCATCCCAAATTCCTATTCCAGCCTTTAAAACTCATAATTCATATTGATTTTACGGAATGCAAAATTTGTGCACATATGCACACGTTTGAACGCAAAACGTGAACATTTGTGCACAAATGTTTGAAACCTGATATCCAATGTTCCAATTGAATAATTAACATCCCAAATGCTTACTACAGCATTAAAAACTCATGATTCGAATTGATTTAACGGGGTGCGTAATTTGTGCACATTTTGCGCATGTTTGAACGCAACACGTGAACTCGTGCAAATTTGTGCACAAATGGTTTTAGACATGTTATCCAATGTTCCAGTTGAATATTTAACATCCCAAATTCGTATTCCAGGGTTAAAAACTTCGAATTCAAATTGATTTAACGGATTGCATAATTTGTGCACATTTATACGCATGTTTGAACGTAAAACGCGAACTCGCGCACAAATGGTTCTAAACAATTTATCCAATGCCCAAATTGAATATTTATCTTCCCAAATTCCTATTCCAGCTTTTAAAACTCATAATTCATATTGATTTTACCGAATGCAAAATCTGTGCACATTTGCGCATGTTTGAACGCAAGACGTGAACTCGTGAAAATTTGTGCCCAAATGTTTGAAACTTGTATCCAATGTTTCCAATTGAATATTTAACATCCCAAATGCATGCTGCAGCTTTAAAAGCGCATAATTCAAAATTGATTTAACGGAGTCCATCATTTGTGCGCATCTGCGCATGTTTGAACGCAAAACGTGAACTCGTGCAAATTTGCGGACAAATGGTTTTAACCATGTTATCCAATGTTCCAATGGAATATTTAACATCCCAAGTTCATATTCCAGAGTTAAAAACTTCGAATTCAAAATGATTTAACGGATTGCATAGTTTGTGCACATTTACGCATGTTTGAACGCAAAACGTGAACTCGTGCAAATTTGTGCACAAATAGTTCTAAACATGTTATCCAGTGCTCAAATTGAATATTTATCATCCCAAATTCCTATTCCAGCCGTTAAAACTAATAATCCATATTGATTTTACGGAATGCAAAATTTGTGCACATATGCACACGTTTGAACGCAAAACGTGAACATTTGTGCACAAACGTTTGAAACCTGATATCCAATGTTCCAATTGAATAATTAACATCCCAAATGCATACTACAGCATTAAAAACTCATGATTCGAATTGATTTAACGGGGTGCGTAATTTGTGCACATTTTGCGCATGTTTGAACGCAACACGTGAACTCGTGCAAATTTGTGCACAAATGGTTTTAGACATGTTATCCAATGTTCCAGTTGAATATTTAACATCCCAAATTCGTATTCCAGGGTTAAAAACTTCGAATTCAAATTGATTTAACGGATTGCATAATTTGTGCACATTTATGCGCATGTTTGAACGCAAAACGCGAACTCGCGCACAAATGGTTCTAAACAATTTATCCAATGCCCAAATTGAATATTTATCTTCCCAAATTCCTATTCCAGCTTTTAAAACTCATAATTCATATTGATTTTACCGAATGCAAAATCTGTGCACATTTGCGCATGTTTGAACGCAAGACGTGAACTCGTGAAAATTTGTGCCCAAATGTTTGAAACTTGTATCCAATGTTTCCAATTGAATATTTAACATCCCAAATACATGTTGCAGCTTTAAAAGCACATAGTTCAAAATTGATTTAACGGAGTCCATCATTTGTGCGCATCTGCGCATGTTTGAACGCAAAACGTGAACTCGTGCAAATTTGCGGACAAATGGTTTTAACCATGTTATCCAATGTTCCAATGGAGTATTTAACATCCCAATTTCATATTCCAGAGTTAAAAACTTCGAATTCAAAATGATTTAACGGATTGCATAGTTTGTGCACATTTGCGCATGTTTGAACGCAAAACGTGAACTCGTGCAAATTTGTGAACAAATAGTTCTAAACATGTTATCCAGTGCTCAAATTGAATATTTATCATCCCAAATTCCTATTCCAGCCGTTAAAACTCATAATTCATATTGATTTTACGGAATGCAAAATTTGTGCACATATGCATAAGTTTGAACGCAAAACGTGAACATTAGTGCACAAACGTTTGAAACCTGATATCCAATGGTCCAATTGAATAATTAACATCCCAAATGCATACTACAGCATTAAAAACTCATGATTCGAATTGATTTAACGGGGTGCGTAATTTGTGCACATTTTGCGCATGTTTGAACGCAACACGTGAACTCGTGCAAATTTGTGCACAAATGGTTTTAGACATGTTATCCAATGTTCCAGTTGAATATTTAACATCCCAAATTCGTATTCCAGGGTTAAAAACTTCGAATTCAAATTGATTTAACGGATTGCATAATTTGTGCACATTTATGCGCATGTTTGAACGCAAAACGCGAACTCGCGCACAAATGGTTCTAAACAATTTATCCAATGCCCAAATTGAATATTTATCTTCCCAAATTCCTATTCCAGCTTTTAAAACTCATAATTCATATTGATTTTACCGAATGCAAAATCTGTGCACATTTGCGCATGTTTGAACGCAAGACGTGAACTCGTGAAAATTTGTGCCCAAATGTTTGAAACTGGTATCCAATGTTTCCAATTGAATATTTAACATCCCAAATACATGTTGCAGCTTTAAAAGCACATAGTTCAAAATTGATTTAACGGAGTCCATCATTTGTGCGCATCTGCGCATGTTTGAACGCAAAACGTGAACTCGTGCAAATTTGCGGACAAATGGTTTTAACCATGTTATCCAATGTTCCAATGGAGTATTTAACATCCCAAGTTCATATTCCAGAGTTAAAAACTTCGAATTCAAAATGATTTAACGGATTGCATAGTTTGTGCACATTTGCGCATGTTTGAACGCAAAACGTGAACTCGTGCAAATTTGTGAAAAAATAGTTCTAAACATGTTATCCAGTGCTCAAATTGAATATTTATCATCCCAAATTCCTATTCCAGCCGTTAAAACTCATAATTCATATTGATTTTACGGAATGCAAAATTTGTGCACATATGCATAAGTTTGAACGCAAAACGTGAACATTAGTGCACAAACGTTTGAAACCTGATATCCAATGGTCCAATTGAATAATTAACATCCCAAATGCATACTACAGCATTAAAAACTCATGATTCGAATTGATTTAACGGGGTGCGTAATTTGTGCACATTTTGCGCATGTTTGAACGCAACACGTGAACTCGTGCAAATTTGTGCACAAATGGTTTTAGACATGTTATCCAATGTTCCAGTTGAATATTTAACATCCCAAATTCGTATTCCAGGGTTAAAAACTTCGAATTCAAATTGATTTAACGGATTGCA
The DNA here is from genome assembly GCA_947683625.1 of Mallotus nudiflorus. NCBI lineage: Eukaryota > Viridiplantae > Streptophyta > Magnoliopsida > Malpighiales > Euphorbiaceae > Mallotus > Mallotus nudiflorus. The sequence goes on from CANTUR010000632.1 coordinate 37,904, forward strand.
TAATTTGTGCACATTTATGCGCATGTTTGAACGCAAAACGCGAACTCGCGCACAAATGGTTCTAAACAATTTATCCAATGCCCAAATTGAATATTTATCTTCCCAAATTCCTATTCCAGCTTTTAAAACTCATAATTCATATTGATTTTACCGAATGCAAAATTTGTGCACATTTGCGCATGTTTGAACGCAAGACGTGAACTCGTGAAAATTTGTGCCCAAATGTTTGAAACTTGTATCCAATGTTTCCAATTGAATATTTAACATCCCAAATACATGTTGCAGCTTTAAAAGCACATAGTTCAAAATTGATTTAACGGAGTCCATCATTTGTGCGCATCTGCGCATGTTTGAACGCAAAACGTGAACTCGTGCAAATTTGCGGACAAATGGTTTTAACCATGTTATCCAATGTTCCAATGGAATATTTAACATCCCAAGTTCATATTCCAGAGTTAAAAACTTCGAATTCAAAATGATTTAACGGATTGCATAGTTTGTGCACATTTGCGCATGTTTGAACGCAAAACGTGAACTCGTGCAAATTTGTGCACAAATAGTTCTAAACATGTTATCCAGTGCTCAAATTGAATATTTATCATCCCAAATTCCTATTCCAGCCGTTAAAACTCATAATTCATATTGATTTTACGGAATGCAAAATTTGTGCACATATGCACACGTTTGAACGCAAAACGTGAACATTAGTGCACAAACGTTTGAAACCTGATATCCAATGGTCCAATTGAATAATTAACATCCCAAATGCATACTACAGCATTAAAAACTCATGATTCGAATTGATTTAATGGGGTGCGTAATTTGTGCACATTTTGCGCATGTTTGAACGCAACACGTGAACTCGTGCAAATTTGTGCACAAATGGTTTTAGACATGTTATCCAATGTTCCAGTTGAATATTTAACATCCCAAATTCGTATTCCAGGGTTAAAAACTTCGAATTCAAATTGATTTAACGGATTGCATAATTTGTGCACATTTATGCGCATGTTTGAACGCAAAACGCGAACTCGCGCACAAATGGTTCTAAACAATTTATCCAATGCCCAAATTGAATATTTATCTTCCCAAATTCCTATTCCAGCTTTTAAAACTCATAATTCATATTGATTTTACCGAATGCAAAATCTGTGCACATTTGCGCATGTTTGAACGCAAGACGTGAACTCGTGAAAATTTGCGCCCAAATGTTTGAAACTTGTATCCAATGTTTCCAATTGAATATTTAACATCCCAAATGCATGCTACAGCTTTAAAAGCGCATAATTCAAAATTGATTTAACGGAGTCCATCATTTGTGCGCATCTGCGCATGTTTGAACGCAAAACGTGAACTCGTGCAAATTTGCGGACAAATGGTTTTAACCATGTTATCCAATGTTCCAATGGAATATTTAACATCCCAATTTCATATTCCAGAGTTAAAAACTTCGAATTCAAAATGATTTAACGGATTGCATAGTTTATGCACATTTACGCATGTTTGAACGCAAAACGTGAACTCGTGCAAATTTGTGCACAAATAGTTCTAAACATGTTATCCAGTGCTCAAATTGAATATTTATCATCCCAAATTCCTATTCCAGCCGTTAAAACTCATAATTCATATTGATTTTACGGAATGCAAAATTTGTGCACATATGCACACGTTTGAACGCAAAACATGAACATTTGTGCACAAACGTTTGAAACCTGATATCCAATGTTCCAATTGAATAATTAACATCCCAAATGCATACTACAGCATTAAAAACTCATGATTCGAATTGATTTAACGGGGTGCGTAATTTGTGCACATTTTGCGCATGTTTGAACGCAACACGTGAACTCGTGCAAATTTGTGCACAAATGGTTTTAGACATGTTATCCAATGTTCCAGTTGAATATTTAACATCCCAAATTCGTATTCCAGGGTTAAAAACTTCGAATTCAAATTGATTTAACGGATTGCATAATTTGTGCACATTTATGCGCATGTTTGAACGCAAAACGCGAACTCGCGCACAAATGGTTCTAAACAATTTATCCAATGCCCAAATTGAATATTTATCTTCCCAAATTCCTATTCCAGCTTTTAAAACTCATAATTCATATTGATTTTACCGAATGCAAAATCTGTGCACATTTGCGCATGTTTGAACGCAAGACGTGAACTCGTGAAAATTTGTGCCCAAATGTTTGAAACTTGTATCCAATGTTTCCAATTGAATATTTAACATCCCAAATACATGTTGCAGCTTTAAAAGCACATAGTTCAAAATTGATTTAACGGAGTCCATCATTTGTGCGCATCTGCGCATGTTTGAACGCAAAACGTGAACTCGTGCAAATTTGCGGACAAATGGTTTTAACCATGTTATCCAATGTTCCAATGGAGTATTTAACATCCCAAGTTCATATTCCAGAGTTAAAAACTTCGAATTCAAAATGATTTAACGGATTGCATAGTTTGTGCACATTTGCGCATGTTTGAACGCAAAACGTGAACTCGTGCAAATTTGTGCACAAATAGTTCTAAACATGTTATCCAGTGCTCAAATTGAATATTTATCATCCCAAATTCCTATTCCAGCCGTTAAAACTCATAATTCATATTGATTTTACGGAATGCAAAATTTGTGCACATATGCACACGTTTGAACGCAAAACGTGAACATTAGTGCACAAACGTTTGAAACCTGATATCCAATGGTCCAATTGAATAATTAACATCCCAAATGCATACTACAGCATTAAAAACTCATGATTCGAATTGATTTAACGGGGTGCGTAATTTGTGCACATTTTGCGCATGTTTGAACGCAACACGTGAACTCGTGCAAATTTGTGCACAAATGGTTTTAGACATGTTATCCAATGTTCCAGTTGAATATTTAACATCCCAAATTCGTATTCCAGGGTTAAAAACTTCGAATTCAAATTGATTTAACGGATTGCATAATTTGTGCACATTTATGCGCATGTTTGAACGCAAAACGCGAACTCGCGCACAAATGGTTCTAAACAATTTATCCAATGCCCAAATTGAATATTTATCTTCCCAAATTCCTATTCCAGCTTTTAAAACTCATAATTCATATTGATTTTACCGAATGCAAAATCTGTGCACATTTGCGCATGTTTGAATGCAAGACGTGAACTCGTGAAAATTTGTGCCCAAATGTTTGAAACTTGTATCCAATGTTTCCAATTGAATATTTAACATCCCAAATACATGTTGCAGCTTTAAAAGCACATAGTTCAAAATAGATTTAACGGAGTCCATCATTTGTGCGCATCTGCGCATGTTTGAACGCAAAACGTGAACTCGTGCAAATTTTCGGACAAATGGTTTTAACCATGTTATCCAATGTTCCAATGGAATATTTAACATCCCAAGTTCATATTCCAGAGGTAAAAACTTCGAATTCAAAATGATTTAACGGATTGCATAGTTTGTGCGCATTTGCGCATGTTTGAACGCAAAACGTGAACTCGTGCAAATTTCTGCACAAATAGTTCTAAACATGTTATCCAGTGCTCAAATTGAATATTTATCATCCCAAATTCCTATTCCAGCCTTTAAAACTCATAATTCATATTGATTTTACGGAATGCAAAATTTGTGCACATATGCACACGTTTGAACGTAAAACGTGAACATTTGTGCACAAATGTTTGAAACCTGATATCCAATGTTCCAATTGAATAATTAACATCCCAAATGCTTACTACAGCATTAAAAACTCATGATTCGAATTGATTTAACGGATTGCATAATTTGTGCACATTTATGCGCATGTTTGAATGCAAAACGCGAACTCGTGCACAAATGGTTCGAAACAATTTATCCAATGCCCAAATTGAATATTTATCTTCCCAAATTCCTATTCCAGCTTTTAAAACTCATAATTCATATTGATTTTACCGAATGCAAAATCTGTGCACATTTGCGCATGTTTGAACGCAAGACGTGAACTCGTGAAAATTTGTGCCCAAATGTTTGAAACTTGTATCCAATGTTTCCAATTGAATATTTAACATCCCAAATGCATGCTACAGCTTTAAAAGCGCATAATTCAAAATTGATTTAACGGAGTCCATCATTTGTGCGCATCTGCGCATGTTTGAACGCAAAACGTGAACTCGTGCAAATTTGCGGACAAATGGTTTTAACCATGTTATCCAATGTTCCAATGGAATATTTAACATCCCAATTTCATATTCCAGAGTTAAAAACTTCGAATTCAAAATGATTTAACGGATTGCATAGTTTATGCACATTTACGCATGTTTGAACGCAAAACGTGAACTCGTGCAAATTTGTGCACAAATAGTTCTAAACATGTTATCCAGTGCTCAAATTGAATATTTATCATCCCAAATTCCTATTCCAGCCGTTAAAACTCATAATTCATATTGATTTTACGGAATGCAAAATTTGTGCACATATGCACACGTTTGAACGCAAAACATGAACATTTGTGCACAAACGTTTGAAACCTGATATCCAATGTTCCAATTGAATAATTAACATCCCAAATGCATACTACAGCATTAAAAACTCATGATTCGAATTGATTTAACGGGGTGCGTAATTTGTGCACATTTTGCGCATGTTTGAACGCAACACGTGAGCTCGTGCAAATTTGTGCACAAATGGTTTTAGACATGTTATCCAATGTTCCAGTTGAATATTTAACATCCCAAATTCGTATTCCAGGGTTAAAAACTTCGAATTCAAATTGATTTAACGGATTGCATAATTTGTGCACATTTATGCGCATGTTTGAACGCAAAACGCGAACTCGCGCACAAATGGTTCTAAACAATTTATCCAATGCCCAAATTGAATATTTATCTTCCCAAATTCCTATTCCAGCTTTTAAAACTCATAATTCATATTGATTTTACCGAATGCAAAATCTGTGCACATTTGCGCATGTTTGAACGCAAGACGTGAACTCGTGAAAATTTGTGCCCAAATGTTTGAAACTTGTATCCAATGTTTCCAATTGAATATTTAACATCCCAAATACATGTTGCAGCTTTAAAAGCACATAGTTCAAAATTGATTTAACGGAGTCCATCATTTGTGCGCATCTGCGCATGTTTGAACGCAAAACGTGAACTCGTGCAAATTTGCGGACAAATGGTTTTAACCATGTTATCCAATGTTCCAATGGAGTATTTAACATCCCAAGTTCATATTCCAGAGTTAAAAACTTCGAATTCAAAATGATTTAACGGATTGCATAGTTTGTGCACATTTGCGCATGTTTGAACGCAAAACGTGAACTCGTGCAAATTTGTGCACAAATAGTTCTAAACATGTTATCCAGTGCTCAAATTGAATATTTATCATCCCAAATTCCTATTCCAGCCGTTAAAACTCATAATTCATATTGATTTTACGGAATGCAAAATTTGTGCACATATGCACACGTTTGAACGCAAAACGTGAACATTAGTGCACAAACGTTTGAAACCTGATATCCAATGGTCCAATTGAATAATTAACATCCCAAATGCATACTACAGCATTAAAAACTCATGATTCGAATTGATTTAACGGGGTGCGTAATTTGTGCACATTTTGCGCATGTTTGAACGCAACACGTGAACTCGTGCAAATTTGTGCACAAATGGTTTTAGACATGTTATCCAATGTTCCAGTTGAATATTTAACATCCCAAATTCGTATTCCAGGGTTAAAAACTTCGAATTCAAATTGATTTAACGGATTGCATAATTTGTGCACATTTATGCGCATGTTTGAACGCAAAACGCGAACTCGCGCACAAATGGTTCTAAACAATTTATCCAATGCCCAAATTGAATATTTATCTTCCCAAATTCCTATTCCAGCTTTTAAAACTCATAATTCATATTGATTTTACCGAATGCAAAATCTGTGCACATTTGCGCATGTTTGAATGCAAGACGTGAACTCGTGAAAATTTGTGCCCAAATGTTTGAAACTTGTATCCAATGTTTCCAATTGAATATTTAACATCCCAAATACATGTTGCAGCTTTAAAAGCACATAGTTCAAAATAGATTTAACGGAGTCCATCATTTGTGCGCATCTGCGCATGTTTGAACGCAAAACGTGAACTCGTGCAAATTTTCGGACAAATGGTTTTAACCATGTTATCCAATGTTCCAATGGAATATTTAACATCCCAAGTTCATATTCCAGAGGTAAAAACTTCGAATTCAAAATGATTTAACGGATTGCATAGTTTGTGCGCATTTGCGCATGTTTGAACGCAAAACGTGAACTCGTGCAAATTTCTGCACAAATAGTTCTAAACATGTTATCCAGTGCTCAAATTGAATATTTATCATCCCAAATTCCTATTCCAGCCTTTAAAACTCATAATTCATATTGATTTTACGGAATGCAAAATTTGTGCACATATGCACACGTTTGAACGTAAAACGTGAACATTTGTGCACAAATGTTTGAAACCTGATATCCAATGTTCCAATTGAATAATTAACATCCCAAATGCTTACTACAGCATTAAAAACTCATGATTCGAATTGATTTAACGGATTGCATAATTTGTGCACATTTATGCGCATGTTTGAATGCAAAACGCGAACTCGTGCACAAATGGTTCGAAACAATTTATCCAATGCCCAAATTGAATATTTATCTTCCCAAATTCCTATTCCAGCTTTTAAAACTCATAATTCATATTGATTTTACCGAATGCAAAATCTGTGCACATTTGCGCATGTTTGAACGCAAGACGTGAACTCGTGAAAATTTGTGCCCAAATGTTTGAAACTTGTATCCAATGTTTCCAATTGAATATTTAACATCCCAAATGCATGCTACAGCTTTAAAAGCGCATAATTCAAAATTGATTTAACGGAGTCCATCATTTGTGCGCATCTGCGCATGTTTGAACGCAAAACGTGAACTCGTGCAAATTTGCGGACAAATGGTTTTAACCATGTTATCCAATGTTCCAATGGAATATTTAACATCCCAATTTCATATTCCAGAGTTAAAAACTTCGAATTCAAAATGATTTAACGGATTGCATAGTTTATGCACATTTACGCATGTTTGAACGCAAAACGTGAACTCGTGCAAATTTGTGCACAAATAGTTCTAAACATGTTATCCAGTGCTCAAATTGAATATTTATCATCCCAAATTCCTATTCCAGCCGTTAAAACTCATAATTCATATTGATTTTACGGAATGCAAAATTTGTGCACATATGCACACGTTTGAACGCAAAACATGAACATTTGTGCACAAACGTTTGAAACCTGATATCCAATGTTCCAATTGAATAATTAACATCCCAAATGCATACTACAGCATTAAAAACTCATGATTCGAATTGATTTAACGGGGTGCGTAATTTGTGCACATTTTGCGCATGTTTGAACGCAACACGTGAGCTCGTGCAAATTTGTGCACAAATGGTTTTAGACATGTTATCCAATGTTCCAGTTGAATATTTAACATCCCAAATTCGTATTCCAGGGTTAAAAACTTCGAATTCAAATTGATTTAACGGATTGCATAATTTGTGCACATTTATGCGCATGTTTGAACGCAAAACGCGAACTCGCGCACAAATGGTTCTAAACAATTTATCCAATGCCCAAATTGAATATTTATCTTCCCAAATTCCTATTCCAGCTTTTAAAACTCATAATTCATATTGATTTTACCGAATGCAAAATCTGTGCACATTTGCGCATGTTTGAACGCAAGACGTGAACTCGTGAAAATTTGTGCCCAAATGTTTGAAACTTGTATCCAATGTTTCCAATTGAATATTTAACATCCCAAATACATGTTGCAGCTTTAAAAGCACATAGTTCAAAATTGATTTAACGGAGTCCATCATTTGTGCGCATCTGCGCATGTTTGAACGCAAAACGTGAACTCGTGCAAATTTGCGGACAAATGGTTTTAACCATGTTATCCAATGTTCCAATGGAGTATTTAACATCCCAAGTTCATATTCCAGAGTTAAAAACTTCGAATTCAAAATGATTTAACGGATTGCATAGTTTGTGCACATTTGCGCATGTTTGAACGCAAAACGTGAACTCGTGCAAATTTGTGCACAAATAGTTCTAAACATGTTATCCAGTGCTCAAATTGAATATTTATCATCCCAAATTCCTATTCCAGCCGTTAAAACTCATAATTCATATTGATTTTACGGAATGCAAAATTTGTGCACATATGCACACGTTTGAACGCAAAACGTGAACATTAGTGCACAAACGTTTGAAACCTGATATCCAATGGTCCAATTGAATAATTAACATCCCAAATGCATACTACAGCATTAAAAACTCATGATTCGAATTGATTTAACGGGGTGCGTAATTTGTGCACATTTTGCGCATGTTTGAACGCAACACGTGAACTCGTGCAAATTTGTGCACAAATGGTTTTAGACATGTTATCCAATGTTCCAGTTGAATATTTAACATCCCAAATTCGTATTCCAGGGTTAAAAACTTCGAATTCAAATTGATTTAACGGATTGCATAATTTGTGCACATTTATGCGCATGTTTGAACGCAAAACGCGAACTCGCGCACAAATGGTTCTAAACAATTTATCCAATGCCCAAATTGAATATTTATCTTCCCAAATTCCTATTCCAGCTTTTAAAACTCATAATTCATATTGATTTTACCGCACATTTGCGCATGTTTGAATGCAAGACGTGAACTCGTGAAAATTTGTGCCCAAATGTTTGAAACTTGTATCCAATGTTTCCAATTGAATATTTAACATCCCAAATACATGTTGCAGCTTTAAAAGCACATAGTTCAAAATAGATTTAACGGAGTCCATCATTTGTGCGCATCTGCGCATGTTTGAACGCAAAACGTGAACTCGTGCAAATTTTCGGACAAATGGTTTTAACCATGTTATCCAATGTTCCAATGGAATATTTAACATCCCAAGTTCATATTCCAGAGGTAAAAACTTCGAATTCAAAATGATTTAACGGATTGCATAGTTTGTGCGCATTTGCGCATGTTTGAACGCAAAACGTGAACTCGTGCAAATTTCTGCACAAATAGTTCTAAACATGTTATCCAGTGCTCAAATTGAATATTTATCATCCCAAATTCCTATTCCAGCCTTTAAAACTCATAATTCATATTGATTTTACGGAATGCAAAATTTGTGCACATATGCACACGTTTGAACGTAAAACGTGAACATTTGTGCACAAATGTTTGAAACCTGATATCCAATGTTCCAATTGAATAATTAACATCCCAAATGCTTACTACAGCATTAAAAACTCATGATTCGAATTGATTTAACGGATTGCATAATTTGTGCACATTTATGCGCATGTTTGAATGCAAAACGCGAACTCGTGCACAAATGGTTCGAAACAATTTATCCAATGCCCAAATTGAATATTTATCTTCCCAAATTCCTATTCCAGCTTTTAAAACTCATAATTCATATTGATTTTACCGAATGCAAAATCTGTGCACATTTGCGCATGTTTGAACGCAAGACGTGAACTCGTGAAAATTTGTGCCCAAATGTTTGAAACTTGTATCCAATGTTTCCAATTGAATATTTAACATCCCAAATGCATGCTACAGCTTTAAAAGCGCATAATTCAAAATTGATTTAACGGAGTCCATCATTTGTGCGCATCTGCGCATGTTTGAACGCAAAACGTGAACTCGGGCAAATTTGCGGACAAATGGTTTTAACCATGTTATCCAATGTTCCAATGGAATATTTAACATCCCAAGTTCATATTCCAGAGTTAAAAACTTCGAATTCAAAATGATTTAACGGATTGCATAGTTTGTGCACATTTACGCATGTTTGAACGCAAAACGTGAACTCGTGCAAATTTGTGCACAAATAGTTCTAAACATGTTATCCAGTGCTCAAATTGAATATTTATCATCCCAAATTCCTATTCCAGCCGTTAAAACTCATAATTCATATTGATTTTACGGAATGCAAAATTTGTGCACATATGCACACGTTTGAACGCAAAACGTGAACATTTGTGCACAAACGTTTGAAACCTGATATCCAATGTTCCAATTGAATAATTAACATCCCAAATGCATACTACAGCATTAAAAACTCATGATTCGAATTGATTTAACGGGGTGCGTAATTTGTGCACATTTTGCGCATGTTTGAACGCAAAACGTGAACTCGTGCAAATTTGTGCACAAATGGTTTTAGACATGTTATCCAATGTTCCAGTTGAATATTTAACATCCCAAATTCGTATTCCAGGGTTAAAAACTTCGAATTCAAATTGATTTAACGGATTGCATAATTTGTGCACATTTATGCGCATGTTTGAACGCAAAACGCGAACTCGCGCACAAATGGTTCTAAACAATTTATCCCATGCCCAAATTGAATATTTATCTTCCCAAATTCCTATTCCAGCTTTTAAAACTCATAATTCATATTGATTTTACCTAATGCAAAATCTGTGCACATTTGCGCATGTTTGAACGCAAGACGTGAACTCGTGAAAATTTGTGCCTAAATGATGTGAATCCAAGTTCAAAGCCTAAAGAGATCCAAGATCCATTAATGGTACAAGAAGGCCCAATCACAAGGTCCAAGTCCAAGAAGCTTCAAGAAGCCATATTGGGTTTAATTAAGGACATTTGGAAAGCCCAAGAATTTCAGCCCAATAAGGCATCCATGGAGGCCCAAGGAATAATATTTAACTTGTTTTTGTGTTAATAACAATTAGGGTTACATGTAGCCACCATATACAAGTTAATAGGGTAATTAATACTAAGTAATGGCTATTATTATGGGTAGTGGTTACTAAAGTTAATGGGGTAATCAATAATAAGTAATGGCTATTAATGTGGTTAATGGTTATTAAGGCCATTTAAGAGTAAAAGTAATCCTATGTGTGTGAGTCTATTTTAGTAGTGTGAGCATGGACTTGTACTCTATATAAACAAGTCCTTTGCTTTCTTTTGTAGCATGAATGAATTTGATATATGAATTATAACTTTGTTTGAGTTTTATTGTGAGGAATTTTGTCTTTAATTTCTTGCATAAACTTTGTGACTTATCAAGCTTTATTCTAGCTTGTGGTGTCAAAATCTAAATCTTTGTTTTCTTGTTATTTATCAAACATTCTTGTTTGTGGCATAAGAGGAAATTCAAAGTCTATCTTAGTATCTTTATCCTTGTTGGTAAAGGGGTTAAGTAGCATCTATCTTCTTACTTCAATCTTTGAACGATCCGAATTTGTGGATTAAATTGGTAATTTCTAGTTTTCTTTCTATTCAACTTATCATAGTATTCTTGCTATTGGGGAGTTAATTGATGAAACCTACAATTCCCATCACCAAATGTTTGAAACTTGTATCCAATGTTTCCAATTGAATATTTAACATCCCAAATGCATGTTGCAGCTTTAAAAGCGCATAATTCAAAATTGATTTAACGGAGTCCATCATTTGTGCGCATCTGCGCATGTTTGAACGCAAAACGTGAACTCGTGCAAATTTGCGGACAAATGGTTTTAACCATGTTATCCAATGTTCCAATGGAATATTTAACATCCCAAGTTCATATTCCAGAGTTAAAAACTTCGAATTCAAAATGATTTAACGGATTGCATAGTTTGTGCACATTTGCGCATGTTTGAACGCAAAACGTGAACTCGTGCAAATTTGTGCACAAATAGTTCTAAACATGTTATCCAGTTGATGGGAATTGTAGGTTTCATCAATTAACTCCCCAATAGCAAGAATACTATGATAAGTTGAATTAGAAGAAAACCAGAAATTACCAATTTAATCCACAAATTTGGATCGTTCAAAGATTGAAGTAAGAAGATAGATGCTACTTAACCCCTTTACCAACAAGGATAAAGATACTAAGATAGACTTTGAATTTCCTCTTATGCCACAAACAAGAAAGTTTGATAAATAAAAAGAAAACAAAGATTTAGATTTTGACACCACAAGCTAGAATAAAGCTTGATAAGTCACAAAGTTTATGCAAGAAATTAAAGACAAAATTCCTCACAATAAAACTCAAACAAAGTTATAATTCATATATCAAATTCATTCATGCTACAAAAGAAAGCAAAGGACTTGTTTATATAGAGTACAAGTCCATGCTCACACTACTAAAATAGACTCACACACATAGGATTACTTTTACTCTTAAATGGCCTTAATAACCATTAACCACGTTAATAGCCATTACTTATTATTGATTACCCCATTAACTTTAGTAACCACTACCCATAATAATAGCCATTACTTAGTATTAATTACCCTATTAACTTGTATATGGTGGCTACATGTAACCCTAATTGTTATTAACACAAAAACAAGTTAAATATTATTCCTTGGGCCTCCATGGATGCCTTATTGGGCTGAAATTCGTGGGCTTTCCAAATGTCCTTAATTAAACCCAATATGGCTTCTTGAAGCTTCTTGGACTTGGACCTTGTGATTGGGCCTTCTTGTACCATTAATGGATCTTGGATCTCTTTAGGCTTTGAACTTGGATTCACATCATTCCCCCTTTCTTCAAAAGGATTTGTCCTCAAATCAGCTCCATCATCTTTATCACCTAAATCAAACAAAGACAAGTCACTAACATTAAATGTAGCACTAACATTGCCATACTCACTTGGAAGTTCTAGCTTGTAGGCATTGTTGTTGATGCGTTGAAGCACTTTAAAAGGACCATCTCCTCTTGGCATAAGCTTTGATTTCCTTTGGTTAGGAAATCTTTCCTTCCTCAAGTGCACCCACACCCAATCTCCGGGCTCAAAAATGACTTGCTTCCTCCCCTTGTTGTGTTGCTTTTCATATTGGAGTGTCTTCTTCTCAATGTTTGCACGCACCCTCTCATGCAAAGTCTTGATGAACTCAGCTTTTTGTTTCCCCTCTAGATTAGCTTTGTCCAATGGCAATGGTAGCAAATCTAATGGAGTCATTGGGTTGAATCCATACACAACTTCAAATGGTGAGCAATTTGTTGAACCATGCACACTCCTATTGTAAGCAAATTCCACATGTGGCAAACATTCTTCCCAATTCTTCAGATTTCTTTGGATGACAGCCCTCAAAAGTGTTGAAAGTGTCCTATTGACCACCTCCGTTTGTCCATCCGTTTGTGGATGACAAGTTGTAGAATACAAAAGCTTTGTCCCCATCTTTCCCCAAAGAGTCTTCCAAAAGTGACTTAGGAATTTGACATCCCTATCACTCACAATGGTCCTTGGCACTCCATGTAGCCTAACAATCTCCTTGAAGAATAGATTGGCAATATGGGTTGCATCATCCGTCTTGTGACATGGAATGAAATGTGCCATTTTGCTAAACCTGTCCACAACAACAAAAATGGAATCTCTCCCTCCCTTGGACCTAGGTAATCCTAAAACAAAATCCATAGAAATGTCTACCCAAGGTTCATTTGGTATGGTAAGAGGTGTATACAAACCATGAGGCATTGCTTTGGATTTGGCTTGTTTGCAAGTAATGCATTTCTCACAAATTCTCTTAACATCCCTTTTCATGTGTGGCCAAAAGAAATGGTCACCCAACACATCCAAAGTTTTCTTAATCCCAAAATGCCCCATTAAACCTCCGCTATGTGCCTCTCTCACAAGTAACTCTCTTAAAGAACTTTGTGGCACACACAATTTGTTTTCCCGAAAAAGAAAACCATCAAACTTATAGAACTTATCAAAACCCCCTTTCTCACATGCCCCATAAACATTAGCAAAATCAGGATCATTAGAATAAAGATCTTTGATGTATTCAAATCCTAATATTTTTGCATCAAGTTTAGAGATCAAGGCATACCTTCTTGACAATGCATCGGCCACCACATTTTCTTTCCCTTGCTTGTACTTAATGATGTACGGAAAGGATTCAATGAATTCCACCCATTTTGCATGTCTCTTGTTAAGCTTTCCTTGTCCTTTGAGATACTTCAAGGACTCATGGTCAGTGTGAATTATGAATTCTTTGTAACCAAGGTAATGCTGCCATGTCCTTAGAACCCTCACCAATGCATAGAACTCCTTGTCATATGTAGGGTAGTTTAGACTTGCTCCACTTAGCTTTTCGCTAAAGAATGCTATGGGCTTGCCTTCTTGCATCAAAACTCCTCCAATACCTATGCCACTTGCATCGCACTCAATCTCAAAAGGTTTAGTAAAATTTGGCAAAGATAACAACGGTGCAGAACTTAATTTGTCTTTTAGCAAGTTAAAAGCCTCATCTTGTTCAATTCCCCACTTAAAACCAACATTCTTTTTGATGCATTCAGTTAAAGGTGCAGCTATGGTAGAAAAATTTTTAATGAACCTTCTATAAAAGCTAGCTAAACCATGAAAGCTTCTTGCATCACTTACACTTGTGGGTGTTGGCCATTCTCTAATTACTTTTACCTTTTCTTGATCAACATGAATGCCCTTGTCATTGACAATATATCCAAGAAAAGTAATTTCATTAGTGCAAAAACAGCATTTCTTTAGATTAGCATACAACTTCTCTTCTCTAAGCACATTAAAAACACAAGTCAAATGTTGTACATGCTCATCTAAATTTTTGCTATAAACCAAGATATCATCAAAATAGACAACAACAAATTTGCCTATGAATGCTCTTAAAACATGATTCATCAATCTCATGAAAGTGCTTGGTGCATTAGTTAAACCAAAAGGCATTACTAACCACTCATATAAACCATGTTTAGTTTTAAAAGCTGTTTTCCATTCATCACCTTCTCTCATTCTAATTTGATGATAACCAGATTTCAAATCAATTTTTGAAAACAAATATGAACCATGCAATTCATCCAACATGTCATCTAGCCTAGGAATGGGATGTCTATACTTCACCGTGATTTTGTTGATGGCACGACAATCAACACACATCCTCCAAGTTCCATCTTTCTTAGGCACTAACAAGACGGGTACGGCACATGGACTCATGCTTTCACGAACATAACCCTTCTCCATAAGCTCACTCACTTGCTTTTGGATTTCCTTGGTCTCCTCCGGATTACATCTATATGCTGGTCTATTTGGAATGCTTGCTCCGGGTATGAAATCAATTTGGTGCTCAATGCCTCTTTTAGGTGGCAAACCATTTGGAATTTCTTTTGGGAATAAATCTTCATAAACCTGCAAAAGATCAACAACAACACTAGGCAAACCATTGGTTATTTCGTTAGAAATATGCAAAATCTCCTTGTACATAAGTACAAGCATGTGTTGCCTCAAAAGCATAGCTTCCTTCACATCACTCATTTTTGCATAAACACTCATTTTTCTTTCATTTGAACCTTTCTTGTTTTCTCTCACCATGTGTTTCCCATTTTGGTCAAGAGAATTGGAATTGTTAGGTTCACTCATCTCACCTTTTTCTTTACTCTCAAAGGTTTCCCTTCCCAAAGAATTTCCCAATGAAGAACCCATTTCTTCATATTGTTGCTTGATGCGCATTTGGTCTTCAAAAATCTGTTTTGGAGTTAATGGTCCAAGGTTAAACCTTTTTCCATCCATAATCAAAGTATACATATTTTTGAATCCATCATGATTAGCCCTTCTATCATATTGCCAAGGTCTCCCCAACAACATATGTCCGGCCAACATTGGTAACACATCACACAACACCTCATCCTTATATCTACCAATTTGAAAAGAAATTAGAACTTGCTTATTTACCTTTACAACTCCACTTTCATTAAGCCATTGCAACTTGTATGGTCTTGGATGCTTGGTAGTAGGCAACTTCAATTTCTCCACTAGCAAAGTGCTTGCTACATTAGTACAACTTCCACTATCCACAATCATGTTGCACAACTTGTTAGAAATCAAACAATGAGTATGAAACAAATTTTCCCTTTGCTCCCTATGGACATCATGTTTATTTTGCAAACTCAATGTTCTTTGAACAACAAGATTATCTCCCTTAGCACATTCAACATCACTACAATCTTCTAAAGAAGGCATATCATCATCACTATCCCCCTCACTCTCCGATTCAATATCACCATCCCTTAGAATCATAGCTTTCTTATTTGGACATTCCCTAGCAATGTGCCCATGACCCAAACACTTAAAACATTTGATTCCCCTAGTTTGGGCTGGTTGATTCTCACCCTTTCCCTTATTACCCAAGTCAATTTTTGGTTTATTTTCTTCCACTTTTGACTTGTTAAAAGGTTTATCATCCTTTTTCCCCCAAGAAGTTTTCCAAGAAGAAGAAGAACCCACATTTGGTTTAGAATCATACCTCTTTCCTTTCAATTGCCTTTCCACTTTCATGGCCAAATTCACCATATCTTCAATCTCCACATAATGTTGCAAATCAACAACATCAGCAATGTTTTTGTTTAGCCCTCTCAAAAACCTTGCCATGGTAGCTTCACGATCTTCTACCACATTTGCTCTAATCATAGCCTTCTCCATTTCTTTGTGATACTCCTCCACACTCATGGATCCTTGAATTAGAGTTTGTAACCTTTGATGAAGCTCTCTATAGTAGTGGCTTGGTACAAACCTCTTTCTCATGATTTGCTTCATTTCCCTCCAAGACTCCACGGGTCTTTCTCCATATCTACGTCTTTCCTTGCAAAATTGATCCCACCAAACAATTGCATAATCACTAAACTCAACAGCGGCAAGTTTTACCTTTTTCTCCTCCGAATAATTGTGACATTCGAAGATGAGTTCCACTTTCCTCTCCCATTCAAGGTACACATCTGGATCATTTCTTCCTTGGAATGAAGGAATCTTCATTTTGATGCTTCCAAGGTTGCGATCAACATCATCTTTAGGACGTCCTCTCCTAGCTTGTCTCCTAGGATTGATTTGTTGTCCCACCAAGGTGACTTGATCATCATCCAATTCATCCTCTCCTTCATAGTCCTCTTGGTCAATTGGTGGACGTCTCCTTTCTTTAGGCTCTCCTTGTAATTGGTTAAGGATGCCATCATGCCTCTCCAATTTCTCATTGACTCCCGCCATCATGTTAAACATTCTTTCGAATTGTTGTTGCATAGCTTGAATCACATGATCATTTGTAGAACAAGAACTTGTGTCTTTTGACATGATTGTAAAACCTAAAATTTTAACAAAAGAAAATAGAAAGAAACAATCTCACAACACTCCCTCGCGTGTTTCACTCAAAATTGATGTATACCACTCGTGTTTACACTCAATTTTGGCTTTTTCTCTAATGATCTCACACTCTTGCCTTTTACCTCTCAAATTTGCCTTTTGATTTCTTAGATTAACTAAGTTTCTCAATCAAACAAAATTCAAGAATGTAGTAATCAATGATAAAAAATAAGGTAGGCTAACAAGAAAATAATAAGGTAGGCTTAAAGAAAAGAACAATTTGTAACAAATAGGCTAATATAAATGAAAAACAAAGATAGATTATCAAAGAACACAAAGAGACAGAATTATAAAGATAGATCTCAATGGAATATGAAGAGTCAATTTTTTTTTAATGTAAACTGAGATATAACATAGGAATATCAAAGATAACATATACTTTTTTTTTTTATGGACGAATTTTTTTTTTTTTTTTTTTTTTTATGGACGAATTTTTTTTTTTTTTTTTTGATATCTGCAAACAAAATCTTGAGATAAGAAGAATAAAGATAAAAAAAAATAACAAGAATAATAGATAGCAAGAAAGGTGCAAAATATAAGATGAACACAAGATATTGAGAACTAAAAGATAGTTTTGGATACGCAAACCTCAATCTTGAGCCAATGCTCTGATACCACTTATGATGGGAATTGTAGGTTTCATCAATTAACTCCCCAATAGCAAGAATACTATGATAAGTTGAATTAGAAGAAAACCAGAAATTACCAATTTAATCCACAAATTTGGATCGTTCAAAGATTGAAGTAAGAAGATAGATGCTACTTAACCCCTTTACCAACAAGGATAAAGATACTAAGATAGACTTTGAATTTCCTCTTATGCCACAAACAAGAAAGTTTGATAAATAAAAAGAAAACAAAGATTTAGATTTTGACACCACAAGCTAGAATAAAGCTTGATAAGTCACAAAGTTTATGCAAGAAATTAAAGACAAAATTCCTCACAATAAAACTCAAACAAAGTTATAATTCATATATCAAATTCATTCATGCTACAAAAGAAAGCAAAGGACTTGTTTATATAGAGTACAAGTCCATGCTCACACTACTAAAATAGACTCACACACATAGGATTACTTTTACTCTTAAATGGCCTTAATAACCATTAACCACATTAATAGCCATTACTTATTATTGATTACCCCATTAACTTTAGTAACCACTACCCATAATAATAGCCATTACTTAGTATTAATTACCCTATTAACTTGTATATGGTGGCTACATGTAACCCTAATTGTTATTAACACAAAAACAAGTTAAATATTATTCCTTGGGCCTCCATGGATGCCTTATTGGGCTGAAATTCGTGGGCTTTCCAAATGTCCTTAATTAAACCCAATATGGCTTCTTGAAGCTTCTTGGACTTGGACCTTGTGATTGGGCCTTCTTGTACCATTAATGGATCTTGGATCTCTTTAGGCTTTGAACTTGGATTCACATCATTAGTGCTCAAATTGAATATTTATCATCCCAAATTCCTATTCCAGCCGTTAAAACTCATAATTCATATTGATTTTACGGAATGCAAAATTTGTGCACATATGCACACGTTTGAACGCAAAACGTGAACATTTGTGCACAAACGTTTGAAACCTGATATCCAATGTTCCAATTGAATAATTAACATCCCAAATGCATACTACAGCATTAAAAACTCATGATTCGAATTGATTTAACGGGGTGCGTAATTTGTGCACATTTTGCGCATGTTTGAACGCAACACGTGAACTCGTGCAAATTTGTGCACAAGTGGTTTTAGACATGTTATCCAATGTTCCAGTTGAATATTTAACATCCCAAATTCGTATTCCAGGGTTAAAAACTTCGAATTCAAATTGATTTAACGGATTGCATAATTTGTGCACATTTATGCGCTTGTTTGAACGCAAAACGCGAACTCGCGCACAAATGGTTCTAAACAATTTATCCCATGCCCAAATTGAATATTTATCTTCCCAAATTCCTATTCCAGCTTTTAAAACTCATAATTCATATTGATTTTACCGAATGCAAAATCTGTGCACATTTCCGCATGTTTGAACGCAAGACGTGAACTCGTGAAAATTTGTGCCCAAATGTTTGAAACTTGTATCCAATGTTTCCAATTGAATATTTAACATCCCAAATGCATGTTGCAGCTTTAAAAGCGCATAATTCAAAATTGATTTAACGGAGTCCATCATTTGTGCGCATCTGCGCATGTTTGAACGCAAAACGTGAACTCGTGCAAATTTGCGGACAAATGGTTTTAACCATGTTATCCAATGTTCCAATGGAATATTTAACATCCCAAGTTCATATTCCAGAGTTAAAAACTTTGAATTCAAAATGATTTAACGGATTGCATAGTTTGTGCACATTTGCTCATGTTTGAACGCAAAACGTGAACTCGTGCAAATTTGTGCACAAATAGTTCTAAACATGTTATCCAGTGCTCAAATTGAATATTTATCATCCCAAATTCCTATTCCAGCCGTTAAAACTCATAATTCATATTGATTTTACGGAATGCAAAATTTGTGCACATATGCACACGTTTGAACGCAAAACGTGAACATTTGTGCACAAACGTTTGAAACCTGATATCCAATGTTCCAATTGAATAATTAACATCCCAAATGCATACTACAGCATTAAAAACTCATGATTCGAATTGATTTAACGAGGTGCGTAATTTGTGCACATTTTGCGCATGTTTGAACGCAACACGTGAACTCGTGCAAATTTGTGCACAAATGGTTTTAGACATGTTATCCAATGTTCCAGTTGAATATTTAACATCCCAAATTCGTATTCCAGGGTTAAAAACTTCGAATTCAAATTGATTTAACGGATTGCATAATTTGTGCACATTTATGCGCTTGTTTGAACGCAAAACGCGAACTCGCGCACAAATGGTTCTAAACAATTTATCCCATGCCCAAATTGAATATTTATCTTTCCAAATTCCTATTCCAGCTTTTAAAACTCATAATTCATATTGATTTTACCGAATACAAAATCTGTGCACATTTGCGCATGTTTGAACGCAAGACGTGAACTCGTGAAAATTTGTGCCCAAATGTTTGAAACTTGTATCCAATGTTTCCAATTGAATATTTAACATCCCAAATGCATGTTGCAGCTTTAAAAGCGCATAGTTCAAAATTGATTTAACGGAGTCCACCATTTGTGCGCATCTGCGCATGTTTGAACGCAAAACGTGAACTCGTGCAAATTTGCAGACAAATGGTTTTAACCATGTTATCCAATGTTCCAATGGAATATTTAACATCCCCAGTTCATATTCCAGAGTTAAAAACTTCGAATTCAAAATGATTTAAAGGATTGCATAGTTTGTGCACATTTGCGCATGTTTGAACGCAAAACGTGAACTCGTGCAAATTTGTGCACAAATAGTTCTAAACATGTTATCCAGTGCTCAAATTAAATATTTATCATCCCAAATTCCTATTCCAGCCGTTAAACCTTAAAATTCATATTGATTTTACGGAATTCAAAATTTGTGCACATATGCACACGTTTGAACGCAAAACGTGAACATTTGTGCACAAACGTTTGAAACCTGATATCCAATGTTCCAATTGAATAATTAACATCCCAAATGCATACTACAGCATTAAAAACTCATGATTCGAATTGATTTAACGGGGTGCGTAATTTGTGCACATTTTGCGCATGTTTGAACGCAAAACGTGAACTCGTGTAAATTTGTGCACAAATGGTTTTAGACATGTTATCCAATGTTCCAGTTGAATATTTAACATCCCAAATTCGTATTCCAGGGTTAAAAACTTCGAATTCAAATTGATTTAACGGATTGCATAATTTGTGCACATTTATGCGCATGTTTGAACGCAAAACGCGAACTCGCGCACAAATGGTTCTAAACAATTTATCCAATGCCCAAATTGAATATTTATCTTCCCAAATTCCTATTCCAGCTTTTAAAACTCATTATTCATATTGATTTTACCGAATGCAAAATCTGTGCACATTTGCGCATGTTTGAACGCAAGACGTGAACTCGTGAAAATTTGTGCCCAAATGTTTGAAACTTGTATCCAATGTTTCCAATTGAATATTTAACATCCCAAATGCATGTTGCAGCTTTAAAAGCGCATAGTTCAAAATTGATTTAACGGAGTCCACCATTTGTGCGCATCTGCGCATGTTTGAACGCAAAACGTGAACTCGTGCAAATTTGCAGACAAATGGTTTTAACCATGTTATCCAATGTTCCAATGGAATATTTAACATCCCCAGTTCATATTCCAGAGTTAAAAACTTCGAATTCAAAATGATTTAAAGGATTGCATAGTTTGTGCACATTTGCGCATGTTTGAACGCAAAACGTGAACTCGTGCAAATTTGTGCACAAATAGTTCTAAACATGTTATCCAGTGCTCAAATTAAATATTTATCATCCCAAATTCCTATTCCAGCCGTTAAAACTTAAAATTCATATTGATTTTACGGAATTCAAAATTTGTGCACATATGCACACGTTTGAACGCAAAACGTGAACATTTGTGCACAAACGTTTGAAACCTGATATCCAATGTTCCAATTGAATAATTAACATCCCAAATGCATACTACAGCATTAAAAACTCATGATTCGAATTGATTTAACGGGGTGCGTAATTTGTGCACATTTTGCGCATGTTTGAACGCAAAACGTGAACTCGTGTAAATTTGTGCACAAATGGTTTTAGACATGTTATCCAATGTTCCAGTTGAATATTTAACATCCCAAATTCGTATTCCAGGGTTAAAAACTTCGAATTCAAATTGATTTAACGGATTGCATAATTTGTGCACATTTATGCGCATGTTTGAACGCAAAACGCGAACTCGCGCACAAATGGTTCTAAACAATTTATCCAATGCCCAAATTGAATATTTATCTTCCCAAATTCCTATTCCAGCTTTTAAAACTCATTATTCATATTGATTTTACCGAATGCAAAATCTGTGCACATTTGCGCATGTTTGAACGCAAGACGTGAACTCGTGAAAATTTGTGCCCAAATGTTTGAAACTTGTATCCAATGTTTCCAATTGAATATTTAACATCCCAAATGCATGTTGCAGCTTTAAAAGCACATAATTCAAAATTGATTTAACGGAGTCCATCATTTGTGCACATCTGCGCATGTTTGAATGCAAAACGTGAACTCGTGCAAATTTGCGGACAAATGGTTTTAACCATGTTATCCAATGTTCCAATGGAATATTTAACATCCCAAGTTCATATTCTAGAGTTAAAAACTTCGAATTCAAAATGATTTAACGGATTGCATAGTTTTGTGCACATTTACGCATGTTTGAACGCAAAACGTGAACTCGTGCAAATTTGTGCACAAATAGTTCTAAACATGTTATCCAGTGCTCAAATTGAATATTTATCATCCCAAATTCCCTATTCCAGCCGTTAAAACTCATAATTCATATTGATTTTACGGAATGCAAAATTTGTGCACATATGCACACGTTTGAACGCAAAACGTGAACATTTGTGCACAAACCTTTGAAACCTGATATCCAATGTTCCAATTGAATAATTAACATCCCAAATGCATACTACAGCATTAAAAACTCATGATTCGAATTGATTTAACGGGTGGTGCGCAATTTGTGCACATTTTGCGCATGTTTGAACGCAACACGTGAACTCGTGCAAATTTGTGCACAAATGGTTTTAGACATGTTATCCAATGTTCCAGTTGAATATTTAACATCCCAAATTCGTATTCCAGGGTTAAAAACTTCGAATTCAAATTGATTTAACGGATTGCATAATTTGTGCACATTTATGCGCTTGTTTGAACGCAAAACGCGAACTCGCGCACAAATGGGTTCTAAACAATTTATCCCATGCCCAAATTGAATATTTATCTTCCCAAATTCCTATTCCAGCTTTTAAAACTCATAATTCATATTGATTTTACCGAATGCAAAATCTGTGCACATTTGCGCATGTTTGAACGCAAGACGTGAACTCGTGAAAATTTGTGCCCAAATGTTTGAAACTTGTATCCAATGTTTCCAATTGAAAATTTAACATCCCAAATGCATGTTGCAGCCTTTAAAAGCACATAGTTCAAAATTGATTTAACGGAGTCCATCATTTGTGCGCATCTGCGCATGTTTGAACGCAAAACGTGAACTCGTGCAAATTTGCGGACAAATGGTTTTAACCATGTTATCCAATGTTCCAATGGAATATTTAACATCCCCAGTTCATATTCCAGAGTTAAAAACTTCGAATTCAAAATGATTTAAAGGATTGCATAGTTTGTGCACATTTGCGCATGTTTGAACGCAAAACGTGAACTCGTGCAAATTTGTTTACAAATAGTTCTAAACATGTTATCCAGTGCTCAAATTAAATATTTATCATCCCAAATTCCTATTCCAGCCGTTAAAACTTAAAATTCATATTGATTTTACGGAATTCAAAATTTGTGCACATATGCACACGTTTGAACGCAAAACGTGAACATTTGTGCACAAACGTTTGAAACCTGATATCCAATGTTCCAATTGAATAATTAACATCCCAAAATGCATACTACAGCATTAAAAACTCATGATTCGAATTGATTTAACGGGGTGCGTAATTTGTGCACATTTTGCGCATGTTTGAACGCAAAACGTGAACTCGTGTAAATTTGTGCACAAATGGTTTTAGACATGTTATCCAATGTTCCAGTTGAATATTTAACATCCCAAATTCGTATTCCAGGGTTAAAAACTTCGAATTCAAATTGATTTAACGGATTGCATAATTTGTGCACATTTATGCGCATGTATTGAACGCAAAACGCGAACTCGCGCACAAATGGTTCTAAACAATTTATCCAATGCCCAAATTGAATATTTATCTTCCCAAATTCCTATTCCAGCTTTTAAAACTCATTATTCATATTGATTTTACCGAATACAAAATCTGTGCACATTTGCGCATGTTTGAACGCAAGACGTGAACTCGTGAAAATTTGTGCCCAAATGTTTGAAACTTGTATCCAATGTTTCCAATTGAATATTTAACATCCCAAATGCATGTTGCAGCTTTAAAAGCGCATAATTCAAAATTGATTTAACGGAGTCCATCATTTGTGCGCATCTACGCATGTTTGAATGCAAAACGTGAACTCGTGCAAATTTGCGGACAAATGGTTTTTAACCATGTTATCCAATGTTCCAATGGAATATTTAACATCCCAAGTTCATATTCTAGAGTTAAAAACTTCGAATTCAAAATGATTTAACGGATTGCATAGTTTGTGCACATTTACGCATGTTTGAACGCAAAACGTGAACTCGTGCAAATTTGTGCACAAATAGTTCTAAAACATGTTATCCAGTGCTCAAATTGAATATTTATCATCCCAAATTCCTATTCCAGCCGTTAAAACTCATAATTCATATTGATTTTACGGAATGCAAAATTTGTGCACATATGCACACGTTTGAACGCAAAACGTGAACATTTGTGCACAAACGTTTGAAACCTGATATCCAATGTTCAATTGAATAATTAACATCCCAAATGCATACTACAGGCATTAAAAACTCATGATTCGAATTGATTTAACGGGGTGCGTAATTTGTGCACATTTTGCGCATGTTTGAACGCAACACGTGAACTCGTGCAAATTTGTGCACAAATGGTTTTAGACATGTTATCCAATGTTCCAGTTGAATATTTAACATCCCAAATTCGTATTCCAAGGTTAAAAACTTCGAATTCAAATTGATTTAACGGATTGCATAATTTGTGCACATTTATGCGCTTGTTTAAACGCAAAACGCGAACTCGCGCACAAATGGTTCTAAACAATTTATCCCATGCCCAAATTGAATATTTATCTTCCCAAATTCCTATTCCAGCTTTTAAAACTCATAATTCATATTGATTTTACCGAATACAAAATCTGTGCACATTTGCGCATGTTTGAACGCAAGACGTGAACTCGTGAAAATTTGTGCCCAAATGTTTGAAACTTGTATCCAATGTTTCCATTGAATATTTAACATCCCAAATGCATGTTGCAGCTTTAAAAGCACATAGTTCAAAATTGATTTAACGGAGTCCATCATTTGTGCGCATCTGCGCATGTTTAAACGCAAAACGTGAACTCGTGCAAATTTGCGGACAAATGGTTTTAACCATGTTATCCAATGTTCCAATGGAATATTTAACATCCCAAGTTCATATTCCAGAGTTAAAAACTTCGAATTCAAAATGATTTAAAGGATTGCATAGTTTGTGCACATTTGCGCATGTTTGAACGCAAAACGTGAACTCGTGCAAATTTGTTTACAAATAGTTCTAAACATGTTATCCAGTGCTCAAATTAAATATTTATCATCCCAAATTCCTATTCCAGCCGTTAAAACTTAAAATTCATATTGATTTTACGGAATTCAAAATTTGTGCACATATGCACACGTTTGAACGCAAAACGTGAACATTTGTGCACAAACGTTTGAAACCTGATATCCAATGTTCCAATTGAATAATTAACATCCCAAATGCATACTACAACATTAAAAACTCATGATTCGAATTGATTTAACGGGGTGCGTAATTTGTGCACATTTTGCGCATGTTTGAACGCAACACGTGAACTCATGCAAATTTGTGCACAAATGGTTTTAGACATGTTATCCAATATTCCAGTTGAATATTTAACATCCCAAATTCGTATTCCAGGGTTAAAAACTTCGAATTCAAATTGATTTAACGGATTGCATAATTTGTGCACATTTATGCGCTTGTTTGAACGCAAAACGCGAACTCGCGCACAAATGGTTCTAAACAATTTATCCCATGCCCAAATTGAATATTTATCTTCCCAAATTCCTATTCCAGCTTTTAAAACTCATAATTCATATTGATTTTACCGAATGCAAAATCTGTGCACATTTGCGCATGTTTGAACGCAAGACGTGAACTCGTGAAAATTTGTGCCCAAATGTTTGAAACTTGTATCCAATGTTTCCAATTGAATATTTAACATCCCAAATGCATGTTGCAGCTTTAAAAGCACATAGTTCAAAATTGATTTAACGGAGTCCATCATTTGTGCGCATCTGCGCATGTTTGAACGCAAAACGTGAACTCGTGCAAATTTGCGGACAAATGGTTTTAACCATGTTATCCAATGTTCCAATGGAATATTTAACATCCCCAGTTCATATTCCAGAGTTAAAAACTTCGAATTCAAAATGATTTAACGGATTGCATAGTTTGTGCACATTTGCGCATGTTTGAACGCAAAACGTGAACTCGTGCAAATTTGTGCACAAATAGTTCTAAACATGTTATCCAGTGCTCAAATTGAATATTTATCATCCCAAATTCCTATTGCAGCCATTAAAACTCATAATTCATATTGATTTTACGGAATGCAAAATTTGTGCACATATGCACACGTTTGAACGCAAAACGTGAACATTTGTGCACAAACGTTTGAAACCAGATATCCAATGTTCCAATTGAATAATTAACATCCCAAATGCATACTACAACATTAAAAACTAATGATTCGAATTGATTTAACGGGGTGCGTAATTTGTGCACATTTTGCGCATGTTTGAACGCAACACGTGAACTCGTGCAAATTTGTGCACAAATGGTTTTAGACATGTTATCCAATGTTCCAGTTGAATATTTAACATCCCAAATTCGTATTCCAGGGTTAAAAACTTCGAATTCAAATTGATTTAACGGATTGCATAATTTGTGCACATTTATGCGCTTGTTTGAACGCAAAACGCGAACTCGCGCACAAATGGTTCTAAACAATTTATCCCATGCCCAAATTGAATATTTATCTTCCCAAATTCCTATTCCAGCTTTTAAAACTCATAATTCATATTGATTTTACCGAATGCAAAATCTGTGCACATTTCCGCATGTTTGAACGCAAGACGTGAACTCGTGAAAATTTGTGCCCAAATGTTTGAAACTTGTATCCAATGTTTCCAATTGAATATTTAACATCCCAAATGCATGTTGCAGCTTTAAAAGCACATAGTTCAAAATTGATTTAACGGAGTCCATCATTTGTGCGCATCTGCGCATGTTTGAACGCAAAACGTGAACTCGTGCAAATTTGCGGACAAATGGTTTTAACCATGTTATCCAATGTTCCAATGGAATATTTAACATCCCCAGTTCATATTCCAGAGTTAAAAACTTCGAATTCAAAATGATTTAACGGATTGCATAGTTTGTGCACATTTGCGCATGTTTGAACGCAAAACGTGAACTCGTGCAAATTTGTGCACAAATAGTTCTAAACATGTTATACAGTGCTCAAATTGAATATTTATCATCCCAAATTCCTATTCCAGCCGTTAAAACTCATAATTCATATTGATTTTACGGAATGCAAAATTTGTGCACATATGCACACGTTTGAACGCAAAACGTGAACATTTGTGCACAAACGTTTGAAACCAGATATCCAATGTTCCAATTGAATAATTAACATCCCAAATGCATACTACAGCATTAAAAACTCATGATTCGAATTGATTTAACGGGGTGCGTAATTTGTGCACATTTTGCGCATGTTTGAACGCAACACGTGAACTCGTGCAAATTTGTGCACAAATGGTTTTAGACATGTTATCCAATGTTCCAGTTGAATATTTAACATCCCAAATTCTTATTCCAAGGTTAAAAACTTCGAATTCAAATTGATTTAACGGATTGCATAATTTGTGCACATTTATGCGCTTGTTTGAACGCAAAACGCGAACTCGCGCACAAATGGTTCTAAACAATTTATCCCATGCCCAAATTGAATATTTATCTTCCCAAATTCCTATTCCAGCTTTTAAAACTCATAATTCATATTGATTTTACCGAATACAAAATCTGTGCACATTTGCGCAAGTTTGAACGCAAGACGTGAACTCGTGAAAATTTGTGCCCAAATGTTTGAAACTTGTATCCAATGTTTCCAATTGAATATTTAACATCCCAAATGCATGTTGCAGCTTTAAAAGCACATAGTTCAAAATTGATTTAACGGAGTCCATCATTTGTGCGCATCTGCGCATGTTTGAACGCAAAACGTGAACTCGTGCAAATTTGCGGACAAATGGTTTTAACCATGTTATCCAATGTTCCAATGGAATATTTAACATCCCAAGTTCATATTCCAGAGTTAAAAACTTCGAATTCAAAATGATTTAAAGGATTGCATAGTTTGTGCACATTTGCGCATGTTTGAACGCAAAACGTGAACTCGTGCAAATTTGTGCACAAATAGTTCTAAACATGTTATCCAGTGCTCAAATTAAATATTTATCATCCCAAATTCCTATTCCAGCCGTTAAAACTTAAAATTCATATTGATTTTACGGAATTCAAAATTTGTGCACATATGCACACGTTTGAACGCAAAACGTGAACATTTGTGCACAAACGTTTGAAACCTGATATCCAATGTTCCAATTGAATAATTAACATCCCAAATGCATACTACAACATTAAAAACTCATGATTCTAATTGATTTAACGGGGTGCGTAATTTGTGCACATTTTGCGCATGTTTGAACGCAACACGTGAACTCATGCAAATTTGTGCACAAATGGTTTTAGACATGTTATCCAATATTCCAGTTGAATATTTAACATCCCAAATTCGTATTCCAGGGTTAAAAACTTCGAATTCAAATTGATTTAACGGATTGCATAATTTGTGCACATTTATGCGCTTGTTTGAACGCAAAACGCGAACTCGCGCACAAATGGTTCTAAACAATTTATCCCATGCCCAAATTGAATATTTATCTTCCCAAATTCCTATTCCAGCTTTTAAAACTCATAATTCATATTGATTTTACCGAATGCAAAATCTGTGCACATTTGCGCATGTTTGAACGCAAGACGTGAACTCGTGAAAATTTGTGCCCAAATGTTTGAAACTTGTATCCAATGTTTCCAATTGAATATTTAACATCCCAAATGCATGTTGCAGCTTTAAAAGCACATAATTCAAAATTGATTTAACGGAGTCCATCATTTGTGCACATCTGCGCATGTTTGAACGCAAAACGTGAACTCGTGCAAATTTGCGGACAAATGGTTTTAACCATGTTATCCAATGTTCCAATGGAATATTTAACATCCCAAGTTCATATTCTAGAGTTAAAAACTTCGAATTCAAAATGATTTAACGGATTGCATAGTTTGTGCACATTTACGCATGTTTGAACGCAAAACGTGAACTCGTGCAAATTTGTGCACAAATAGTTCTAAACATGTTATCCAGTGCTCAAATTGAATATTTATCATCCCAAATTCCTATTCCAGCCGTTTAAAACTCATAATTCATATTGATTTTACGGAATGCAAAATTTGTGCACATATGCACACGTTTGAACGCAAAACGTGAACATTTGTGCACAAACCTTTGAAACCTGATATCCAATGTTCCAATTGAATAATTAACATCCCAAATGCATACTACAGCATTAAAAACTCATGATTCGAATTGATTTAACGGGGTGCGCAATTTGTGCACATTTTGCGCATGTTTGAACGCAACACGTGAACTCGTGCAAATTTGTGCACAAATGGTTTTAGACATGTTATCCAATGTTCCAGTTGAATATTTAACATCCCAAATTCGTATTCCAGGGTTAAAAACTTCGAATTCAAATTGATTTAACGGATTGCATAATTTGTGCACATTTATGCGCTTGTTTGAACGCAAAACGCGAACTCGCGCACAAATGGTTCTAAACAATTTATCCCATGCCCAAATTGAATATTTATCTTCCCAAATTCCTATTCCAGCTTTTAAAACTCATAATTCATATTGATTTTACCGAATGCAAAATCTGTGCACATTTGCGCATGTTTGAACGCAAGACGTGAACTCGTGAAAATTTGTGCCCAAATGTTTGAAACTTGTATCCAATGTTTCCAATTGAAAATTTAACATCCCAAATGCATGTTGCAGCTTTAAAAGCACATAGTTCAAAATTGATTTAACGGAGTCCATCATTTGTGCGCATCTGCGCATGTTTGAACGCAAAACGTGAACTCGTGCAAATTTGCGGACAAATGGTTTTAACCATGTTATCCAATGTTCCAATGGAATATTTAACATCCCCAGTTCATATTCCAGAGTTAAAAACTTCGAATTCAAAATGATTTAAAGGATTGCATAGTTTGTGCACATTTGCGCATGTTTGAACGCAAAACGTGAACTCGTGCAAATTTGTTTACAAATAGTTCTAAACATGTTATCCAGTGCTCAAATTAAATATTTATCATCCCAAATTCCTATTCCAGCCGTTAAAACTTAAAATTCATATTGATTTTACGGAATTCAAAATTTGTGCACATATGCACACGTTTGAACGCAAAACGTGAACATTTGTGCACAAACGTTTGAAACCTGATATCCAATGTTCCAATTGAATAATTAACATCCCAAATGCATACTACAGCATTAAAAACTCATGATTCGAATTGATTTAACGGGGTGCATAATTTGTGCACATTTTGCGCATGTTTGAACGCAAAACGTGAACTCGTGGTAAATTTGTGCACAAATGGTTTTAGACATGTTATCCAATGTTCCAGTTGAATATTTAACATCCCAAATTCGTATTCCAGGGTTAAAAACTTCGAATTCAAATTGATTTAACGGATTGCATAATTTGTGCACATTTATGCGCATGTTTGAACGCAAAACGCGAACTCGCGCACAAATGGTTCTAAACAATTTATCCAATGCCCAAATTGAATATTTATCTTCCCAAATTCCTATTCCAGATTTTAAAACTCATTATTCATATTGATTTTACCGAATACAAAATCTGTGCACATTTGCGCAAGTTTGAACGCAAGACGTGAACTCGTGAAAATTTGTGCCCAAATGTTTGAAACTTGTATCCAATGTTTCCAATTGAATATTTAACATCCCAAATTCATGTTGCAGCTTTAAAAGCGCATAATTCAAAATTGATTTAACGGAGTCCATCATTTGTGCGCATCTGCGCATGTTTGAATGCAAAACGTGAACTCGTGCAAATTTGCGGACAAATGGTTTTAACCATGTTATCCAATGTTCCAATGGAATATTTAACATCCCAAGTTCATATTCTAGAGTTAAAAACTTCGAATTCAAAATGATTTAACGGATTGCATAGTTTGTGCACATTTACGCATGTTTGAACGCAAAACGTGAACTCGTGCAAATTTGTGCACAAATAGTTCTAAACATGTTATCCAGTGCTCAAATGAATATTTATCATCCCAAATTCCTATTCCAGCCGTTAAAACTCATAATTCATATTGATTTTACGGAATTCAAAATTTGTGCACATATGCACACGTTTGAACGCAAAACGTGAACATTTGTGCACAACCTTTGAAACCTGATATCCAATGTTCCAATTGAATAATTAACATCCCAAATGCATACTACAGCATTAAAAACTCATGATTCGAATTGATTTAACGGGGTGCGTAATATGTGCACATTTGCGCATGTTTGAACGCAACACGTGAACTCGTGCAAATTTGTGCACAAATGGTTTTAGACATGTTATCCAATGTTCCAGTTGAATATTTAACATCCCAAATTCGTATTCCAAGGTTAAAAACTTCGAATTCAAATTGATTTAACGGATTGCATAATTTGTGCACATTTATGCGCTTGTTTGAACGCAAAACGCGAACTCGCGCACAAATGGTTCTAAACAATTTATCCCATGCCCAAATTGAATATTTATCTTCCCAAATTCCTATTCCAGCTTTTAAAACTCATAATTCATATTGATTTTACCGAATACAAAATCTGTGCACATTTGCGCATGTTTTGAACGCAAGACGTGAACTCGTGAAAATTTGTGCCCAAATGTTTGAAACTTGTATCCAATGTTTCCAATTGAATATTTAACATCCCAAATGCATGTTGCAGCTTTAAAAGCGCATAATTCAAAATTGATTTAACGGAGTCCATCATTTGTGCGCATCTGCGCATGTTTGAACGCAAAACGTGAACTCGTGCAAATTTGCGGACAAATGGTTTTAACCATGTTATCCAATGTTCCAATGGAATATTTAACATCCCAAGTTCATATTCCAGAGTTAAAAACTTTGAATTCAAAATGATTTAACGGATTGCATAGTTTGTGCACATTTGCGCATGTTTGAACGCAAAACGTGAACTCGTGCAAATTTGTGCACAAATAGTTCTAAACATGTTATCCAGTGCTCAAATTGAATATTTATCATCCCAAATTCCTATTCCAGCCGTTAAAACTCATAATTCATATTGATTTTACGGAATGCAAAATTTGTGCACATATGCACACGTTTGAACGCAAAACGTGAACATTTGTGCACAAACGTTTGAAACCTGATATCCAATGTTCCAATTGAATAATTAACATCCCAAATGCATACTACAGCATTATAAACTCATGATTCGAATTGATTTAACGAGGTGCGTAATTTGTGCACATTTTGCGCATGTTTGAACGCAACACGTGAACTCGTGCAAATTTGTGCACAAATGGTTTTAGACATGTTATCCAATGTTCCAGTTGAATATTTAACATCCAAATTCGTATTCCAGGGTTAAAAACTTCGAATTCAAATGATTTAACGGATTGCATAATTTGTGCACATTTATGCGCTTGTTTGAACGCAAAACGCGAACTCGCGCACAAATGGTTCTAAACAATTATCCCATGCCCAAATTGAATATTTATCTTTCCAAATTCCTATTCCAGCTTTTAAAACTCATAATTCATATTGATTTTACCGAATACAAAAATCTGTGCACATTTGCGCATGTTTGAACGCAAGACGTGAACTCGTGAAAATTTGTGCCCAAATGTTTGAAACTTGTATCCAATGTTTCCAATTGAATATTTAACATCCCAAATGCATGTTGCAGCTTTAAAAGCGCATAGTTCAAAATTGATTTAACGGAGTCCACC
Source organism: Mallotus nudiflorus (assembly GCA_947683625.1). Lineage (NCBI taxonomy): Eukaryota > Viridiplantae > Streptophyta > Magnoliopsida > Malpighiales > Euphorbiaceae > Mallotus > Mallotus nudiflorus. The sequence goes on from CANTUR010000632.1 coordinate 71,084, forward strand.
ATTTGTGCGCATCTGCGCATGTTTGAACGCAAAACGTGAACTCGTGCAAATTTGCAGACAAATGGTTTTAACCATGTTATCCAATGTTCCAATGGAATATTTAACATCCCCAGTTCATATTCCAGAGTTAAAAACTTCGAATTCAAAATGATTTAAAGGATTGCATAGTTTGTGCACATTTGCGCATGTTTGAACGCAAAACGTGAACTCGTGCAAATTTGTGCACAAATAGTTCTAAACATGTTATCCAGTGCTCAAATTAAATATTTATCATCCCAAATTCCTATTCCAGCCGTTAAAACTTAAAATTCATATTGATTTTACGGAATTCAAAATTTGTGCACATATGCACACGTTTGAACGCAAAACGGTGAACATTTGTGCACAAACGTTTGAAACCTGATATCCAATGTTCCAATTGAATAATTAACATCCCAAATGCATACTACAGCATTAAAAACTCATGATTCGAATTGATTTAACGGGGTGCGTAATTTGTGCACATTTTGCGCATGTTGAACGCAAAACGTGAACTCGTGTAAATTTGTGCACAAATGGTTTTAGACATGTTATCCAATGTTCCAGTTGAATATTTAACATCCAAATTCGTATTCCAGGGTTAAAAACTTCGAATTCAAATTGATTTAACGGATTGCATAATTTGTGCACATTTATGCGCATGTTTGAACGCAAAACGCGAACTCGCGCACAAATGGTTCTAAACAATTTATCCAATGCCCAAATTGAATATTTATCTTCCCAAATTCCTATCCAGCTTTTAAAACTCATTATTCATATTGATTTTACCGAATGCAAAATCTGTGCACATTTGCGCATGTTTGAACGCAAGACGTGAACTCGTGAAAATTTGTGCCCAAATGTTTGAAACTTGTATCCAATGTTTCCAATTGAATATTTAACATCCAAATGCATGTTGCAGCTTTAAAAGCGCATAGTTCAAAATTGATTTAACGGAGTCCACCATTTGTGCGCATCTGCGCATGTTTGAACGCAAAACGTGAACTCGTGCAAATTTGCAGACAAATGGTTTTTAACCATGTTATCCAATGTTCCAATGGAATATTTAACATCCCCAGTTCATATTCCAGAGTTAAAAACTTCGAATTCAAAATGATTTAAAGGATTGCATAGTTTGTGCACATTTGCGCATGTTTGAACGCAAAACGTGAACTCGTGCAAATTTGTGCACAAATAGTTCTAAACATGTTATCCAGTGCTCAAATTAAATATTTATCATCCCAAATTCCTATTCCAGCCGTTTAAAACTTAAAATTCATATTGATTTTACGGAATTCAAAATTTGTGCACATATGCACACGTTTGAACGCAAAACGTGGAACATTTGTGCACAAACGTTTGAAACCTGATATCCAATGTTCCAATTGAATAATTAACATCCCAAATGCATACTACAGCATTAAAAACTCATGATTCGAATTGATTTAACGGGGTGCGTAATTTGTGCACATTTTGCGCATGTTTGAACGCAAAACGTGAACTCGTGTAAATTTGTGCACAAATGGTTTTAGACATGTTATCCAATGTTCCAGTTGAATATTTAACATCCCAAATTCGTATTCCAGGGTTAAAAACTTCGAATTCAAATTGATTTAACGGATTGCATAATTTGTGCACATTTATGCGCATGTTTTGAACGCAAAACGCGAACTCGCGCACAAATGGTTCTAAACAATTTATCCAATGCCCCAAATTGAATATTTATCTTCCCAAATTCCTATTCCAGCTTTTAAAACTCATTATTCATATTGATTTTACCGAATGCAAAATCTGTGCACATTTGCGCAAGTTTGAACGCAAGACGTGAACTCGTGAAAATTTGTGCCCAAATGTTTGAAACTTGTATCCAATGTTTCCAATTGAATATTTAACATCCCAAATGCATGTTGCAGCTTTAAAAGCACATAATTCAAAATTGATTTAACGGAGTCCATCATTTGTGCACATCTGCGCATGTTTGAACGCAAAACGTGAACTCGTGCAAATTTGCGGACAAATGGTTTTAACCATGTTATCCAATGTTCCAATGGAATATTTAACATCCCAAGTTCATATTCTAGAGTTAAAAACTTCGAATTCAAAATGATTTAACGGATTGTATAGTTTGTGCACATTTACGCATGTTTGAACGCAAAACGTGAACTCGTGCAAATTTGTGCACAAATAGTTCTAAACATGTTATCCAGTGCTCAAATTGAATATTTATCATCCCAAATTCCTATTCCAGCCGTTAAAACTCATAATTCATATTGATTTTACGGAATGCAAAATTTGTGCACATATGCACACGTTTGAACGCAAAACGTGAACATTTGTGCACAAACCTTTGAAACCTGATATCCAATGTTCCAATTGAATAATTAACATCCCAAATGCATACTACAGCATTAAAAACTCATGATTCGAATTGATTTAACGGGGTGCGCAATTTGTGCACATTTTGCGCATGTTTGAACGCAACACGTGAACTCGTGCAAATTTGTACACAAATGGTTTTAGACATGTTATCCAATGTTCCAGTTGAATATTTAACATCCCAAATTCGTATTCCAGGGTTAAAAACTTCGAATTCAAATTGATTTAACGGATTGCATATTTGTGCACATTTATGCGCTTGTTTGAACGCAAAACGCGAACTCGCGCACAAATGGTTCTAAACAATTTATCCCATGCCCAAATTGAATATTTATCTTCCCAAATTCCTATTCCAGCTTTTAAAACTCATAATTCATATTGATTTTACCGAATGCAAAATCTGTGCACATTTGCGCATGTTTGAACGCAAGACGTGAACTCGTGAAAATTTGTGCCCAAATGTTTGAAACTTGTATCCAATGTTTCCAATTGAAAATTTAACATCCCAAATGCATGTTGCAGCTTTAAAAGCACATAGTTCAAAATTGATTTAACGGAGTCCATCATTTGTGCGCATCTGCGCATGTTTGAACGCAAAACGTGAACTCGTGCAAATTTGCGGACAAATGGTTTTAACCATGTTATCCAATGTTCCAATGGAATATTTAACATCCCCAGTTCATATTCCAGAGTTAAAAACTTCGAATTCAAAATGATTTAAAGGATTGCATAGTTTGTGCACATTTGCGCATGTTTGAACGCAAAACGTGAACTCGTGCAAATTTGTTTACAAATAGTTCTAAACATGTTATCCAGTGCTCAAATTAAATATTTATCATCCCAAATTCCTATTCCAGCCGTTAAAACTTAAAATTCATATTGATTTTACGGAATTCAAAATTTGTGCACATATGCACACGTTTGAACGCAAAACGTGAACATTTGTGCACAAACGTTTGAAACCTGATATCCAATGTTCCAATTGAATAATTAACATCCCAAATGCATACTACAGCATTAAAAACTCATGATTCGAATTGATTTAACGGGGTGCGTAATTTGTGCACATTTTGCGCATGTTGAACGCAAAACGTGAACTCGTGTAAATTTGTGCACAAATGGTTTTAGACATGTTATCCAATGTTCAGTTGAATATTTAACATCCCAATTCGTATTCCAGGGTTAAAAACTTCGAATTCAAATTGATTTAACGGATTGCATAATTTGTGCACATTTATGCGCATGTTTGAACGCAAAACGCGAACTCGCGCACAAATGGTTCTAAACAATTTATCCAATGCCCAAATTGAATATTTATCTTCCCAAATTCCTATTCCAGCTTTTAAAACTCATTATTCATATTGATTTTACCGAATACAAAATCTGTGCACATTTGCGCATGTTTGAACGCAAGACGTGAACTCGTGAAAATTTGTGCCCAAATGTTTGAAACTTGTATCCAATGTTTCCAATTGAATATTTAACATCCCAAATGCATGTTGCAGCTTTAAAAGCACATAATTCAAAATTGATTTAACGGAGTCCATCATTTGTGCGCATCTACGCATGTTTGAATGCAAAACGTGAACTCGTGCAAATTTGCGGACAAATGGTTTTAACCATGTTATCCAATGTTCCAATGGAATATTTAACATCCCAAGTTCATATTCTAGAGTTAAAAACTTCGAATTCAAAATGATTTAACGGATTGCATAGTTTGTGCACATTTACGCATGTTTGAACGCAAAACGTGAACTCGTGCAAATTTGTGCACAAATAGTTCTAAACATGTTATCCAGTGCTCAAATTGAATATTTATCATCCCAAATTCCTATTCCAGCCGTTAAAACTCATAATTCATATTGATTTACGGAATGCAAAATTTGTGCACATATGCACACGTTTGAACGCAAAACGTGAACATTTGTGCACAACGTTTGAAACCTGATATCCAATGTTCCAATTGAATAATTAACATCCCAAATGCATACTACAGCATTAAAAACTCATGATTCGAATTGATTTAACGGGGTGCGTAATTTGTGCACATTTTGCGCATGTTTGAACGCAACACGTGAACTCGTGCAAATTTGTGCACAAATGGTTTTAGACATATTATCCAATGTTCCAGTTGAATATTTAACATCCCAAATTCGTATTCCAAGGTTAAAAACTTCGAATTCAAATTGATTTAACGGATTGCATAATTTGTGCACATTTATGCGCTTGTTTAAACGCAAAACGCGAACTCGCGCACAAATGGTTCTAAACAATTTATCCCATGCCCAAATTGAATATTTATCTTCCCAAATTCCTATTCCAGCTTTTAAAACTCATAATTCATATTGATTTTACCGAATACAAAATCTGTGCACATTTGCGCATGTTTGAACGCAAGACGTGAACTCGTGAAAATTTGTGCCCAAATGTTTGAAACTTGTATCCAATGTTTCCAATTGAATATTTAACATCCCAAATGCATGTTGCAGCTTTAAAAGCACATAGTTCAAAATTGATTTAACGGAGTCCATCATTTGTGCGCATCTGCGCATGTTTGAACGCAAAACGTGAACTCGTGCAAATTTGCGGACAAATGGTTTTAACCATGTTATCCAATGTTCCAATGGAATATTTAACATCCCAAGTTCATATTCCAGAGTTAAAAACTTCGAATTCAAAATGATTTAAAGGATTGCATAGTTTGTGCACATTTGCGCATGTTTGAACGCAAAACGTGAACTCGTGCAAATTTGTTTACAAATAGTTCTAAACATGTTATCCAGTGCTCAAATTAAATATTTATCATCCCAAATTCCTATTCCAGCCGTTAAAACTTAAAATTCATATTGATTTTACGGAATTCAAAATTTGTGCACATATGCACACGTTTGAACGCAAAACGTGAACATTTGTGCACAAACGTTTGAAACCTGATATCCAATGTTCCAATTGAATAATTAACATCCCAAATGCATACTACAACATTAAAAACTCATGATTCGAATTGATTTAACGGGGTGCGTAATTTGTGCACATTTTGCGCATGTTTGAACGCAACACGTGAACTCATGCAAATTTGTGCACAAATGGTTTTAGACATGTTATCCAATATTCCAGTTGAATATTTAACATCCCAAATTCGTATTCCAGGGTTAAAAACTTCGAATTCAAATTGATTTAACGGATTGCATAATTTGTGCACATTTATGCGCTTGTTTGAACGCAAAACGCGAACTCGCGCACAAATGGTTCTAAACAATTTATCCCATGCCCAAATTGAATATTTATCTTCCCAAATTCCTATTCCAGCTTTTAAAACTCATAATTCATATTGATTTTACCGAATGCAAAATCTGTGCACATTTGCGCATGTTTGAACGCAAGACGTGAACTCGTGAAAATTTGTGCCCAAATGTTTGAAACTTGTATCCAATGTTTCCAATTGAATATTTAACATCCCAAATGCATGTTGCAGCTTTAAAAGCACATAGTTCAAAATTGATTTAACGGAGTCCATCATTTGTGCGCATCTGCGCATGTTTGAACGCAAAACGTGAACTCGTGCAAATTTGCGGACAAATGGTTTTAACCATGTTATCCAATGTTCCAATGGAATATTTAACATCCCCAGTTCATATTCCAGAGTTAAAAACTTCGAATTCAAAATGATTTAACGGATTGCATAGTTTGTGCACATTTGCGCATGTTTGAACGCAAAACGTGAACTCGTGCAAATTTGTGCACAAATAGTTCTAAACATGTTATCCAGTGCTCAAATTGAATATTTATCATCCCAAATTCCTATTGCAGCCGTTAAAACTCATAATTCATATTGATTTTACGGAATGCAAAATTTGTGCACATATGCACACGTTTGAACGCAAAACGTGAACATTTGTGCACAAACGTTTGAAACCAGATATCCAATGTTCCAATTGAATAATTAACATCCCAAATGCATACTACAACATTAAAAACTAATGATTCAAATTGATTTAACGGGGTGCGTAATTTGTGCACATTTTGCGCATGTTTGAACGCAACACGTGAACTCGTGCAAATTTGTGCACAAATGGTTTTAGACATGTTATCCAATGTTCCAGTTGAATATTTAACATCCCAAATTCGTATTCCAGGGTTAAAAACTTCGAATTCAAATTGATTTAACGGATTGCATAATTTGTGCACATTTATGCGCTTGTTTGAACGCAAAACGCGAACTCGCGCACAAATGGTTCTAAACAATTTATCCCATGCCCAAATTGAATATTTATCTTCCCAAATTCCTATTCCAGCTTTTAAAACTCATAATTCATATTGATTTTACCGAATGCAAAATCTGTGCACATTTCCGCATGTTTGAACGCAAGACGTGAACTCGTGAAAATTTGTGCCCAAATGTTTGAAACTTGTATCCAATGTTTCCAATTGAATATTTAACATCCCAAATGCATGTTGCAGCTTTAAAAGCACATAGTTCAAAATTGATTTAACGGAGTCCATCATTTGTGCGCATCTGCGCATGTTTGAACGCAAAACGTGAACTCGTGCAAATTTGCGGACAAATGGTTTTAACCATGTTATCCAATGTTCCAATGGAATATTTAACATCCCCAGTTCATATTCCAGAGTTAAAAACTTCGAATTCAAAATGATTTAACGGATTGCATAGTTTGTGCACATTTGCGCATGTTTGAACGCAAAACGTGAACTCGTGCAAATTTGTGCACAAATAGTTCTAAACATGTTATACAGTGCTCAAATTGAATATTTATCATCCCAAATTCCTATTCCAGCCGTTAAAACTCATAATTCATATTGATTTTACGGAATGCAAAATTTGTGCACATATGCACACGTTTGAACGCAAAACGTGAACATTTGTGCACAAACGTTTGAAACCAGATATCCAATGTTCCAATTGAATAATTAACATCCCAAATGCATACTACAGCATTAAAAACTCATGATTCGAATTGATTTAACGGGGTGCGTAATTTGTGCACATTTTGCGCATGTTTGAACGCAACACGTGAACTCGTGCAAATTTGTGCACAAATGGTTTTAGACATGTTATCCAATGTTCCAGTTGAATATTTAACATCCCAAATTCGTATTCCAAGGTTAAAAACTTCGAATTCAAATTGATTTAACGGATTGCATAATTTGTGCACATTTATGCGCTTGTTTGAACGCAAAACGCGAACTCGCGCACAAATGGTTCTAAACAATTTATCCCATGCCCAAATTGAATATTTATCTTCCCAAATTCCTATTCCAGCTTTTAAAACTCATAATTCATATTGATTTTACCGAATACAAAATCTGTGCACATTTGCGCATGTTTGAACGCAAGACGTGAACTCGTGAAAATTTGTGCCCAAATGTTTGAAACTTGTATCCAATGTTTCCAATTGAATATTTAACATCCCAAATGCATGTTGCAGCTTTAAAAGCACATAGTTCAAAATTGATTTAACGGAGTCCATCATTTGTGCGCATCTGCGCATGTTTGAACGCAAAACGTGAACTCGTGCAAATTTGCGGACAAATGGTTTTAACCATGTTATCCAATGTTCCAATGGAATATTTAACATCCCAAGTTCATATTCCAGAGTTAAAAACTTCGAATTCAAAATGATTTAAAGGATTGCATAGTTTGTGCACATTTGCGCATGTTTGAACGCAAAACGTGAACTCGTGCAAATTTGTGCACAAATAGTTCTAAACATGTTATCCAGTGCTCAAATTAAATATTTATCATCCCAAATTCCTATTCCAGCCGTTAAAACTTAAAATTCATATTGATTTTACGGAATTCAAAATTTGTGCACATATGCACACGTTTGAACGCAAAACGTGAACATTTGTGCACAAACGTTTGAAACCTGATATCCAATGTTCCAATTGAATAATTAACATCCCAAATGCATACTACAACATTAAAAACTCATGATTCGAATTGATTTAACGGGGTGCGTAATTTGTGCACATTTTGCGCATGTTTGAACGCAACACGTGAACTCATGCAAATTTGTGCACAAATGGTTTTAGACATGTTATCCAATATTCCAGTTGAATATTTAACATCCCAAATTCGTATTCCAGGGTTAAAAACTTCGAATTCAAATTGATTTAACGGATTGCATAATTTGTGCACATTTATGCGCTTGTTTGAACGCAAAACGCGAACTCGCGCACAAATGGTTCTAAACAATTTATCCCATGCCCAAATTGAATATTTATCTTCCCAAATTCCTATTCCAGCTTTTAAAACTCATAATTCATATTGATTTTACCGAATGCAAAATCTGTGCACATTTGCGCATGTTTGAACGCAAGACGTGAACTCGTGAAAATTTGTGCCCAAATGTTTGAAACTTGTATCCAATGTTTCCAATTGAATATTTAACATCCCAAATGCATGTTGCAGCTTTAAAAGCACATAGTTCAAAATTGATTTAACGGAGTCCATCATTTGTGCGCATCTGCGCATGTTTGAACGCAAAACGTGAACTCGTGCAAATTTGCGGACAAATGGTTTTAACCATGTTATCCAATGTTCCAATGGAATATTTAACATCCCCAGTTCATATTCCAGAGTTAAAAACTTCGAATTCAAAATGATTTAACGGATTGCATAGTTTGTGCACATTTGCGCATGTTTGAACGCAAAACGTGAACTCGTGCAAATTTGTGCACAAATAGTTCTAAACATGTTATCCAGTGCTCAAATTGAATATTTATCATCCCAAATTCCTATTGCAGCCGTTAAAACTCATAATTCATATTGATTTTACGGAATGCAAAATTTGTGCACATATGCACACGTTTGAACGCAAAACGTGAACATTTGTGCACAAACGTTTGAAACCAGATATCCAATGTTCCAATTGAATAATTAACATCCCAAATGCATACTACAACACTAAAAACTAATGATTCGAATTGATTTAACGGGGTGCGTAATTTGTGCACATTTTGCGCATGTTTGAACGCAACACGTGAACTCGTGCAAATTTGTGCACAAATGGTTTTAGACATGTTATCCAATGTTCCAGTTGAATATTTAACATCCCAAATTCGTATTCCAGGGTTAAAAACTTCGAATTCAAATTGATTTAACGGATTGCATAATTTGTGCACATTTATGCGCTTGTTTGAACGCAAAACGCGAACTCGCGCACAAATGGTTCTAAACAATTTATCCCATGCCCAAATTGAATATTTATCTTCCCAAATTCCTATTCCAGCTTTTAAAACTCATAATTCATATTGATTTTACCGAATGCAAAATCTGTGCACATTTGCGCATGTTTGAACGCAAGACGTGAACTCGTGAAAATTTGTGCCCAAATGTTTGAAACTTGTATCCAATGTTTCCAATTGAATATTTAACATCCCAAATGCATGTTGCAGCTTTAAAAGCACATAGTTCAAAATTGATTTAACGGAGTCCATCATTTGTGCGCATCTGCGCATGTTTGAACGCAAAACGTGAACTCGTGCAAATTTGCGGACAAATGGTTTTAACCATGTTATCCAATGTTCCAATGGAATATTTAACATCCCCAGTTCATATTCCAGAGTTAAAAACTTCGAATTCAAAATGATTTAACGGATTGCATAGTTTGTGCACATTTGCGCATGTTTGAACGCAAGACGTGAACTCGTGAAAATTTGTGCCCAAATGTTTGAAACTTGTATCCAATGTTTCCAGTTGAATATTTAACATCCCAAATGCATGTTGCAGCTTTAAAAACGCATAGTTCAAAATTGATTTAACGGAGTCCATCATTTGTGCGCATCTGCGCATGTTTGAACGCAAAACGTGAACTCGTGCAAATTTGCGGACAAATGGTTTTAACCATGTTATCCAATGTTCCAATGGAATATTTAACATCCCCAGTTCGTATTCCAGAGTTAAAAACTTCGAATTCAAAATGATTTAAAGGATTGCATAGTTTGTGCACATTTGCGCATGTTTGAACGCAAAACGTGAACTCGTGCAAATTTGTTTACAAATAGTTCTAAACATGTTATCCAGTGCTCAAATTAAATATTTATCATCCCAAATTCCTATTCCAGCCGTTAAAACTTAAAATTCATATTGATTTTACGGAATTCAAAATTTGTGCACATATGCACACGTTTGAACGCAAAACGTGAACATTTGTGCACAAACGTTTGAAACCTGATATCCAATGTTCCAATTGAATAATTAACATCCCAAATGCATACTACAGCATTAAAAACTCATGATTCGAATTGATTTAACGGGGTGCATAATTTGTGCACATTTTGCGCATGTTTGAACGCAAAACGTGAACTCGTGTAAATTTGTGCACAAATGGTTTTAGACATGTTATCCAATGTTCCAGTTGAATATTTAACATCCCAAATTCGTATTCCAGGGTTAAAAACTTCGAATTCAAATTGATTTAACGGATTGCATAATTTGTGCACATTTATGCGCATGTTTGAACGCAAAACGCGAACTCGCGCACAAATGGTTCTAAACAATTTATCCAATGCCCAAATTGAATATTTATCTTCCCAAATTCCTATTCCAGATTTTAAAACTCATTATTCATATTGATTTTACCGAATACAAAATCTGTGCACATTTGCGCAAGTTTGAACGCAAGACGTGAACTCGTGAAAATTTGTGCCCAAATGTTTGAAACTTGTATCCAATGTTTCCAATTGAATATTTAACATCCCAAATTCATGTTGCAGCTTTAAAAGCGCATAATTCAAAATTGATTTAACGGAGTCCATCATTTGTGCGCATCTGCGCATGTTTGAATGCAAAACGTGAACTCGTGCAAATTTGCGGACAAATGGTTTTAACCATGTTATCCAATGTTCCAATGGAATATTTAACATCCCAAGTTCATATTCTAGAGTTAAAAACTTCGAATTCAAAATGATTTAACGGATTGCATAGTTTGTGCACATTTACGCATGTTTGAACGCAAAACGTGAACTCGTGCAAATTTGTGCACAAATAGTTCTAAACATGTTATCCAGTGCTCAAATTGAATATTTATCATCCCAAATTCCTATTCCAGCCGTTAAAACTCATAATTCATATTGATTTTACGGAATGCAAAATTTGTGCACATATGCACACGTTTGAACGCAAAACGTGAACATTTGTGCACAAACCTTTGAAACCTGATATCCAATGTTCCAATTGAATAATTAACATCCCAAATGCATACTACAGCATTAAAAACTCATGATTCGAATTGATTTAACGGGGTGCGTAATATGTGCACATTTTGCGCATGTTTGAACGCAACACGTGAACTCGTGCAAATTTGTGCACAAATGGTTTTAGACATGTTATCCAATGTTCCAGTTGAATATTTAACATCCCAAATTCGTATTCCAAGGTTAAAAACTTCGAATTCAAATTGATTTAACGGATTGCATAATTTGTGCACATTTATGCGCTTGTTTGAACGCAAAACGCGAACTCGCGCACAAATGGTTCTAAACAATTTATCCCATGCCCAAATTGAATATTTATCTTCCCAAATTCCTATTCCAGCTTTTAAAACTCATAATTCATATTGATTTTACCGAATACAAAATCTGTGCACATTTGCGCATGTTTGAACGCAAGACGTGAACTCGTGAAAATTTGTGCCCAAATGTTTGAAACTTGTATCCAATGTTTCCAATTGAATATTTAACATCCCAAATGCATGTTGCAGCTTTAAAAGCACATAGTTCAAAATTGATTTAACGGAGTCCATCATTTGTGCGCATCTGCGCATGTTTGAACGCAAAACGTGAACTCGTGCAAATTTGCGGACAAATGGTTTTAACCATGTTATCCAATGTTCCAATGGAATATTTAACATCCCAAGTTCATATTCCAGAGTTAAAAACTTCGAATTCAAAATGATTTAAAGGATTGCATAGTTTGTGCACATTTGCGCATGTTTGAACGCAAAACGTGAACTCGTGCAAATTTGTGCACAAATAGTTCTAAACATGTTATCCAGTGCTCAAATTAAATATTTATCATCCCAAATTCCTATTCCAGCCGTTAAAACTTAAAATTCATATTGATTTTACGGAATTCAAAATTTGTGCACATATGCACACGTTTGAACGCAAAACGTGAACATTTGTGCACAAACGTTTGAAACCTGATATCCAATGTTCCAATTGAATAATTAACATCCCAAATGCATACTACAACATTAAAAACTCATGATTCGAATTGATTTAACGGGGTGCGTAATTTGTGCACATTTTGCGCATGTTTGAACGCAACACGTGAACTCATGCAAATTTGTGCACAAATGGTTTTAGACATGTTATCCAATATTCCAGTTGAATATTTAACATCCCAAATTCGTATTCCAGGGTTAAAAACTTCGAATTCAAATTGATTTAACGGATTGCATAATTTGTGCACATTTATGCGCTTGTTTGAACGCAAAACGCGAACTCGCGCACAAATGGTTCTAAACAATTTATCCCATGCCCAAATTGAATATTTATCTTCCCAAATTCCTATTCCAGCTTTTAAAACTCATAATTCATATTGATTTTACCGAATGCAAAATCTGTGCACATTTGCGCATGTTTGAACGCAAGACGTGAACTCGTGAAAATTTGTGCCCAAATGTTTGAAACTTGTATCCAATGTTTCCAATTGAATATTTAACATCCCAAATGCATGTTGCAGCTTTAAAAGCACATAGTTCAAAATTGATTTAACGGAGTCCATCATTTGTGCGCATCTGCGCATGTTTGAACGCAAAACGTGAACTCGTGCAAATTTGCGGACAAATGGTTTTAACCATGTTATCCAATGTTCCAATGGAATATTTAACATCCCCAGTTCATATTCCAGAGTTAAAAACTTCGAATTCAAAATGATTTAACGGATTGCATAGTTTGTGCACATTTGCGCATGTTTGAACGCAAAACGTGAACTCGTGCAAATTTGTGCACAAATAGTTCTAAACATGTTATCCAGTGCTCAAATTGAATATTTATCATCCCAAATTCCTATTGCAGCCGTTAAAACTCATAATTCATATTGATTTTACGGAATGCAAAATTTGTGCACATATGCACACGTTTGAACGCAAAACGTGAACATTTGTGCACAAACGTTTGAAACCAGATATCCAATGTTCCAATTGAATAATTAACATCCCAAATGCATACTACAACACTAAAAACTAATGATTCGAATTGATTTAACGGGGTGCGTAATTTGTGCACATTTTGCGCATGTTTGAACGCAACACGTGAACTCGTGCAAATTTGTGCACAAATGGTTTTAGACATGTTATCCAATGTTCCAGTTGAATATTTAACATCCCAAATTCGTATTCCAGGGTTAAAAACTTCGAATTCAAATTGATTTAACGGATTGCATAATTTGTGCACATTTATGCGCTTGTTTGAACGCAAAACGCGAACTCGCGCACAAATGGTTCTAAACAATTTATCCCATGCCCAAATTGAATATTTATCTTCCCAAATTCCTATTCCAGCTTTTAAAACTCATAATTCATATTGATTTTACCGAATGCAAAATCTGTGCACATTTGCGCATGTTTGAACGCAAGACGTGAACTCGTGAAAATTTGTGCCCAAATGTTTGAAACTTGTATCCAATGTTTCCAATTGAATATTTAACATCCCAAATGCATGTTGCAGCTTTAAAAGCACATAGTTCAAAATTGATTTAACGGAGTCCATCATTTGTGCGCATCTGCGCATGTTTGAACGCAAAACGTGAACTCGTGCAAATTTGCGGACAAATGGTTTTAACCATGTTATCCAATGTTCCAATGGAATATTTAACATCCCCAGTTCATATTCCAGAGTTAAAAACTTCGAATTCAAAATGATTTAACGGATTGCATAGTTTGTGCACATTTGCGCATGTTTGAACGCAAGACGTGAACTCGTGAAAATTTGTGCCCAAATGTTTGAAACTTGTATCCAATGTTTCCAGTTGAATATTTAACATCCCAAATGCATGTTGCAGCTTTAAAAACGCATAGTTCAAAATTGATTTAACGGAGTCCATCATTTGTGCGCATCTGCGCATGTTTGAACGCAAAACGTGAACTCGTGCAAATTTGCGGACAAATGGTTTTAACCATGTTATCCAATGTTCCAATTGAATATTTAACATCCCAAGTTCATATTCCAGAGTTAAAAACTTCGAATTCAAATTGATTTAACGGATTGCATAGTTTGTGCACATTTGCGCATGTTTGAACGCAAAACGTGAACTCGTGCAAATTTGTGCACAAATAGTTCTAAACATGTTATCCAGTGCTCAAATTGAATATTTATCATCCCAAATTCCTATTCCAGCCGTTAAAACTCATAATTCATATTGATTTTACGGAATGCAAAATTTGTGCACATATGCACACGTTTGAACGCAAAATGTGAACATTTGTGCACAAACGTTTGAAACCTGATATCCAATGTTCCAATTGAATAATTAACATCCCAAATGCATACTACAGCATTAAAAACTCATGATTCGAATTGATTTAACGGGGTGCGTAATTTGTGCACATTTTGCGCATGTTTGAACGCAACACGTGAACTCGTGCAAATTTGTGCACAAATGGTTTTAGACATGTTATCCAATGTTCCAGTTGAATATTTAACATCCCAAATTCGTATTCCAGGGTTAAAAACTTCGAATTCAAATTGATTTAACGGATTGCATAATTTGTGCACATTTATGCGCTTGTTTGAACGCAAAACGCGAACTCGCGCACAAATGGTTCTAAACAATTTATCCCATGCCCAAATTGAATATTTATCTTCCCAAATTCCTATTCCAGCTTTTAAAACTCATAATTCATATTGATTTTACCAAATGCAAAATCTGTGCACATTTGCGCATGTTTGAACGCAAGACGTGAACTCGTGAAAATTTGTGCCCAAATGTTTGAAACTTGTATCCAATGTTTCCAATTGAATATTTAACATCCCAAATGCATGTTGCAGCTTTAAAAGCGCATAATTCAAAATTGATTTAACGGTGTCCATCATTTGTGCGCATCTGCGCATGTTTGAACGCAAAACGTGAACTCGTGCAAATTTGCGGACAAATGGTTTTAACCATGTTATCCAATGTTCCAATGGAATATTTAACATCCCCAGTTCATATTCCAGAGTTAAAAACTTCGAATTCAAAATGATTTAACGGATTGCATAGTTTGTGCACATTTGCGCATGTTTGAACGCAAAACGTGAACTCGTGCAAATTTGTGCACAAATAGTTCTAAACATGTTATCCAGTGCTCAAATTGAATATTTATCATCCCAAATTCCTATTCCAGCCGTTAAAACTCATAATTCATATTGATTTTACGGAATGCAAAATTTGTGCACATATGCACACGTTTGAACGCAAAACGTGAACATTTGTGCACAAACGTTTGAAACCTGATATCCAATGTTCCAATTGAATAATTAACATCCCAAATGCATACTACAGCATTAAAAACTCATGATTCGAATTGATTTAACGGGGTACGTAATTTGTGCACATTTTGCGCATGTTTGAACGCAACACGTGAACTCGTGCAAATTTGTGCACAAATGGTTTTAGACATGTTATCCAATGTTCCAGTTGAATATTTAACATCCCAAATTCATATTCCAGGGTTAAAAACTTCGAATTCAAATTGATTTAACGGATTGCATAATTTGTGCACATTTATGCGCTTGTTTGAACGCAAAACGCGAACTCGCGCACAAATGGTTCTAAACAATTTATCCCATGCCCAAATTGAATATTTATCTTCCCAGATTCCTATTCCAGCTTTTAAAACTCATAATTCATATTGATTTTACCGAATGCAAAATCTGTGCACATTTGCGCATGTTTGAACGCAAGACGTGAACTCGTGAAAATTTGTGCCCAAATGTTTGAAACTTGTATCCAATGTTTCCAATTGAATATTTAACATCCCAAATGCATGTTGCAGCTTTAAAAGCACATAGTTCAAAATTGATTTAACGGAGTCCATCATTTGTGCGCATCTGCGCATGTTTGAACGCAAAACGTGAACTCGTGCAAATTTGCGGACAAATGGTTTTAACCATGTTATCCAATGTTCCAATGGAATATTTAACATCCCAAGTTCATATTCCAGAGTTAAAAACTTCGAATTCAAAATGATTTAACGGATTGCATAGTTTGTGCACATTTGCGCATGTTTGAACGCAAAACGTGAACTCGTGCAAATTTGTGCACAAATAGTTCTAAACATGTTATCCAGTGCTCAAATTGAATATTTATCATCCCAAATTCCTATTCCAGCCGTTAAAACTCATAATTCATATTGATTTTACGGAATGCAAAATTTGTGCACATATGCACAAGTTTGAACGCAAAACGTGAACATTTGTGCACAAACGTTTGAAACCTGATATCCAATGTTCCAATTGAATAATTAACATCCCAAATGCATTCTACAGCATTAAAAATTCATGATTCGAATTGATTTAACGGGGTGCGTAATTTGTGCACATTTTGCGCATGTTTGAACGCAACACGTGAACTCGTGCAAATTTGTGCACAAATGGTTTTAGACATGTTATCCAATGTTCCAGTTGAATATTTAACATCCCAAATTCGTATTCCAGGGTTAAAAACTTCGAATTCAAATTGATTTAACGGATTGCATAATTTGTGCACATTTATGCGCTTGTTTGAACGCAAAACGCGAACTCGCGCACAAATGGTTCTAAACAATTTATCCCATGCCCAAATTGAATATTTATCTTCCCAAATTCCTATTCCTGCTTTTAAAACTCATAATTCATATTGATTTTACCGAATGCAAAATCTGTGCACATTTGCGCATGTTTGAACGCAAGACGTGAACTCGTGAAAATTTGTGCCCAAATGTTTGAAACTTGTATCCAATGTTTCCAATTGAATATTTAACATCCCAAATGCATGTTGCAGCTTTAAAAGTGCATAATTCAAAATTGATTTAACGGAGTCCATCATTTGTGCGCATCTGCGCATGTTTGAACGCAAAACGTGAACTCGTGCAAATTTGCGGACAAATGGTTTTAACCATGTTATCCAATGTTCCAATGGAATATTTAACATCCCAAGTTCATATTCCAGAGTTAAAAACTTCGAATTCAAAATGATTTAACGGATTGCATAGTTTGTGCACATTTGCGCATGTTTGAACGCAAAACGTGAACTCGTGCAAATTTGTGCACAAATAGTTCTAAACATGTTATCCAGTGCTCAAATTGAATATTTATCATCCCAAATTCCTATTCCAGCCGTTAAAACTCATAATTCATATTGATTTTACGGAATGCAAAATTTGTGCACATATGCACACGTTTGAACGCAAAACGTGAACATTTGTGCACAAACGTTTGAAACCTGATATCCAATGTTCCAATTGAATAATTAACATCCCAAATGCATACTACAGCATTAAAAACTCATGATTCGAATTGATTTAATGGGGTGTGTAATTTGTGCACATTTTGCGCATGTTTGAACGCAACACGTGAACTCGTGCAAATTTGTGCACAAATGGTTTTAGACATGTTATCCAATGTTCCAGTTGAATATTTAACATCCCAAATTCGTATTCCAGGGTTAAAAACTTCGAATTCAAATTGATTTAACGGATTGCATAATTTGTGCACATTTATGCGCATGTTTGAACGCAAAACGCGAACTCGCGCACAAATGGTTCTAAACAATTTATCCACTGCCCAAATTGAATATTTATATTCTCAAATTCCTATTCCAGCTTTTAAAACTCATAATTCATATTGATTTTACCGAATGCAAAATCTGTGCACATTTGCGCATGTTTGAACGCAAGACGTGAACTCGTGAAAATTTGTGCCCAAATGTTTGAAACTTGTATCCAATGTTTCCAATTGAATATTTAACATCCCAAATGCATGTTGCAGCTTTAAAAACGCATAGTTCAAAATTGATTTAACGGAGTCCATCATTTGTGCGCATCTGCGCATGTTTGAACGCAAAACGTGAACTCGTGCAAATTTGCGGACAAATGGTTTTAACCATGTTATCCAATGTTCCAATTGAATATTTAACATCCCAAGTTCATATTCCAGAGTTAAAAACTTCGAATTCAAAATGATTTAACGGATTGCATAGTTTGTGCACATTTGCGCATGTTTGAACGCAAAACGTGAACTCGTGCAAATTTGTGCACAAATAGTTCTAAACATGTTATCCAGTGCTCAAATTGAATATATATCATCCCAAATTCCTATTCCAGCCGTTACAACTCATAATTCATATTGATTTTACGGAATGCAAAATTTGTGCACATATGCACACGTTTGAACGCAAAACGTGAACATTTGTGCACAAACGTTTGAAACCTGATATCCAATGTTCCAATTGAATAATTAACATCCCAAATGCATACTACAGCATTAAAAACTCATGATTCGAATTGATTTAACAGGGTACGTAATTTGTGCACATTTTGCGCATGTTTGAACGCAACACGTGAACTCGTGCAAATTTGTGCACAAATGGTTTTAGACATGTTATCCAATGTTCCAGTTGAATATTTAACATCCCAAATTCGTATTCCAGGGTTAAAAACTTCGAATTCAAATTGACTTAACGGATTGCATAATTTGTGATGGGAATTGGAGGTTTCATCAATTAACTCCCCAATAGCAAGAATACTATGATAAGTTGAATTGAAAGAAAACTAGAAATTACCAATTTAATCCACAAATTCGGATCGTTCAAAGATTGAAGTAAGAAGATAGATGCTACTTAACCCCTTTACCAACAAGGATAAAGATACTAAGATAGACTTTGAATTTCCTCTTATGCCACAAACAAGAATGTTTGATAAATAACAAGAAAACAAAGATTTAGATTTTGACACCACAAGCTAGAATAAAGCTTGATAAGTCACAAAGTTTATGCAAGAAATTAAAGACAAAATTCCTCACAATAAAACTCAAACAAACTTATAATTCATATATCAAATTCATTCATGCTACAAAAGAAAGCAAAGGACTTGTTTATATAGAGTACAAGTCCATGCTCACACTACTAAAATAGACTCACACACATAGGATTACTTTTACTCTTAAATGGCCTTAATAACCATTAACCACATTAATAGCCATTACTTATTATTGATTACCCCATTAACTTTAGTAACCACTACCCATAATAATAGCCATTACTTAGTATTAATTACCCTATTAAGTTGTATATGGTGGCTACATGTAACCCTAATTGTTATTAACACAAAAACAAGTTAAATATTATTCCTTGGGCCTCCATGGATGCCTTATTGGGCTGAAATTCATGGGCTTTCCAAATGTCCTTAATTAAACCCAATATGGCTTCTTGAAGCTTCTTGGATTTGGACCTTGTGATTGGGCCTTCTTGTACTATTAATGGATCTTGGATCTCTTTAGGCTTTGAACTTGGATTCACATCATTCCCCCTTTCTTCAAAAGGATTTGTCCTCAAATCAGCTCCATCATCTTTATCACCTAAATCAAACAAAGACAAGTCACTAACATTAAATGTAGCACTAACATTGCCATACTCACTTGGAAGTTCTAGCTTGTAGGCATTGTTGTTGATGCGTTGAAGCACTTTAAAAGGACCATCTCCTCTTGGCATAAGCTTTGATTTCCTTTGATTAGGAAATCTTTCCTTCCTCAAGTGCACCCACACCCAATCTCCGGGCTCAAAAATGACTTGCTTCCTCCCCTTGTTGTGTTGCTTTTCATATTGGAGTGTCTTCTTCTCAATGTTTGCACGCACCCTCTCATGCAAAGTCTTGATGAACTCAGCTTTTTGTTTCCCCTCTAGATTAGCTTTGTCCAATGGCAATGGTAGCAAATCTAATGGAGTCATTGGGTTGAATCCATACACAACTTCAAATGGTGAGCAATTTGTTGAACCATGCACACTCCTATTGTAAGCAAATTCCACATGTGGCAAACATTCTTCCCAATTCTTCAGATTTCTTTGGATGATAGCCCTCAAAAGTGTTGAAAGTGTCCTATTGACCACCTCCGTTTGTCCATCCGTTTGTGGATGACAAGTTGTAGAATACAAAAGCTTTGTCCCCATCTTTCCCCAAAGAGTCTTCCAAAAGTGACTTAGGAATTTAACATCCCTATCACTCACAATGGTCCTTGGCACTCCGTGTAGCCTAACAATCTCCTTGAAGAATAGATTGGCAATATGGGTTGCATCATCCGTCTTGTGACATGGAATGAAATGTGCCATTTTGCTAAACCTGTCCACAATAACAAAAATGGAATCTCTCCCTTCCTTGGACCTAGGTAATCCTAAAACAAAATCCATAGAAATGTCTACCCAAGGTTCATTTGGTATGGTAAGAGGTGTATACAAACCATGAGGCATTGCTTTGGATTTGGCTTGTTTGCAAGTAATGCATTTCTCACAAATTCTCTTAACATCCCTTTTCATGTGTGGCCAAAAGAAATGGTCACCCAACACATCCAAAGTTTTCTTAATCCCAAAATGCCCCATTAAACCTCCGCTATGTGCCTCTCTCACAAGTAACTCTCTTAAAGAACTTTGTGGCACACACAATTTGTTTTCCCGAAAAAGAAAACCATTAAACTTATAGAACTTATCAAAACCCCCTTTCTCACATGCCCCATAAACATTAGCAAAATCAGGATCATTAGAATAAAGATCTTTGATGTATTCAAATCCTAATAATTTTGCATCAAGTTTAGAGATCAAGGCATACCTTCTTGACAATGCATCAGCCACCACATTTTCTTTCCCTTGCTTGTACTTAATGATGTACGGAAAGGATTCAATGAATTCCACCCATTTTGCATGTCTCTTATTGAGCTTTCCTTGTCCTTTGAGATACTTCAAGGACTCATGGTCAGTGTGAATTATGAATTCTTTGTAACCAAGGTAATGCTGCCATGTCCTTAGAACCCTCACCAATGCATAGAACTCCTTGTCATATGTAGGGTAGTTTAGACTTGCTCCACTTAGCTTTTCGCTAAAGAATGCTATGGGCTTGCCTTCTTGCATCAAAACTCCTCCAATACCTATGCCACTTGCATCGCACTCAATCTCAAAAGGTTTAGTAAAATTTGGCAAAGATAACAACGGTGCAGAACTTAATTTGTCTTTTAGCAAGTTAAAAGCCTCATCTTGTTCAATTCCCCACTTAAAACCAACATTATTTTTGATGCATTCAGTTAAAGGTGCAGCTATGGTAGAAAAATTTTTAATGAACCTTCTATAAAAGCTAGCTAAACCATGAAAGCTTCTTGCATCACTTACACTTGTGGGTGTTGGCCATTCTCTAATTACTTTTACCTTTTCTTGATCAACATGAATGCCCTTGTCATTGACAATATATCCAAGAAAAGTAATTTCATTAGTGCAAAAACAGCATTTCTTTAGATTAGCATACAACTTCTCTTCTCTAAGCACATTAAAAACACAAGTCAAATGTTGTACATGCTCATCTAAATTTTTGCTATAAACCAAGATATCATCAAAATAGACAACAACAAATTTGCCTATGAATGCTCTTAAAACATGATTCATCAATCTCATGAAAGTGCTTGGTGCATTAGTTAAACCAAAAGGCATTACTAACCACTCATATAAACCATGTTTAGTTTTAAAAGCTGTTTTCCATTCATCACCTTCTCTCATTCTAATTTAATGATAACCAGATTTCAAATCAATTTTTGAAAACAAATATGAACCATGCAATTCATCCAACATGTCATCTAGCCTAGGAATGGGATGTCTATACTTCACCGTGATTTTGTTGATGGCACGACAATCAACACACATCCTTCAAGTTCCATCTTTCTTAGGCACTAACAAAACGGGTACGGCACATGGACTCACGCTTTCACGAACATAACCCTTCTCCATAAGCTCACGCACTTGCTTTTGGATTTCCTTGGTCTCCTCCGGATTACATCTATATGCTGGTCTATTTGGAATGCTTGCTCCAGGTATGAAATCAATTTGGTGCTCAATGCCTCTTTTAGGTGGCAAACCATTTGGAATTTCTTCTGGGAATAAATCTTCATAAACCTGCAAAAGATCAACAACAACACTAGGCAAACCATTGGTTATTTCGTTGGAAATATGCAAAATCTCCTTGTACATAAGTACAAGCATGTGTTGCCTCAAAAGCATAGCTTCCTTCACATCACTCATTTTTGCATAAACACTCATTTTTTTTCATTTGAACCTTCCTTGTTTTCTCTCACCATGTGTTTCCCATTTTGGTCAAGAGAATTGGAATTTTTAGGTTCACTCATCTCACCTTTTTCTTTACTCTCAAAGGTTGCCCTTCCCAAAGAATTTCCCAATGAAGAACCCATTTCTTCATATTGTTGCTTGATGCGCATTTGGTCTTCAAAAATCTGTTTTGGAGTTAATGGTCCAAGGTTAAACCTTTTTCCATCCATAGTCAAAGTATACATATTTTTGAATCCATCATGATTAGCCCTTCTATCATATTGCCAAGGTCTCCCCAACAACATATGTCCGGCCAACATTGGTAACACATCACACAACACCTCATCCTTATATCTACCAATTTGAAAAGAAACTAGAACTTGCTTATTTACCTTTACAACTCCACTTTCATTAAGCCATTGCAACTTGTATGGTCTTGGGTGCTTGGTAGTAGGCAACTTCAATTTCTCCACTAGCAAAGTGCTTGCTACATTAGTACAACTTCCACTATCCACAATCAGGTTGCACAACTTGTTAGAAATCAAACAATGAGTATGAAACAAATTTTCCCTTTGCTCCCTATGGACATCATGTTTATTTTGCAAACTCAATGTTCTTTGAACAACAAGATTATCTCCCTTAGCACATTCAATATCACTACAATCTTCTAAAGAAGGCATATCATCATCACTATCCCCCTCACTCTCCGATTCAATATCACCATCCCTTAGAATCATAGCTTTCTTATTTGGACATTCCCTAGCAATGTGCCCATGACCCAAACACTTAAAACATTTGATTCCCCTAGTTTGGGCTGGTTGATTCTCACCCTTTCCCTTATTACCCAAGTCAATTTTAGGTTTATTTTCTTCCACTTTTGACTTGTTAAAAGGTTTATTATCCTTTTTCCCCCAAGAAGTTTTCCAAGAAGAAGAACAACCCACATTTGGTTTAGAATCATACCTCTTTCCTTTCAATTGCCTTTCCACTTTCATGGCCAAATTCACCATATCTTCAATCTCCACATAATGTTGCAAATCAACAACATCAGCAATGTTTTTGTTTAGCCCTCTCAAGAACCTTGCCATGGTAGCTTCACGATCTTCTACCACATTTGCTCTAATCATAGCCTTCTCCATTTCTTTGTGATACTCCTCAACACTCATGGATCCCTGATTTAGAGTTTGTAACCTTTGATGAAGCTCTCTATAGTAATGGCTTGGAACAAACCTCTTTCTCATGATTTGCTTCATTTCCCTCCAAGACTCCACGGGTCTTTCTCCATATCTACGTCTTTCCTTGTAAAATTGATCCCACCAAACAATTGCATAATCACTAAACTCAACAGCGGCAAGTTTTACCTTTTTCTCCTCCGAATAATTGTGACATTCGAAGATGAGTTCCACTTTCCTCTCCCATTCAAGGTACACATCTGGATCATTTCTTCCTTGGAATGAAGGAATCTTCATTTTGATGCTTCCAAGGTTGCGATCAACATCATCTTTAGGACGTCCTCTCCTAGCTTGTCTCCTAGGATTGATTTGTTGTCCCACCAAGGTGACTTGATCATCATCCAATTCATCCTCTCCTTCATAGTCCTCTTGGTCAATTGGTGGACGTCTCCTTTCTTTAGGCTCTCCTTGTAATTGGTTAAGGATGCCATCATGCCTCTCCAATTTCTCATTGACTCCCGCCATCATGTTAAACATTCTTTCGAATTGTTGTTGCATAGCTTGAATCACATGATCATTTGTAGAACAAGAACTTGTGTCTTTTGACATGATTGTAAAACCTAAAATTTTAACAAAAGAAAATAGAAAGAAACAATCTCACAACACTCCCTCACGTGTTTCACTCAAAATTGATGTATACCACTCGTGTTTACACTCAATTTTGGCTTTTTCTCTAATGATGTCACACTCTTGCCTTTTACCTCTCAAATTTGCCTTTTGATTTCTTAGATGAACTAAGTTTCTCAATCAAACAAAATTCAAGAATGTAGTAATCAATGATAAAAAAAATAAGGTAGGCTAACAAGAAAATAATAAGGTAGGCTTAAAGAAAAGAACAATTTGTAACAAATATGCTAATAGAAATGAAAAACAAAGATAGATTAACAAAGAACACAAAGAGACAGAATTATAAAGATCATCAAAGAACACAAAGAGATGGAATTATAAAGATCATCAAAGAACACAAAGAGACAGAATTATAAAGATAGATCTCAATGGAATATGAAGAGTCAATTTTTTTTTTTTAATGTAAACTGAGATCTAACATAGGAATATCAAAGATAACATATACTTTTTTTATGGACGAATTTTTCTTTTTTTTTTTTTTTTTTTTGATATATGCACGAATTGAAAGGTATCACAAAAATCTCAAAGATAACAACTTTTTTTTTTTTTTGATATCTGCAAACAAAATCTTGAGATAAGAAGAATAAAGATAAAAAAAATAACAAGAATAATAGATAGCAAGAAAGGTGCAAAATATAAGATGAACATAAGATATTGAGAACTAAAAGATAGTTTTGGATACGCAAACCTCAATCTTGAGCCAATGCTCTGATACCACTTATGATGGGAATTGTAGGTTTCATCAATTAACTCCCCAATAGCAAGAATACTATGATAAGTTGAATTGAAAGAAAACTAGAAATTACCAATTTAATCCACAAATTCGGATCGTTCAAAGATTGAAGTAAGAAGATAGATGCTACTTAACCCCTTTACCAACAAGGATAAAGATACTAAGATAGACTTTGAATTTCCTCTTATGCCACAAACAAGAATGTTTGATAAATAACAAGAAAACAAAGATTTAGATTTTGACACCACAAGCTAGAATAAAGCTTGATAAGTCACAAAGTTTATGCAAGAAATTAAAGACAAAATTCCTCACAATAAAACTCAAACAAAGTTATAATTCATATATCAAATTCATTCATTCTACAAAAGAAAGCAAAGGACTTGTTTATATAGAGTACAAGTCCATGCTCACACTACTAAAATAGACTCACACACATAGGATTACTTTTACTCTTAAATGGCCTTAATAGCCATTACCCACATTAATAGCCATTACTTGGTATTGATTACCCCATTAACTTTAGTAACCACTACCCATAATAATAACCATTACTTGGTATTAATTACCCTATTAACTTGTATATGGTGGCTACATGTAACCCTAATTGTTATTAACACAAAAACAAGTTAAATATTATTCCTTGGGCCTCCATGGATGCCTTATTGGGCTGAAATTCATGGGCTTTCCAAATGTCCTTAATTAAACCCAATATGGCTTCTTGAAGCTTCTTGGATTTGGACCTTGTGATTGGGCCTTCTTGTACTATTAATGGATCTTGGATCTCTTTAGGCTTTGAACTTGGATTCACATCAATTTGTGCACATTTATGCGCATGTTTGAACGTAAAACGCGAACTCGCGCACAAATGGTTCTAAACAATTTATCCAATGCCCAAATTGAATATTTATCTTCCCAAATTCCTATTCCAGCTTTTAAAACTCATAATTCATATTGATTTTACCGAATGCAAAATCTGTGCACATTTGCGCATGTTTGAACGCAAGACGTGAACTCGTGAAAATTTGTGCCCAAATGTTTGAAACTTGTATCCAATGTTTCCAATTGAATATTTAACATCCCAAATGCATGTTGCAGCTTTAAAAATGCATAGTTCAAAATTGATTTAACGGAGTCCATCATTTGTGCGCATCTGCGCATGTTTGAACGCAAAACGTGAACTCGTGCAAATTTGCGGACAAATGGTTTTAACCATGTTATTGATGGGAATTGTAGGTTTCATCAATTAACTCCCCAATAGCAAGAATACTATGATAAGTTGAATTGAAAGAAAACTAGAAATTACCAATTTAATCCACAAATTCGGATCGTTCAAAGATTGAAGTAAGAAGATAGATGCTACTTAACCCCTTTACCAACAAGGATAAAGATACTAAGATAGACTTTGAATTTCCTCTTATGCCACAAACAAGAATGTTTGATAAATAACAAGAAAACAAAGATTTAGATTTTGACACCACAAGCTAGAATAAAGCTTGATAAGTCACAAAGTTTATGCAAGAAATTAAAGACAAAATTCCTCACAATAAAACTCAAACAAAGTTATAATTCATATATCAAATTCATTCATGCTACAAAAGAAAGCAAAGGACTTGTTTATATAGAGTACAAGTCCATGCTCACACTACTAAAATAGACTCACACACATAGGATTACTTTTACTCTTAAATGGCCTTAATAGCCATTACCCACATTAATAGCCATTACTTGGTATTGATTACCCCATTAACTTTAGTAACCACTACCCATAATAATAACCATTACTTGGTATTAATTACCCTATTAACTTGTATATGGTGGCTACATGTAACCCTAATTGTTATTAACACAAAAACAAGTTAAATATTATTCCTTGAGCCTCCATGGATGCCTTATTGGGCTGAAATTCGTGGGCTTTCCAAATGTCCTTAATTAAACCCAATATGGCTTCTTGAAGCTTCTTGGATTTGGACCTTGTGATTGGGCCTTCTTGTACTATTAATGGATCTTTGATCTCTTTAGGCTTTGAACTTGGATTCACATCATTCCCCCTTTCTTCAAAAGGATTTGTCCTCAAATCAACTCCATCATCTTTATCACCTAAATCAAACAAAGACAAGTCACTAACATTAAAAGTAGCACTAACATTGCCATACTCACTTGGAAGTTCTAGCTTGTAGGCATTGTTGTTGATGCGTTGAAGCACTTTAAAAGGACCATCTCCTCTTGGCATAAGCTTTGATTTCCTTTGGTTAGGAAATCTTTCCTTCCTCAAGTGCACCCACACCCAATCTCCGGGCTCAAAAATGACTTGCTTCCTCCCCTTGTTGTGTTGCTTTTCATATTGGAGTGTCTTCTTCTCAATGTTTGCACGCACCCTCTCATGCAAAGTCTTGATGAACTCAGCTTTTTGTTTCCCCTCTAGATTAGCTTTGTCCAATGGCAATGGTAGCAAATCTAATGGAGTCTTTGGGTTGAATCCATACACAACTTCAAATGGTGAGCAATTTGTTGAACCATGCACACTCCTATTGTAAGCAAATTCCACATGTGGCAAACATTCTTCCCAATTCTTCAGATTTCTTTGGATGACAGCCCTCAAAAGTGTTGAAAGTGTCCTATTGACCACCTCCATTTGTCCATCCGTTTGTGGATGACAAGTTGTAGAATACAAAAGCTTTGTCCCCATCTTTCCCCAAAGAGTCTTCCAAAAGTGACTTAGGAATTTGACATCCCTATCACTCACAATGGTCCTTGGCACTCCATGTAGCCTAACAATCTCCTTGAAGAATAGATTGGCAATATGGGTTGCATCATCCGTCTTGTGACATGGAATGAAATGTGCCATTTTGCTAAACCTGTCCACAACAACAAAAATGGAATCTCTCCCTCCCTTGGACCTAGGTAATCCTAAAACAAAATCCATAGAAATGTCTACCCAAGGTTCATTTGGTATGGTAAGAGGTGTATACAAACCATGAGGCATTGCTTTGGATTTGGCTTGTTTGCAAGTAATGCATTTCTCACAAATTCTCTTAACATCCCTTTTCATGTGTGGCCAAAAGAAATGGTCACCCAACGCATCCAAAGTTTTCTTAATCCCAAAATGCCCCATTAAACCTCCGCTATGTGCCTCTCTCACAAGTAACTCTCTTAAAGAACTTTGTGGCACACACAATTTGTTTTCCCGAAAAAGAAAACCTTCAAACTTATAGAACTTATCAAAACCCCCTTTCTCACATGCCCCATAAACATTAGCAAAATCAGGATCATTAGAATAAAGATCTTTGATGTATTCAAATCCTAATAATTTTGCATCAAGTTTAGAGATCAAGGCATACCTTCTTGACAATGCATCGGCCACCACATTTTCTTTCCCTTGCTTGTACTTAATGATGTACGGAAAAGATTCAATGAATTCCACCCATTTTGCATGTCTCTTGTTGAGCTTTCCTTGTCCTTTGAGATACTTCAAGGACTCATGGTCAGTGTGAATTATGAATTCTTTGTAACCAAGGTAATGCTGCCATGTCCTTAGAACCCTCACCAATGCATAGAACTCCTTGTCATATGTAGGGTAGTTTAGACTTGCTCCACTTAGCTTTTCGCTAAAGAATGCTATGGGCTTGCCTTCTTGCATCAAAACTCCTCCAATACCTATGCCACTTGCATCGCACTCAATCTCAAAAGGTTTAGTAAAATTTGGCAAAGATACCAACGGTGCAGAACTTAATTTGTCTTTTAGCAAGTTAAAAGCCTCATCTTGTTCAATTCCCCACTTAAAACCAACATTCTTTTTGATGCATTCAGTTAAAGGTGCAGCTATGGTAGAAAATTTTTTAATGAACCTTCTATAAAAGCTAGCTAAACCATGAAAGCTTCTTGCATCACTTACACTTGTGGGTGTTGGCCATTCTCTAATTACTTTTACCTTTTCTTGATCAACATGAATGCCCTTGTCATTGACAATATATCCAAGAAAAGTAATTTCATTAGTGCAAAAACAACATTTCTTTAGATTAGCATACAACTTCTCTTCTCTAAGCACATCAAAAACACAAGTCAAATGTTGTACATGCTCATCTAAATTTTTGCTATAAACCAAGATATCATCAAAATAGACAACAACAAATTTGCCTATGAATGCTCTTAAAACATGATTCATCAATCTCATGAAAGTGCTTGGTGCATTAGTTAAACCAAAAGGCATTACTAACCACTCATATAAACCATGTTTAGTTTTAAAAGCTGTTTTCCATTCATCACCTTCTCTCATTCTAATTTGATGATAACCAGATTTCAAATCAATTTTTGAAAACAAATATGAACCATGCAATTCATCCAACATGTCATCTAGCCTAGGAATGGGATGTCTATACTTCACCGTGATTTTGTTGATGGCACGACAATCAACACACATCCTCCAAGTTCCATCTTTCTTAGGCACTAACAAGACGGGTACGGCACATGGACTCATGCTTTCACGAACATAACCCTTCTCCATAAGCTCACTCACTTGCTTTTGGATTTCCTTGGTCTCCTCCGGATTACATCTATATGCTGGTCTATTTGGAATGCTTGCTCCAGGTATGAAATCAATTTGGTGCTCAATGCCTCTTTTAGGTGGCAAACCATTTGGAATTTCTTCTAGAAATAAATCTTCATAAACCTGCAAAAGATCAACAACAACACTAGGCAAACCATTGGTTATTTCATTAGAAATATGCAAAATCTCCTTGTACATAAGTACAAGCATTTGTTGCCTCAAAAGCATAGCTTCCTTCACATCACTCATTTTTGCATAAACACTCATTTTTCTTTCATTTGAACCTTCCTTGTTTTCTCTCACCATGTGTTTCCCATTTTGGTCAAGAGAATTGGAATTTTTAGGTTCACTCATCTCACCTTTTTCTTTACTCTCAAAGGTTTCCCTTCCCAAAGAATTTCCCAATGAAGAACCCATTTCTTCATATTGTTGCTTGATGCGCATTTGGTCTTCAAAAATCTGTTTTGGGGTTAATGGTCCAAGGTTAAACCTTTTTCCATCCATAGTCAAAGTATACATATTTTTGAATCCATCATGATTAGCCCTTCTATCATATTGCCAAGGTCTCCCCAACAACATATGTCCGGCCAACATTGGTAACCCATCACACAACACCTCATCCTTATATCTACCAATTTGAAAAGAAATTAGAACTTGCTTATTTACCTTTACAACTCCACTTTCATTAAGCCATTGCAACTTGTATGGTCTTGGGTGCTTGGTAGTAGGCAACTTCAATTTCTCCACTAGCAAAGTGCTTGCTACATTAGTACAACTTCCACTATCCACAATCATGTTGCACAACTTGTTAGAAATCAAACAATGAGTATGAAACAAATTTTCCCTTTGCTCCCTATGGACATCATGTTTATTTTGCAAACTCAATGTTCTTTGAACAACAAGATTATCTCCCTTAGCACATTCAACATCACTACAATCTTCTAAAGAAGGCATATCATCATCACTATCCCCCTCACTCTCCGATTCAATATCACCATCCCTTAGAATCATAGCTTTCTTATTTGGACATTCCCTAGCAATGTGTCCATGACCCAAACACTTAAAACATTTTATTCCCCTAGTTTGGGTTGGTTGATTCTCACCCTTTCCCTTATTACCCAAGTCAATTTTAGGTTTATTTTCTTCCACTTTTGACTTGTTAAAAGGTTTATCATCCTTTTTCCCCCAAGAAGTTTTCCAAGAAGAAGAAGAACCCACATTTGGTTTAGAATCATACCTCTTTCCTTTCAATTGCCTTTCCACTTTCATGGCCAAATTCACCATATCTTCAATCTCCATATAATGTTGCAAATCAACAACATCAGCAATGTTTTTGTTTAGCCCTCTCAAAAACCTTGCCATGGTAGCTTCACGATCTTCTACCACATTTGCTCTAATCATAGCCTTCTCCATTTCTTTGTGATACTCCTCAACACTCATGGATCCTTGAATTAGAGTTTGTAATCTTTGATGAAGCTCTCTATAGTAGTGGCTTGGAACAAACCTCTTTCTCATGATTTGCTTCATTTCCCTCCAAGACTCCACGGGTCTTTCTTCATATCTACGTCTTTCCTTGCAAAATTGATCCCACCAAACAATTGCATAATCACTAAACTCAACAGCGGCAAGTTTTACCTTTTTCTCCTCTGAATAATTGTGACATTCGAAGATGAGTTCCACTTTCCTCTCCCATTCAAGGTACACATCTGGATCATTTCTTCCTTGGAATGAAGGAATCTTCATTTTGATGCTTCCAAGGTTACGATCAACATCATCTTTAGGACGTCCTCTCCTAGCTTGTCTCCTAGGATTGATTTGTTGTCCCACCAAGGTGACTTGATCATCATCCAATTCATCCTCTCCTTCATAGTCCTCTTGGTCAATTGGTGGACGTCTCCTTTCTTTAGGCTCTCCTTGTAATTGGTTAGGCTCTCCTTGTAATTGGTTAAGGATACCATCATGCCTCTCAAATTTCTCATTGACTCCCGCCATCATGTTAAACATTCTTTCGAATTGTTGTTGCATAGCTTGAATCACATGATCATTTGTAGAAGAAGAACTTGTGTCTTTTGACATGATTGTAGAACCTAAAATTTTAACAAAAGAAAATAGAAAAAAAAATAATCTCACAACACTCCCTCAAGTGTTTCACTCAAAATTGATGTATACCACTCGTGTTTACACTCAATTTTGGCTTTTTCTCTAATGATCTCACACTCTTGCCTTTTACCTCTCAAATTTGCCTTTTGATTTCTTAGATTAACTAAGTTTCTCAATCAAACAAAATTCAAGAATGTAGTAATCAATGATAAAAAATAAGGTAGGCTAACAAGAAAATAATAAGGTAGGCTTAAAGAAAAGAACAATTTGTAACAAATAGGCTAGTAGAAATGAAAAAACAAAGATAGATTATCAAAGAACACAAAGAGACAGAATTATAAAGATAGATCTCAATGGAATATGAAGAGTCAATTTTTTTTTAATGTAAACTGAGATCTAACATAGGAATATCAAAGATAGCATATACTTTTTTTTTTTTTGGACGAATTTTTTTTTTTTTTTTTTTTTTTTTGGACGAATTTTTTTTTTTTTTTTTTGATATCTGCAAACAAAATCTTGAGATAAGAAGAATAAAGATAAAAAAAATAACAAGAATAATAGATAGCAAGAAAGGTGCAAAATATAAGATGAACATAATATATTGAGAACTAAAAGATAGTTTTGGATACGCAAACCTCAATCTTGAGCCAATGCTCTGATACCACTTATGATGGGAATTGTAGGTTTCATCAATTAACTCCCCAATAGCAAGAATACTATGATAAGTTGAATTGAAAGAAAACTAGAAATTACCAATTTAATCCACAAATTCGGATCGTTCAAAGATTGAAGTAAGAAGATAGATGCTACTTAACCCCTTTACCAACAAGGATAAAGATACTAAGATAGACTTTGAATTTCCTCTTATGCCACAAACAAGAATGTTTGATAAATAACAAGAAAACAAAGATTTAGATTTTGACACCACAAGCTAGAATAAAGCTTGATAAGTCACAAAGTTTATGCAAGAAATTAAAGACAAAATTCCTCACAATAAAACTCAAACAAAGTTATAATTCATATATCAAATTCATTCATGCTACAAAAGAAAGCAAAGGACTTGTTTATATAGAGTACAAGTCCATGCTCACACTACTAAAATAGACTCACACACATAGGATTACTTTTACTCTTAAATGGCCTTAATAGCCATTACCCACATTAATAGCCATTACTTGGTATTGATTACCCCATTAACTTTAGTAACCACTACCCATAATAATAACCATTACTTGGTATTAATTACCCTATTAACTTGTATATGGTGGCTACATGTAACCCTAATTGTTATTAACACAAAAACAAGTTAAATATTATTCCTTGAGCCTCCATGGATGCCTTATTGGGCTGAAATTCGTGGGCTTTCCAAATGTCCTTAATTAAACCCAATATGGCTTCTTGAAGCTTCTTGGATTTGGACCTTATGATTGGGCCTTCTTGTACTATTAATGGATCTTTGATCTCTTTAGGCTTTGAACTTGGATTCACATCAGTTATCCAATGTTCCAATTGAATATTTAACATCCCAAGTTCATATTCCAGAGTTAAAAACTTCGAATTCAAATTGATTTAACGGATTGCATAGTTTGTGCACATTTGCGCATGTTTGAACGCAAAACGTGAACTCATGCAAATTTGTGCACAAATAGTTCTAAACATGTTATCAAGAAAACAAAGATTTAGATTTTGACACCACAAGCTAGAATAAAGCTTGATAAGTCACAAAGTTTATGCAAGAAATTAAAGACAAAATTCCTCACAATAAAACTCAAACAAAATTATAATTCATATATCAAATTCATTCATGCTACAAAAGAAAGAAAAGGACTTGTTTATATAGAGTACAAGTCCATGCTCACACTACTAAAATAGACTCACACACATAGGATTACTTTTACTCTTAAATGGCCTTAATAACCATTAACCACATTAATAGCCATTACTTATTATTGATTACCCCATTAACTTTAGTAACCACTACCCATAATAATAGCCATTACTTAGTATTAATTACCCTATTAACTTGTATATGGTGGCTACATGTAACCCTAATTGTTATTAACATAACAACAAGTTAAATATTATTCCTTGGGCCTCCATGGATGCCTTATTGGGCTGAAATTCATGGGCTTTCCAAATGTCCT
The DNA here is from genome assembly GCA_947683625.1 of Mallotus nudiflorus. NCBI lineage: Eukaryota > Viridiplantae > Streptophyta > Magnoliopsida > Malpighiales > Euphorbiaceae > Mallotus > Mallotus nudiflorus. The sequence goes on from CANTUR010000632.1 coordinate 105,138, forward strand.
TAATTAAACCCAATATGGCTTCTTGAAGCTTCTTGGATTTGGACCTTGTGATTGGGCCTTCTTGTACTATTAATGGATCTTGGATCTCTTTAGGCTTTGAACTTGGATTCACATCAATTTGTGCACATTTATGCGCATGTTTGAACGCAAAATGCGAACTCGCGCACAAATGGTTCTAAACAATTTATCCAATGCCCAAATTGAATATTTATCTTCCCAAATTCCTATTCCAGCTTTTAAAACTCATAATTCATATTGATTTTACCGAATGCAAAATCTGTGCACATTTGCGCATGTTTGAACGCAAGACGTGAACTCGTGAAAATTTGTGCCCAAATGTTTGAAACTTGTATCCAATGTTTCCAATTGAATATTTAACATCCCAAATGAATGTTTCAGCTTTAAAAACGCATAGTTCAAAATTGATTTAACGGAGTCCATCATTTGTGCGCATCTGCGCATGTTTGAACGCAAAACGTGAACTCGTGCAAATTTGCGGACAAATGGTTTTAACCATGTTATCCAATGTTCCAATTGAATATTTAACATCCCAAGTTCATATTCCAGAGTTAAAAACTTCGAATTCAAATTGATTTAACGGATTGCATAGTTTGTGCACATTTGCGCATGTTTGAACGCAAAACGTGAACTCGTGCAAATTTGTGCACAAATAGTTCTAAACATGTTATCCAGTGCTCAAATTGAATATTTATCATCCCAAATTCCTATTCCAGCCGTTAAAACTCATAATTCATATTGATTTTACGGAATGCAAAATTTGTGCACATATGCACACGTTTGAACGCAAAACGTGAACATTTGTGCACAAATGTTTGAAACCTGATATCCAATGTTCCAATTGAATAATTAACATCCCAAATGCATACTACAGCATTAAAAACTCATGATTCGAATTGATTTAACGGGGTGCGTAATTTGTGCACATTTTGCGCATGTTTGAACGCAAAACGTGAACTCGTGCAAATTTGTGCACAAATGGTTTTAGACATGTTATCCAATGTTCCAGTTGAATATTTAACATCCCAAATTCGTATTCCAGGGTTAAAAACTTCGAATTCAAATTGACTTAACGGATTGCATAATTTGCGCACATTTATGCGCATGTTTGAACGCAAAACGCGAACTCGCGCACAAATGGTTCTAAACAATTTATCCAATGCCCAAATTGAATATTTATCTTCCCAAATTCCTATTCCAGCTTTTAAAACTCATAATTCATATTGATTTTACCGAATGCAAAATCTGTGCACATTTGCGCATGTTTGAACGCAAGACGTGAACTCGTGAAAATTTGTGCCCAAATGTTTGAAACTTGTATCCAATGTTTCCAATTGAATATTTAACATCCCAAATGCATGTTGCAGCTTTAAAAACGCATAGTTCAAAATTGATTTAACGGAGTCCATCATTTGTGCGCATCTGCGCATGTTTGAACGCAAAACGTGAACTCGTGCAAATTTGCGGACAAATGGTTTTAACCATGTTATCCAATGTTCCAATTGAATATTTAACATCCCAAGTTCATATTCCAGAGTTAAAAACTTCGAATTCAAATTGATTTAACGGATTGCGTAGTTTGTGCACATTTGCGCATGTTTGAACGCAAAACGTGAACTCGTGCAAATTTGTGCACAAATAGTTCTAAACATGTTATCCAGTGCTCAAATTGAATATTTATCATCCCAAATTCCTATTCCAGCCGTTAAAACTCATAATTCATATTGATTTTACGGAATGCAAAATTTGTGCACATATGCACACGTTTGAACGCAAAACGTGAACATTTGTGCACAAATGCTTGAAACCTGATATCCAATGTTCCAATTGAATAATTAACATCCCAAATGCATACTACAGCATTAAAAACTCATGATTCGAATTGATTTAACGGGGTGCGTAATTTGTGCACATTTTGCGCATGTTTGAACGCAAAACGTGAACTCGTGCAAATTTGTGCACAAATGGTTTTAGACATGTTATCCAATGTTCCAGTTGAATATTTAACATCCCAAATTCGTATTCCAGGGTTAAAAACTTCGAATTCAAATTGACTTAACGGATTGCATAATTTGCGCACATTTATGCGCATGTTTGAACGCAAAACGCGAACTCGCGCACAAATGGTTCTAAACAATTTATCCAATGCCCAAATTGAATATTTATCTTCCCAAATTCCTATTCCAGCTTTTAAAACTCATAATTCATATTGATTTTACCGAATGCAAAATCTGTGCACATTTGCGCATGTTTGAACGCAAGACGTGAACTCGTGAAAATTTGTGCCCAAATGTTTGAAACTTGTATCCAATGTTTCCAATTGAATATTTAACATCCCAAATGCATGTTGCAGCTTTAAAAACGCATAGTTCAAAATTGATTTAACGGAGTCCATCATTTGTGCGCATCTGCGCATGTTTGAACGCAAAACGTGAACTCGTGCAAATTTGCGGACAAATGGTTTTAACCATGTTATCCAATGTTCCAATTGAATATTTAACATCCCAAGTTCATATTCCAGAGTTAAAAACTTCGAATTCAAATTGATTTAACGGATTGCGTAGTTTGTGCACATTTGCGCATGTTTGAACGCAAAACGTGAACTCGTGCAAATTTGTGCACAAATAGTTCTAAACATGTTATCCAGTGCTCAAATTGAATATTTATCATCCCAAATTCCTATTCCAGCCGTTAAAACTCATAATTCATATTGATTTTACGGAATGCAAAATTTGTGCACATATGCACACGTTTGAACGCAAAACGTGAACATTTGTGCACAAATGCTTGAAACCTGATATCCAATGTTCCAATTGAATAATTAACATCCCAAATGCATACTACAGCATTAAAAACTCATGATTCGAATTGATTTAACGGGGTGCGTAATTTGTGCACATTTTGCGCATGTTTGAACGCAAAACGTGAACTCGTGCAAATTTGTGCACAAATGGTTTTAGACATGTTATCCAATGTTCCAGTTGAATATTTAACATCCCAAATTCGTATTCCAGGGTTAAAAACTTCGAATTCAAATTGACTTAACGGATTGCATAATTTGCGCACATTTATGCGCATGTTTGAACGCAAAACGCGAACTCGCGCACAAATGGTTCTAAACAATTTATCCAATGCCCAAATTGAATATTTATCTTCCCAAATTCCTATTCCAGCTTTTAAAACTCATAATTCATATTGATTTTACCGAATGCAAAATCTGTGCACATTTGCGCATGTTTGAACGCAAGACGTGAACTCGTGAAAATTTGTGCCCAAATGTTTGAAACTTGTATCCAATGTTTCCAATTGAATATTTAACATCCCAAATGCATGTTGCAGCTTTAAAAACGCATAGTTCAAAATTGATTTAACGGAGTCCATCATTTGTGCGCATCTGCGCATGTTTGAACGCAAAACGTGAACTCGTGCAAATTTGCGGACAAATGGTTTTAACCATGTTATCCAATGTTCCAATTGAATATTTAACATCCCAAGTTCATATTCCAGAGTTAAAAACTTCGAATTCAAATTGATTTAACGGATTGCGTAGTTTGTGCACATTTGCGCATGTTTGAACGCAAAACGTGAACTCGTGCAAATTTGTGCACAAATAGTTCTAAACATGTTATCCAGTGCTCAAATTGAATATTTATCATCCCAAATTCCTATTCCAGCCGTTAAAACTCATAATTCATATTGATTTTACGGAATGCAAAATTTGTGCACATATGCACACGTTTGAACGCAAAACGTGAACATTTGTGCACAAATGCTTGAAACCTGATATCCAATGTTCCAATTGAATAATTAACATCCCAAATGCATACTACAGCATTAAAAACTCATGATTCGAATTGATTTAACGGGGTGCGTAATTTGTGCACATTTTGCGCATGTTTGAACGCAAAACGTGAACTCGTGCAAATTTGTGCACAAATGGTTTTAGACATGTTATCCAATGTTCCAGTTGAATATTTAACATCCCAAATTCGTATTCCAGGGTTAAAAACTTCGAATTCAAATTGACTTAACGGATTGCATAATTTGCGCACATTTATGCGCATGTTTGAACGCAAAACGCGAACTCGCGCACAAATGGTTCTAAACAATTTATCCAATGCCCAAATTGAATATTTATCTTCCCAAATTCCTATTCCAGCTTTTAAAACTCATAATTCATATTGATTTTACCGAATGCAAAATCTGTGCACATTTGCGCATGTTTGAACGCAAGACGTGAACTCGTGAAAATTTGTGCCCAAATGTTTGAAACTTGTATCCAATGTTTCCAATTGAATATTTAACATCCCAAATGCATGTTGCAGCTTTAAAAACGCATAGTTCAAAATTGATTTAACGGAGTCCATCATTTGTGCGCATCTGCGCATGTTTGAACGCAAAACGTGAACTCGTGCAAATTTGCGGACAAATGGTTTTAACCATGTTATCCAATGTTCCAATTGAATATTTAACATCCCAAGTTCATATTCCAGAGTTAAAAACTTCGAATTCAAATTGATTTAACGGATTGCGTAGTTTGTGCACATTTGCGCATGTTTGAACGCAAAACGTGAACTCGTGCAAATTTGTGCACAAATAGTTCTAAACATGTTATCCAGTGCTCAAATTGAATATTTATCATCCCAAATTCCTATTCCAGCCGTTAAAACTCATAATTCATATTGATTTTACGGAATGCAAAATTTGTGCACATATGCACACGTTTGAACGCAAAACGTGAACATTTGTGCACAAATGCTTGAAACCTGATATCCAATGTTCCAATTGAATAATTAACATCCCAAATGCATACTACAGCATTAAAAACTCATGATTCGAATTGATTTAACGGGGTGCGTAATTTGTGCACATTTTGCGCATGTTTGAACGCAAAACGTGAACTCGTGCAAATTTGTGCACAAATGGTTTTAGACATGTTATCCAATGTTCCAGTTGAATATTTAACATCCCAAATTCGTATTCCAGGGTTAAAAACTTCGAATTCAAATTGACTTAACGGATTGCATAATTTGCGCACATTTATGCGCATGTTTGAACGCAAAACGCGAACTCGCGCACAAATGGTTCTAAACAATTTATCCAATGCCCAAATTGAATATTTATCTTCCCAAATTCCTATTCCAGCTTTTAAAACTCATAATTCATATTGATTTTACCGAATGCAAAATCTGTGCACATTTGCGCATGTTTGAACGCAAGACGTGAACTCGTGAAAATTTGTGCCCAAATGTTTGAAACTTGTATCCAATGTTTCCAATTGAATATTTAACATCCCAAATGCATGTTGCAGCTTTAAAAACGCATAGTTCAAAATTGATTTAACGGAGTCCATCATTTGTGCGCATCTGCGCATGTTTGAACGCAAAACGTGAACTCGTGCAAATTTGCGGACAAATGGTTTTAACCATGTTATCCAATGTTCCAATTGAATATTTAACATCCCAAGTTCATATTCCAGAGTTAAAAACTTCGAATTCAAATTGATTTAACGGATTGCGTAGTTTGTGCACATTTGCGCATGTTTGAACGCAAAACGTGAACTCGTGCAAATTTGTGCACAAATAGTTCTAAACATGTTATCCAGTGCTCAAATTGAATATTTATCATCCCAAATTCCTATTCCAGCCGTTAAAACTCATAATTCATATTGATTTTACGGAATGCAAAATTTGTGCACATATGCACACGTTTGAACGCAAAACGTGAACATTTGTGCACAAATGCTTGAAACCTGATATCCAATGTTCCAATTGAATAATTAACATCCCAAATGCATACTACAGCATTAAAAACTCATGATTCGAATTGATTTAACGGGGTGCGTAATTTGTGCACATTTTGCGCATGTTTGAACGCAAAACGTGAACTCGTGCAAATTTGTGCACAAATGGTTTTAGACATGTTATCCAATGTTCCAGTTGAATATTTAACATCCCAAATTCGTATTCCAGGGTTAAAAACTTCGAATTCAAATTGACTTAACGGATTGCATAATTTGCGCACATTTATGCGCATGTTTGAACGCAAAACGCGAACTCGCGCACAAATGGTTCTAAACAATTTATCCAATGCCCAAATTGAATATTTATCTTCCCAAATTCCTATTCCAGCTTTTAAAACTCATAATTCATATTGATTTTACCGAATGCAAAATCTGTGCACATTTGCGCATGTTTGAACGCAAGACGTGAACTCGTGAAAATTTGTGCCCAAATGTTTGAAACTTGTATCCAATGTTTCCAATTGAATATTTAACATCCCAAATGCATGTTGCAGCTTTAAAAACGCATAGTTCAAAATTGATTTAACGGAGTCCATCATTTGTGCGCATCTGCGCATGTTTGAACGCAAAACGTGAACTCGTGCAAATTTGCGGACAAATGGTTTTAACCATGTTATCCAATGTTCCAATTGAATATTTAACATCCCAAGTTCATATTCCAGAGTTAAAAACTTCGAATTCAAATTGATTTAACGGATTGCGTAGTTTGTGCACATTTGCGCATGTTTGAACGCAAAACGTGAACTCGTGCAAATTTGTGCACAAATAGTTCTAAACATGTTATCCAGTGCTCAAATTGAATATTTATCATCCCAAATTCCTATTCCAGCCGTTAAAACTCATAATTCATATTGATTTTACGGAATGCAAAATTTGTGCACATATGCACACGTTTGAACGCAAAACGTGAACATTTGTGCACAAATGCTTGAAACCTGATATCCAATGTTCCAATTGAATAATTAACATCCCAAATGCATACTACAGCATTAAAAACTCATGATTCGAATTGATTTAACGGGGTGCGTAATTTGTGCACATTTTGCGCATGTTTGAACGCAAAACGTGAACTCGTGCAAATTTGTGCACAAATGGTTTTAGACATGTTATCCAATGTTCCAGTTGAATATTTAACATCCCAAATTCGTATTCCAGGGTTAAAAACTTCGAATTCAAATTGACTTAACGGATTGCATAATTTGCGCACATTTATGCGCATGTTTGAACGCAAAACGCGAACTCGCGCACAAATGGTTCTAAACAATTTATCCAATGCCCAAATTGAATATTTATCTTCCCAAATTCCTATTCCAGCTTTTAAAACTCATAATTCATATTGATTTTACCGAATGCAAAATCTGTGCACATTTGCGCATGTTTGAACGCAAGACGTGAACTCGTGAAAATTTGTGCCCAAATGTTTGAAACTTGTATCCAATGTTTCCAATTGAATATTTAACATCCCAAATGCATGTTGCAGCTTTAAAAACGCATAGTTCAAAATTGATTTAACGGAGTCCATCATTTGTGCGCATCTGCGCATGTTTGAACGCAAAACGTGAACTCGTGCAAATTTGCGGACAAATGGTTTTAACCATGTTATCCAATGTTCCAATTGAATATTTAACATCCCAAGTTCATATTCCAGAGTTAAAAACTTCGAATTCAAATTGATTTAACGGATTGCGTAGTTTGTGCACATTTGCGCATGTTTGAACGCAAAACGTGAACTCGTGCAAATTTGTGCACAAATAGTTCTAAACATGTTATCCAGTGCTCAAATTGAATATTTATCATCCCAAATTCCTATTCCAGCCGTTAAAACTCATAATTCATATTGATTTTACGGAATGCAAAATTTGTGCACATATGCACACGTTTGAACGCAAAACGTGAACATTTGTGCACAAATGCTTGAAACCTGATATCCAATGTTCCAATTGAATAATTAACATCCCAAATGCATACTACAGCATTAAAAACTCATGATTCGAATTGATTTAACGGGGTGCGTAATTTGTGCACATTTTGCGCATGTTTGAACGCAAAACGTGAACTCGTGCAAATTTGTGCACAAATGGTTTTAGACATGTTATCCAATGTTCCAGTTGAATATTTAACATCCCAAATTCGTATTCCAGGGTTAAAAACTTCGAATTCAAATTGACTTAACGGATTGCATAATTTGCGCACATTTATGCGCATGTTTGAACGCAAAACGCGAACTCGCGCACAAATGGTTCTAAACAATTTATCCAATGCCCAAATTGAATATTTATCTTCCCAAATTCCTATTCCAGCTTTTAAAACTCATAATTCATATTGATTTTACCGAATGCAAAATCTGTGCACATTTGCGCATGTTTGAACGCAAGACGTGAACTCGTGAAAATTTGTGCCCAAATGTTTGAAACTTGTATCCAATGTTTCCAATTGAATATTTAACATCCCAAATGCATGTTGCAGCTTTAAAAACGCATAGTTCAAAATTGATTTAACGGAGTCCATCATTTGTGCGCATCTGCGCATGTTTGAACGCAAAACGTGAACTCGTGCAAATTTGCGGACAAATGGTTTTAACCATGTTATCCAATGTTCCAATTGAATATTTAACATCCCAAGTTCATATTCCAGAGTTAAAAACTTCGAATTCAAATTGATTTAACGGATTGCGTAGTTTGTGCACATTTGCGCATGTTTGAACGCAAAACGTGAACTCGTGCAAATTTGTGCACAAATAGTTCTAAACATGTTATCCAGTGCTCAAATTGAATATTTATCATCCCAAATTCCTATTCCAGCCGTTAAAACTCATAATTCATATTGATTTTACGGAATGCAAAATTTGTGCACATATGCACACGTTTGAACGCAAAACGTGAACATTTGTGCACAAATGCTTGAAACCTGATATCCAATGTTCCAATTGAATAATTAACATCCCAAATGCATACTACAGCATTAAAAACTCATGATTCGAATTGATTTAACGGGGTGCGTAATTTGTGCACATTTTGCGCATGTTTGAACGCAAAACGTGAACTCGTGCAAATTTGTGCACAAATGGTTTTAGACATGTTATCCAATGTTCCAGTTGAATATTTAACATCCCAAATTCGTATTCCAGGGTTAAAAACTTCGAATTCAAATTGACTTAACGGATTGCATAATTTGCGCACATTTATGCGCATGTTTGAACGCAAAACGCGAACTCGCGCACAAATGGTTCTAAACAATTTATCCAATGCCCAAATTGAATATTTATCTTCCCAAATTCCTATTCCAGCTTTTAAAACTCATAATTCATATTGATTTTACCGAATGCAAAATCTGTGCACATTTGCGCATGTTTGAACGCAAGACGTGAACTCGTGAAAATTTGTGCCCAAATGTTTGAAACTTGTATCCAATGTTTCCAATTGAATATTTAACATCCCAAATGCATGTTGCAGCTTTAAAAACGCATAGTTCAAAATTGATTTAACGGAGTCCATCATTTGTGCGCATCTGCGCATGTTTGAACGCAAAACGTGAACTCGTGCAAATTTGCGGACAAATGGTTTTAACCATGTTATCCAATGTTCCAATTGAATATTTAACATCCCAAGTTCATATTCCAGAGTTAAAAACTTCGAATTCAAATTGATTTAACGGATTGCATAGTTTGTGCACATTTGCGCATGTTTGAACGCAAAACGTGAACTCGTGCAAATTTGTGCACAAATAGTTCTAAACATGTTATCCAGTGCTCAAATTGAATATTTATCATCCCAAATTCCTATTCCAGCCGTTAAAACTCATAATTCATATTGATTTTACGGAATGCAAAATTTGTGCACATATGCACACGTTTGAACGCAAAACGTGAACATTTGTGCACAAATGCTTGAAACCTGATATCCAATGTTCCAATTGAATAATTAACATCCCAAATGCATACTACAGCATTAAAAACTCATGATTCGAATTGATTTAACGGGGTGCGTAATTTGTGCACATTTTGCGCATGTTTGAACGCAAAACGTGAACTCGTGCAAATTTGTGCACAAATGGTTTTAGACATGTTATCCAATGTTCCAGTTGAATATTTAACATCCCAAATTCGTATTCCAGGGTTAAAAACTTCGAATTCAAATTGACTTAACGGATTGCATAATTTGCGCACATTTATGCGCATGTTTGAACGCAAAACGCGAACTCGCGCACAAATGGTTCTAAACAATTTATCCAATGCCCAAATTGAATATTTATCTTCCCAAATTCCTATTCCAGCTTTTAAAACTCATAATTCATATTGATTTTACCGAATGCAAAATCTGTGCACATTTGCGCATGTTTGAACGCAAGACGTGAACTCGTGAAAATTTGTGCCCAAATGTTTGAAACTTGTATCCAATGTTTCCAATTGAATATTTAACATCCCAAATGCATGTTGCAGCTTTAAAAACGCATAGTTCAAAATTGATTTAACGGAGTCCATCATTTGTGCGCATCTGCGCATGTTTGAACGCAAAACGTGAACTCGTGCAAATTTGCGGACAAATGGTTTTAACCATGTTATCCAATGTTCCAATTGAATATTTAACATCCCAAGTTCATATTCCAGAGTTAAAAACTTCGAATTCAAATTGATTTAACGGATTGCATAGTTTGTGCACATTTGCGCATGTTTGAACGCAAAACGTGAACTCGTGCAAATTTGTGCACAAATAGTTCTAAACATGTTATCCAGTGCTCAAATTGAATATTTATCATCCCAAATTCCTATTCCAGCCGTTAAAACTCATAATTCATATTGATTTTACGGAATGCAAAATTTGTGCACATATGCACACGTTTGAACGCAAAACGTGAACATTTGTGCACAAATGCTTGAAACCTGATATCCAATGTTCCAATTGAATAATTAACATCCCAAATGCATACTACAGCATTAAAAACTCATGATTCGAATTGATTTAACGGGGTGCGTAATTTGTGCACATTTTGCGCATGTTTGAACGCAAAACGTGAACTCGTGCAAATTTGTGCACAAATGGTTTTAGACATGTTATCCAATGTTCCAGTTGAATATTTAACATCCCAAATTCGTATTCCAGGGTTAAAAACTTCGAATTCAAATTGACTTAACGGATTGCATAATTTGCGCACATTTATGCGCATGTTTGAACGCAAAACGCGAACTCGCGCACAAATGGTTCTAAACAATTTATCCAATGCCCAAATTGAATATTTATCTTCCCAAATTCCTATTCCAGCTTTTAAAACTCATAATTCATATTGATTTTACCGAATGCAAAATCTGTGCACATTTGCGCATGTTTGAACGCAAGACGTGAACTCGTGAAAATTTGTGCCCAAATGTTTGAAACTTGTATCCAATGTTTCCAATTGAATATTTAACATCCCAAATGCATGTTGCAGCTTTAAAAACGCATAGTTCAAAATTGATTTAACGGAGTCCATCATTTGTGCGCATCTGCGCATGTTTGAACGCAAAACGTGAACTCGTGCAAATTTGCGGACAAATGGTTTTAACCATGTTATCCAATGTTCCAATTGAATATTTAACATCCCAAGTTCATATTCCAGAGTTAAAAACTTCGAATTCAAATTGATTTAACGGATTGCATAGTTTGTGCACATTTGCGCATGTTTGAACGCAAAACGTGAACTCGTGCAAATTTGTGCACAAATAGTTCTAAACATGTTATCCAGTGCTCAAATTGAATATTTATCATCCCAAATTCCTATTCCAGCCGTTAAAACTCATAATTCATATTGATTTTACGGAATGCAAAATTTGTGCACATATGCACACGTTTGAACGCAAAACGTGAACATTTGTGCACAAATGCTTGAAACCTGATATCCAATGTTCCAATTGAATAATTAACATCCCAAATGCATACTACAGCATTAAAAACTCATGATTCGAATTGATTTAACGGGGTGCGTAATTTGTGCACATTTTGCGCATGTTTGAACGCAAAACGTGAACTCGTGCAAATTTGTGCACAAATGGTTTTAGACATGTTATCCAATGTTCCAGTTGAATATTTAACATCCCAAATTCGTATTCCAGGGTTAAAAACTTCGAATTCAAATTGACTTAACGGATTGCATAATTTGCGCACATTTATGCGCATGTTTGAATGCAAAACGCGAACTCGCGCACAAATGGTTCTAAACAATTTATCCAATGCCCAAATTGAATATTTATCTTCCCAAATTCCTATTCCAGCTTTTAAAACTCATAATTCATATTGATTTTACCGAATGCAAAATCTGTGCACATTTGCGCATGTTTGAACGCAAGACGTGAACTCGTGAAAATTTGTGCCCAAATGTTTGAAACTTGTATCCAATGTTTCCAATTGAATATTTAACATCCCAAATGCATGTTGCAGCTTTAAAAACGCATAGTTCAAAATTGATTTAACGGAGTCCATCATTTGTGCGCATCTGCGCATGTTTGAACGCAAAACGTGAACTCGTGCAAATTTGCGGACAAATGGTTTTAACCATGTTATCCAATGTTCCAATTGAATATTTAACATCCCAAGTTCATATTCCAGAGTTAAAAACTTCGAATTCAAATTGATTTAACGGATTGCATAGTTTGTGCACATTTGCGCATGTTTGAACGCAAAACGTGAACTCGTGCAAATTTGTGCACAAATAGTTCTAAACATGTTATCCAGTGCTCAAATTGAATATTTATCATCCCAAATTCCTATTCCAGCCGTTAAAACTCATAATTCATATTGATTTTACGGAATGCAAAATTTGTGCACATATGCACACGTTTGAACGCAAAACGTGAACATTTGTGCACAAATGCTTGAAACCTGATATCCAATGTTCCAATTGAATAATTAACATCCCAAATGCATACTACAGCATTAAAAACTCATGATTCGAATTGATTTAACGGGGTGCGTAATTTGTGCACATTTTGCGCATGTTTGAACGCAAAACGTGAACTCGTGCAAATTTGTGCACAAATGGTTTTAGACATGTTATCCAATGTTCCAGTTGAATATTTAACATCCCAAATTCGTATTCCAGGGTTAAAAACTTCGAATTCAAATTGACTTAACGGATTGCATAATTTGCGCACATTTATGCGCATGTTTGAACGCAAAACGCGAACTCGCGCACAAATGGTTCTAAACAATTTATCCAATGCCCAAATTGAATATTTATCTTCCCAAATTCCTATTCCAGCTTTTAAAACTCATAATTCATATTGATTTTACCGAATGCAAAATCTGTGCACATTTGCGCATGTTTGAACGCAAGACGTGAACTCGTGAAAATTTGTGCCCAAATGTTTGAAACTTGTATCCAATGTTTCCAATTGAATATTTAACATCCCAAATGCATGTTGCAGCTTTAAAAACGCATAGTTCAAAATTGATTTAACGGAGTCCATCATTTGTGCGCATCTGCGCATGTTTGAACGCAAAACGTGAACTCGTGCAAATTTGCGGACAAATGGTTTTAACCATGTTATCCAATGTTCCAATTGAATATTTAACATCCCAAGTTCATATTCCAGAGTTAAAAACTTCGAATTCAAATTGATTTAACGGATTGCATAGTTTGTGCACATTTGCGCATGTTTGAACGCAAAACGTGAACTCGTGCAAATTTGTGCACAAATAGTTCTAAACATGTTATCCAGTGCTCAAATTGAATATTTATCATCCCAAATTCCTATTCCAGCCGTTAAAACTCATAATTCATATTGATTTTACGGAATGCAAAATTTGTGCACATATGCACACGTTTGAACGCAAAACGTGAACATTTGTGCACAAATGCTTGAAACCTGATATCCAATGTTCCAATTGAATAATTAACATCCCAAATGCATACTACAGCATTAAAAACTCATGATTCGAATTGATTTAACGGGGTGCGTAATTTGTGCACATTTTGCGCATGTTTGAACGCAAAACGTGAACTCGTGCAAATTTGTGCACAAATGGTTTTAGACATGTTATCCAATGTTCCAGTTGAATATTTAACATCCCAAATTCGTATTCCAGGGTTAAAAACTTCGAATTCAAATTGACTTAACGGATTGCATAATTTGCGCACATTTATGCGCATGTTTGAACGCAAAACGCGAACTCGCGCACAAATGGTTCTAAACAATTTATCCAATGCCCAAATTGAATATTTATCTTCCCAAATTCCTATTCCAGCTTTTAAAACTCATAATTCATATTGATTTTACCGAATGCAAAATCTGTGCACATTTGCGCATGTTTGAACGCAAGACGTGAACTCGTGAAAATTTGTGCCCAAATGTTTGAAACTTGTATCCAATGTTTCCAATTGAATATTTAACATCCCAAATGCATGTTGCAGCTTTAAAAACGCATAGTTCAAAATTGATTTAACGGAGTCCATCATTTGTGCGCATCTGCGCATGTTTGAACGCAAAACGTGAACTCGTGCAAATTTGCGGACAAATGGTTTTAACCATGTTATCCAATGTTCCAATTGAATATTTAACATCCCAAGTTCATATTCCAGAGTTAAAAACTTCGAATTCAAATTGATTTAACGGATTGCATAGTTTGTGCACATTTGCGCATGTTTGAACGCAAAACGTGAACTCGTGCAAATTTGTGCACAAATAGTTCTAAACATGTTATCCAGTGCTCAAATTGAATATTTATCATCCCAAATTCCTATTCCAGCCGTTAAAACTCATAATTCATATTGATTTTACGGAATGCAAAATTTGTGCACATATGCACACGTTTGAACGCAAAACGTGAACATTTGTGCACAAATGCTTGAAACCTGATATCCAATGTTCCAATTGAATAATTAACATCCCAAATGCATACTACAGCATTAAAAACTCATGATTCGAATTGATTTAACGGGGTGCGTAATTTGTGCACATTTTGCGCATGTTTGAACGCAAAACGTGAACTCGTGCAAATTTGTGCACAAATGGTTTTAGACATGTTATCCAATGTTCCAGTTGAATATTTAACATCCCAAATTCGTATTCCAGGGTTAAAAACTTCGAATTCAAATTGACTTAACGGATTGCATAATTTGCGCACATTTATGCGCATGTTTGAACGCAAAACGCGAACTCGCGCACAAATGGTTCTAAACAATTTATCCAATGCCCAAATTGAATATTTATCTTCCCAAATTCCTATTCCAGCTTTTAAAACTCATAATTCATATTGATTTTACCGAATGCAAAATCTGTGCACATTTGCGCATGTTTGAACGCAAGACGTGAACTCGTGAAAATTTGTGCCCAAATGTTTGAAACTTGTATCCAATGTTTCCAATTGAATATTTAACATCCCAAATGCATGTTGCAGCTTTAAAAACGCATAGTTCAAAATTGATTTAACGGAGTCCATCATTTGTGCGCATCTGCGCATGTTTGAACGCAAAACGTGAACTCGTGCAAATTTGCGGACAAATGGTTTTAACCATGTTATCCAATGTTCCAATTGAATATTTAACATCCCAAGTTCATATTCCAGAGTTAAAAACTTCGAATTCAAATTGATTTAACGGATTGCATAGTTTGTGCACATTTGCGCATGTTTGAACGCAAAACGTGAACTCGTGCAAATTTGTGCACAAATAGTTCTAAACATGTTATCCAGTGCTCAAATTGAATATTTATCATCCCAAATTCCTATTCCAGCCGTTAAAACTCATAATTCATATTGATTTTACGGAATGCAAAATTTGTGCACATATGCACACGTTTGAACGCAAAACGTGAACATTTGTGCACAAATGCTTGAAACCTGATATCCAATGTTCCAATTGAATAATTAACATCCCAAATGCATACTACAGCATTAAAAACTCATGATTCGAATTGATTTAACGGGGTGCGTAATTTGTGCACATTTTGCGCATGTTTGAACGCAAAACGTGAACTCGTGCAAATTTGTGCACAAATGGTTTTAGACATGTTATCCAATGTTCCAGTTGAATATTTAACATCCCAAATTCGTATTCCAGGGTTAAAAACTTCGAATTCAAATTGACTTAACGGATTGCATAATTTGCGCACATTTATGCGCATGTTTGAACGCAAAACGCGAACTCGCGCACAAATGGTTCTAAACAATTTATCCAATGCCCAAATTGAATATTTATCTTCCCAAATTCCTATTCCAGCTTTTAAAACTCATAATTCATATTGATTTTACCGAATGCAAAATCTGTGCACATTTGCGCATGTTTGAACGCAAGACGTGAACTCGTGAAAATTTGTGCCCAAATGTTTGAAACTTGTATCCAATGTTTCCAATTGAATATTTAACATCCCAAATGCATGTTGCAGCTTTAAAAACGCATAGTTCAAAATTGATTTAACGGAGTCCATCATTTGTGCGCATCTGCGCATGTTTGAACGCAAAACGTGAACTCGTGCAAATTTGCGGACAAATGGTTTTAACCATGTTATCCAATGTTCCAATTGAATATTTAACATCCCAAGTTCATATTCCAGAGTTAAAAACTTCGAATTCAAATTGATTTAACGGATTGCATAGTTTGTGCACATTTGCGCATGTTTGAACGCAAAACGTGAACTCGTGCAAATTTGTGCACAAATAGTTCTAAACATGTTATCCAGTGCTCAAATTGAATATTTATCATCCCAAATTCCTATTCCAGCCGTTAAAACTCATAATTCATATTGATTTTACGGAATGCAAAATTTGTGCACATATGCACACGTTTGAACGCAAAACGTGAACATTTGTGCACAAATGCTTGAAACCTGATATCCAATGTTCCAATTGAATAATTAACATCCCAAATGCATACTACAGCATTAAAAACTCATGATTCGAATTGATTTAACGGGGTGCGTAATTTGTGCACATTTTGCGCATGTTTGAACGCAAAACGTGAACTCGTGCAAATTTGTGCACAAATGGTTTTAGACATGTTATCCAATGTTCCAGTTGAATATTTAACATCCCAAATTCGTATTCCAGGGTTAAAAACTTCGAATTCAAATTGACTTAACGGATTGCATAATTTGCGCACATTTATGCGCATGTTTGAACGCAAAACGCGAACTCGCGCACAAATGGTTCTAAACAATTTATCCAATGCCCAAATTGAATATTTATCTTCCCAAATTCCTATTCCAGCTTTTAAAACTCATAATTCATATTGATTTTACCGAATGCAAAATCTGTGCACATTTGCGCATGTTTGAACGCAAGACGTGAACTCGTGAAAATTTGTGCCCAAATGTTTGAAACTTGTATCCAATGTTTCCAATTGAATATTTAACATCCCAAATGCATGTTGCAGCTTTAAAAACGCATAGTTCAAAATTGATTTAACGGAGTCCATCATTTGTGCGCATCTGCGCATGTTTGAACGCAAAACGTGAACTCGTGCAAATTTGCGGACAAATGGTTTTAACCATGTTATCCAATGTTCCAATTGAATATTTAACATCCCAAGTTCATATTCCAGAGTTAAAAACTTCGAATTCAAATTGATTTAACGGATTGCATAGTTTGTGCACATTTGCGCATGTTTGAACGCAAAACGTGAACTCGTGCAAATTTGTGCACAAATAGTTCTAAACATGTTATCCAGTGCTCAAATTGAATATTTATCATCCCAAATTCCTATTCCAGCCGTTAAAACTCATAATTCATATTGATTTTACGGAATGCAAAATTTGTGCACATATGCACACGTTTGAACGCAAAACGTGAACATTTGTGCACAAATGCTTGAAACCTGATATCCAATGTTCCAATTGAATAATTAACATCCCAAATGCATACTACAGCATTAAAAACTCATGATTCGAATTGATTTAACGGGGTGCGTAATTTGTGCACATTTTGCGCATGTTTGAACGCAAAACGTGAACTCGTGCAAATTTGTGCACAAATGGTTTTAGACATGTTATCCAATGTTCCAGTTGAATATTTAACATCCCAAATTCGTATTCCAGGGTTAAAAACTTCGAATTCAAATTGACTTAACGGATTGCATAATTTGCGCACATTTATGCGCATGTTTGAACGCAAAACGCGAACTCGCGCACAAATGGTTCTAAACAATTTATCCAATGCCCAAATTGAATATTTATCTTCCCAAATTCCTATTCCAGCTTTTAAAACTCATAATTCATATTGATTTTACCGAATGCAAAATCTGTGCACATTTGCGCATGTTTGAACGCAAGACGTGAACTCGTGAAAATTTGTGCCCAAATGTTTGAAACTTGTATCCAATGTTTCCAATTGAATATTTAACATCCCAAATGCATGTTGCAGCTTTAAAAACGCATAGTTCAAAATTGATTTAACGGAGTCCATCATTTGTGCGCATCTGCGCATGTTTGAACGCAAAACGTGAACTCGTGCAAATTTGCGGACAAATGGTTTTAACCATGTTATCCAATGTTCCAATTGAATATTTAACATCCCAAGTTCATATTCCAGAGTTAAAAACTTCGAATTCAAATTGATTTAACGGATTGCATAGTTTGTGCACATTTGCGCATGTTTGAACGCAAAACGTGAACTCGTGCAAATTTGTGCACAAATAGTTCTAAACATGTTATCCAGTGCTCAAATTGAATATTTATCATCCCAAATTCCTATTCCAGCCGTTAAAACTCATAATTCATATTGATTTTACGGAATGCAAAATTTGTGCACATATGCACACGTTTGAACGCAAAACGTGAACATTTGTGCACAAATGCTTGAAACCTGATATCCAATGTTCCAATTGAATAATTAACATCCCAAATGCATACTACAGCATTAAAAACTCATGATTCGAATTGATTTAACGGGGTGCGTAATTTGTGCACATTTTGCGCATGTTTGAACGCAAAACGTGAACTCGTGCAAATTTGTGCACAAATGGTTTTAGACA
This sequence comes from Mallotus nudiflorus, assembly GCA_947683625.1. Taxonomy (NCBI): domain Eukaryota; kingdom Viridiplantae; phylum Streptophyta; class Magnoliopsida; order Malpighiales; family Euphorbiaceae; genus Mallotus; species Mallotus nudiflorus. Next base: position 123,895 of record CANTUR010000632.1, read on the forward strand.
TGTTATCCAATGTTCCAGTTGAATATTTAACATCCCAAATTCGTATTCCAGGGTTAAAAACTTCGAATTCAAATTGACTTAACGGATTGCATAATTTGCGCACATTTATGCGCATGTTTGAACGCAAAACGCGAACTCGCGCACAAATGGTTCTAAACAATTTATCCAATGCCCAAATTGAATATTTATCTTCCCAAATTCCTATTCCAGCTTTTAAAACTCATAATTCATATTGATTTTACCGAATGCAAAATCTGTGCACATTTGCGCATGTTTGAACGCAAGACGTGAACTCGTGAAAATTTGTGCCCAAATGTTTGAAACTTGTATCCAATGTTTCCAATTGAATATTTAACATCCCAAATGCATGTTGCAGCTTTAAAAACGCATAGTTCAAAATTGATTTAACGGAGTCCATCATTTGTGCGCATCTGCGCATGTTTGAACGCAAAACGTGAACTCGTGCAAATTTGCGGACAAATGGTTTTAACCATGTTATCCAATGTTCCAATTGAATATTTAACATCCCAAGTTCATATTCCAGAGTTAAAAACTTCGAATTCAAATTGATTTAACGGATTGCATAGTTTGTGCACATTTGCGCATGTTTGAACGCAAAACGTGAACTCGTGCAAATTTGTGCACAAATAGTTCTAAACATGTTATCCAGTGCTCAAATTGAATATTTATCATCCCAAATTCCTATTCCAGCCGTTAAAACTCATAATTCATATTGATTTTACGGAATGCAAAATTTGTGCACATATGCACACGTTTGAACGCAAAACGTGAACATTTGTGCACAAATGCTTGAAACCTGATATCCAATGTTCCAATTGAATAATTAACATCCCAAATGCATACTACAGCATTAAAAACTCATGATTCGAATTGATTTAACGGGGTGCGTAATTTGTGCACATTTTGCGCATGTTTGAACGCAAAACGTGAACTCGTGCAAATTTGTGCACAAATGGTTTTAGACATGTTATCCAATGTTCCAGTTGAATATTTAACATCCCAAATTCGTATTCCAGGGTTAAAAACTTCGAATTCAAATTGACTTAATGGATTGCATAATTTGCGCACATTTATGCGCATGTTTGAACGCAAAACGCGAACTCGCGCACAAATGGTTCTAAACAATTTATCCAATGCCCAAATTGAATATTTATCTTCCCAAATTCCTATTCCAGCTTTTAAAACTCATAATTCATATTGATTTTACCGAATGCAAAATCTGTGCACATTTGCGCATGTTTGAACGCAAGACGTGAACTCGTGAAAATTTGTGCCCAAATGTTTGAAACTTGTATCCAATGTTTCCAATTGAATATTTAACATCCCAAATGCATGTTGCAGCTTTAAAAACGCATAGTTCAAAATTGATTTAACGGAGTCCATCATTTGTGCGCATCTGCGCATGTTTGAACGCAAAACGTGAACTCGTGCAAATTTGCGGACAAATGGTTTTAACCATGTTATCCAATGTTCCAATTGAATATTTAACATCCCAAGTTCATATTCCAGAGTTAAAAACTTCGAATTCAAATTGATTTAACGGATTGCATAGTTTGTGCACATTTGCGCATGTTTGAACGCAAAACGTGAACTCGTGCAAATTTGTGCACAAATAGTTCTAAACATGTTATCCAGTGCTCAAATTGAATATTTATCATCCCAAATTCCTATTCCAGCCGTTAAAACTCATAATTCATATTGATTTTACGGAATGCAAAATTTGTGCACATATGCACACGTTTGAACGCAAAACGTGAACATTTGTGCACAAATGCTTGAAACCTGATATCCAATGTTCCAATTGAATAATTAACATCCCAAATGCATACTACAGCATTAAAAACTCATGATTCGAATTGATTTAACGGGGTGCGTAATTTGTGCACATTTTGCGCATGTTTGAACGCAAAACGTGAACTCGTGCAAATTTGTGCACAAATGGTTTTAGACATGTTATCCAATGTTCCAGTTGAATATTTAACATCCCAAATTCGTATTCCAGGGTTAAAAACTTCGAATTCAAATTGACTTAACGGATTGCATAATTTGCGCACATTTATGCGCATGTTTGAACGCAAAACGCGAACTCGCGCACAAATGGTTCTAAACAATTTATCCAATGCCCAAATTGAATATTTATCTTCCCAAATTCCTATTCCAGCTTTTAAAACTCATAATTCATATTGATTTTACCGAATGCAAAATCTGTGCACATTTGCGCATGTTTGAACGCAAGACGTGAACTCGTGAAAATTTGTGCCCAAATGTTTGAAACTTGTATCCAATGTTTCCAATTGAATATTTAACATCCCAAATGCATGTTGCAGCTTTAAAAACGCATAGTTCAAAATTGATTTAACGGAGTCCATCATTTGTGCGCATCTGCGCATGTTTGAACGCAAAACGTGAACTCGTGCAAATTTGCGGACAAATGGTTTTAACCATGTTATCCAATGTTCCAATTGAATATTTAACATCCCAAGTTCATATTCCAGAGTTAAAAACTTCGAATTCAAATTGATTTAACGGATTGCATAGTTTGTGCACATTTGCGCATGTTTGAACGCAAAACGTGAACTCGTGCAAATTTGTGCACAAATAGTTCTAAACATGTTATCCAGTGCTCAAATTGAATATTTATCATCCCAAATTCCTATTCCAGCCGTTAAAACTCATAATTCATATTGATTTTACGGAATGCAAAATTTGTGCACATATGCACACGTTTGAACGCAAAACGTGAACATTTGTGCACAAATGCTTGAAACCTGATATCCAATGTTCCAATTGAATAATTAACATCCCAAATGCATACTACAGCATTAAAAACTCATGATTCGAATTGATTTAACGGGGTGCGTAATTTGTGCACATTTTGCGCATGTTTGAACGCAAAACGTGAACTCGTGCAAATTTGTGCACAAATGGTTTTAGACATGTTATCCAATGTTCCAGTTGAATATTTAACATCCCAAATTCGTATTCCAGGGTTAAAAACTTCGAATTCAAATTGACTTAATGGATTGCATAATTTGCGCACATTTATGCGCATGTTTGAACGCAAAACGCGAACTCGCGCACAAATGGTTCTAAACAATTTATCCAATGCCCAAATTGAATATTTATCTTCCCAAATTCCTATTCCAGCTTTTAAAACTCATAATTCATATTGATTTTACCGAATGCAAAATCTGTGCACATTTGCGCATGTTTGAACGCAAGACGTGAACTCGTGAAAATTTGTGCCCAAATGTTTGAAACTTGTATCCAATGTTTCCAATTGAATATTTAACATCCCAAATGCATGTTGCAGCTTTAAAAACGCATAGTTCAAAATTGATTTAACGGAGTCCATCATTTGTGCGCATCTGCGCATGTTTGAACGCAAAACGTGAACTCGTGCAAATTTGCGGACAAATGGTTTTAACCATGTTATCCAATGTTCCAATTGAATATTTAACATCCCAAGTTCATATTCCAGAGTTAAAAACTTCGAATTCAAATTGATTTAACGGATTGCATAGTTTGTGCACATTTGCGCATGTTTGAACGCAAAACGTGAACTCGTGCAAATTTGTGCACAAATAGTTCTAAACATGTTATCCAATGTTATCCAGTGCTCAAATTGAATATTTATCATCCCAAATTCCTATTCCAGCCGTTAAAACTCATAATTCATATTGATTTTACGGAATGCAAAATTTGTGCACATATGCACACGTTTGAACGCAAAACGTGAACATTTGTGCACAAATGCTTGAAACCTGATATCCAATGTTCCAATTGAATAATTAACATCCCAAATGCATACTACAGCATTAAAAACTCATGATTCGAATTGATTTAACGGGGTGCGTAATTTGTGCACATTTTGCGCATGTTTGAACGCAAAACGTGAACTCGTGCAAATTTGTGCACAAATGGTTTTAGACATGTTATCCAATGTTCCAGTTGAATATTTAACATCCCCAATTCGTATTCCAGGGTTAAAAACTTCGAATTCAAATTGACTTAACGGATTGCATAATTTGCGCACATTTATGCGCATGTTTGAACGCAAAACGCGAACTCGCGCACAAATGGTTCTAAACAATTTATCCAATGCCCAAATTGAATATTTATCTTCCCAAATTCCTATTCCAGCTTTTAAAACTCATAATTCATATTGATTTTACCGAATGCAAAATCTGTGCACATTTGCGCATGTTTGAACGCAAGACGTGAACTCGTGAAAATTTGTGCCCAAATGTTTGAAACTTGTATCCATGTTTCCAATTGAATATTTAACATCCCAAATGCATGTTGCAGCTTTAAAAACGCATAGTTCAAAATTGATTTAACGGAGTCCATCATTTGTGCGCATCTGCGCATGTTTGAACGCAAAACGTGAACTCGTGCAAATTTGCGGACAAATGGTTTTAACCATGTTATCCAATGTTCCAATTGAATATTTAACATCCCAAGTTCATATTCCAGAGTTAAAAACTTCGAATTCAAATTGATTTAACGGATTGCATAGTTTGTGCACATTTGCGCATGTTGAACGCAAAACGTGAACTCGTGCAAATTTGTGCACAAATAGTTCTAAACATGTTATCCAGTGCTCAAATTGAATATTTATCATCCCAAATTCCTATTCCAGCCGTTAAAACTCATAATTCATATTGATTTTACGGAATGCAAAATTTGTGCACATATGCACACGTTTGAACGCAAAACGTGAACATTTGTGCACAAATGCTTGAAACCTGATATCCAATGTTCCAATTGAATAATTAACATCCCAAATGCATACTACAGCATTAAAAACTCATGATTCGAATTGATTTAACGGGGTGCGTAATTTGTGCACATTTTGCGCATGTTTGAACGCAAAACGTGAACTCGTGCAAATTTGTGCACAAATGGTTTTAGACATGTTATCCAATGTTCCAGTTGAATATTTAACATCCCAAATTCGTATTCCAGGGTTAAAAACTTCGAATTCAAATTGACTTAACGGATTGCATAATTTGCGCACATTTATGCGCATGTTTGAACGCAAAACGCGAACTCGCGCACAAATGGTTCTAAACAATTTATCCAATGCCCAAATTGAATATTTATCTTCCCAAATTCCTATTCCAGCTTTTAAAACTCATAATTCATATTGATTTTACCGAATGCAAAATCTGTGCACATTTGCGCATGTTTGAACGCAAGACGTGAACTCGTGAAAATTTGTGCCCAAATGTTTGAAACTTGTATCCAATGTTTCCATTGAATATTTAACATCCCAAATGCATGTTGCAGCTTTAAAAACGCATAGTTCAAAATTGATTTAACGGAGTCCATCATTTGTGCGCATCTGCGCATGTTGAACGCAAAACGTGAACTCGTGCAAATTTGCGGACAAATGGTTTTAACCATGTTATCCAATGTTCCAATTGAATATTTAACATCCCAAGTTCATATTCCAGAGTTAAAAACTTCGAATTCAAATTGATTTAACGGATTGCATAGTTTGTGCACATTTGCGCATGTTTGAACGCAAAACGTGAACTCGTGCAAATTTGTGCACAAATAGTTCTAAACATGTTATCCAGTGCTCAAATTGAATATTATCATCCCAAATTCCTATTCCAGCCGTTAAAACTCATAATTCATATGATTTTACGGAATGCAAAATTTGTGCACATATGCACACGTTTGAACGCAAAACGTGAACATTTGTGCACAAATGCTTGAAACCTGATATCCAATGTTCCAATTGAATAATTAACATCCCAAATGCATACTACAGCATTAAAAACTCATGATTCGAATTGATTTAACGGGGTGCGTAATTTGTGCACATTTTGCGCATGTTTGAACGCAAAACGTGAACTCGTGCAAATTTGTGCACAAATGGTTTTAGACATGTTATCCAATGTTCCAGTTGAATATTTAACATCCCAAATTCGTATTCCAGGGTTAAAAACTTCGAATTCAAATTGACTTAACGGATTGCATAATTTGCGCACATTTATGCGCATGTTTGAACGCAAAACGCGAACTCGCGCACAAATGGTTCTAAACAATTTATCCAATGCCCAAATTGAATATTTATCTTCCCAAATTCCTATTCCAGCTTTTAAAACTCATAATTCATATTGATTTTACCGAATGCAAAATCTGTGCACATTTGCGCATGTTTGAACGCAAGACGTGAACTCGTGAAAATTTGTGCCCAAATGTTTGAAACTTGTATCCAATGTTTCCAATTGAATATTTAACATCCCAAATGCATGTTGCAGCTTTAAAAACGCATAGTTCAAAATTGATTTAACGGAGTCCATCATTTGTGCGCATCTGCGCATGTTGAACGCAAAACGTGAACTCGTGCAAATTTGCGGACAATGGTTTTAACCATGTTATCCAATGTTCCAATTGAATATTAACATCCCAAGTTCATATTCCAGAGTTAAAAACTTCGAATTCAAATTGATTTAACGGATTGCATAGTTTGTGCACATTTGCGCATGTTTGAACGCAAAACGTGAACTCGTGCAAATTTGTGCACAAATAGTTCTAAACATGTTATCCAGTGCTCAAATTGAATATTTATCATCCCAAATTCCTATTCCAGCCGTTAAAACTCATCATTCATATTGATTTTACGGAATGCAAAATTTGTGCACATATGCACACGTTTGAACGCAAAACGTGAACATTTGTGCACAAATGCTTGAAACCTGATATCCAAGTTCCAATTGAATAATTAACATCCCAAATGCATACTACAGCATTAAAAACTCATGATTCGAATTGATTTAACGGGGTGCGTAATTTGTGCACATTTTGCGCATCGTTTGAACGCAAAACGTGAACTCGTGCAAATTTGTGCACAAATGGTTTTAGACATGTTATCCAATGTTCCAGTTGAATATTTAACATCCCAAATTCGTATTCCAGGGTTAAAACTTCGAATTCAAATTGACTTAACGGATTGCATAATTTGCGCACATTTATGCGCATGTTTGAACGCAAAACGCGAACTCGCGCACAAATGGTTCTAAACAATTTATCCAATGCCCAAATTGAATATTTATCTTCCCAAATTCCTATTCCAGCTTTTAAAACTCATAATTCATATTGATTTTACCGAATGCAAAATCTGTGCACATTTGCGCATGTTTGAACGCAAGACGTGAACTCGTGAAAATTTGTGCCCAAATGTTTGAAACTTGTATCCAATGTTTCCAATTGAATATTTAACATCCCAAATGCATGTTGCAGCTTTAAAAACGCATAGTTCAAAATTGATTTAACGGAGTCCATCATTTGTGCGCATCTGCGCATGTTTGAACGCAAAACGTGAACTCGTGCAAATTTGCGGACAAATGGTTTTAACCATGTTATCCAATGTTCCAATTGAATATTTAACATCCCAAGTTCATATTCCAGAGTTAAAAACTTCGAATTCAAATTGATTTAACGGATTGCATAGTTTGTGCACATTTGCGCATGTTTGAACGCAAAACGTGAACTCGTGCAAATTTGTGCACAAATAGTTCTAAACATGTTATCCAGTGCTCAAATTGAATATTTATCATCCCAAATTCCTATTCCAGCCGTTAAAACTCATAATTCATATTGATTTTACGGAATGCAAAATTTGTGCACATATGCACACGTTTGAACGCAAAACGTGAACATTTGTGCACAAATGCTTGAAACCTGATATCCAATGTTCCAATTGAATAATTAACATCCCAAATGCATACTACAGCATTAAAAACTCATGATTCGAATTGATTTAACGGGGTGCGTAATTTGTGCACATTTTGCGCATGTTTGAACGCAAAACGTGAACTCGTGCAAATTTGTGCACAAATGGTTTTAGACATGTTATCCAATGTTCCAGTTGAATATTTAACATCCCAAATTCGTATTCCAGGGTTAAAAACTTCGAATTCAAATTGACTTAACGGATTGCATAATTTGCGCACATTTATGCGCATGTTTGAACGCAAAACGCGAACTCGCGCACAAATGGTTCTAAACAATTTATCCAATGCCCAAATTGAATATTTATCTTCCCAAATTCCTATTCCAGCTTTTAAAACTCATAATTCATATTGATTTTACCGAATGCAAAATCTGTGCACATTTGCGCATGTTTGAACGCAAGACGTGAACTCGTGAAAATTTGTGCCCAAATGTTTGAAACTTGTATCCAATGTTTCCAATTGAATATTTAACATCCCAAATGCATGTTGCAGCTTTAAAAACGCATAGTTCAAAATTGATTTAACGGAGTCCATCATTTGTGCGCATCTGCGCATGTTTGAACGCAAAACGTGAACTCGTGCAAATTTGCGGACAAATGGTTTTAACCATGTTATCCAATGTTCCAATTGAATATTTAACATCCCAAGTTCATATTCCAGAGTTAAAAACTTCGAATTCAAATTGATTTAACGGATTGCATAGTTTGTGCACATTTGCGCATGTTTGAACGCAAAACGTGAACTCGTGCAAATTTGTGCACAAATAGTTCTAAACATGTTATCCAGTGCTCAAATTGAATATTTATCATCCCAAATTCCTATTCCAGCCGTTAAAACTCATAATTCATATTGATTTTACGGAATGCAAAATTTGTGCACATATGCACACGTTTGAACGCAAAACGTGAACATTTGTGCACAAATGCTTGAAACCTGATATCCAATGTTCCAATTGAATAATTAACATCCCAAATGCATACTACAGCATTAAAAACTCATGATTCGAATTGATTTAACGGGGTGCGTAATTTGTGCACATTTTGCGCATGTTTGAACGCAAAACGTGAACTCGTGCAAATTTGTGCACAAATGGTTTTAGACATGTTATCCAATGTTCCAGTTGAATATTTAACATCCCAAATTCGTATTCCAGGGTTAAAAACTTCGAATTCAAATTGACTTAACGGATTGCATAATTTGCGCACATTTATGCGCATGTTTGAACGCAAAACGCGAACTCGCGCACAAATGGTTCTAAACAATTTATCCAATGCCCAAATTGAATATTTATCTTCCCAAATTCCTATTCCAGCTTTTAAAACTCATAATTCATATTGATTTTACCGAATGCAAAATCTGTGCACATTTGCGCATGTTTGAACGCAAGACGTGAACTCGTGAAAATTTGTGCCCAAATGTTTGAAACTTGTATCCAATGTTTCCAATTGAATATTTAACATCCCAAATGCATGTTGCAGCTTTAAAAACGCATAGTTCAAAATTGATTTAACGGAGTCCATCATTTGTGCGCATCTGCGCATGTTTGAACGCAAAACGTGAACTCGTGCAAATTTGCGGACAAATGGTTTTAACCATGTTATCCAATGTTCCAATTGAATATTTAACATCCCAAGTTCATATTCCAGAGTTAAAAACTTCGAATTCAAATTGATTTAACGGATTGCATAGTTTGTGCACATTTGCGCATGTTTGAACGCAAAACGTGAACTCGTGCAAATTTGTGCACAAATAGTTCTAAACATGTTATCCAGTGCTCAAATTGAATATTTATCATCCCAAATTCCTATTCCAGCCGTTAAAACTCATAATTCATATTGATTTTACGGAATGCAAAATTTGTGCACATATGCACACGTTTGAACGCAAAACGTGAACATTTGTGCACAAATGCTTGAAACCTGATATCCAATGTTCCAATTGAATAATTAACATCCCAAATGCATACTACAGCATTAAAAACTCATGATTCGAATTGATTTAACGGGGTGCGTAATTTGTGCACATTTTGCGCATGTTTGAACGCAAAACGTGAACTCGTGCAAATTTGTGCACAAATGGTTTTAGACATGTTATCCAATGTTCCAGTTGAATATTTAACATCCCAAATTCGTATTCCAGGGTTAAAAACTTCGAATTCAAATTGACTTAACGGATTGCATAATTTGCGCACATTTATGCGCATGTTTGAACGCAAAACGCGAACTCGCGCACAAATGGTTCTAAACAATTTATCCAATGCCCAAATTGAATATTTATCTTCCCAAATTCCTATTCCAGCTTTTAAAACTCATAATTCATATTGATTTTACCGAATGCAAAATCTGTGCACATTTGCGCATGTTTGAACGCAAGACGTGAACTCGTGAAAATTTGTGCCCAAATGTTTGAAACTTGTATCCAATGTTTCCAATTGAATATTTAACATCCCAAATGCATGTTGCAGCTTTAAAAACGCATAGTTCAAAATTGATTTAACGGAGTCCATCATTTGTGCGCATCTGCGCATGTTTGAACGCAAAACGTGAACTCGTGCAAATTTGCGGACAAATGGTTTTAACCATGTTATCCAATGTTCCAATTGAATATTTAACATCCCAAGTTCATATTCCAGAGTTAAAAACTTCGAATTCAAATTGATTTAACGGATTGCATAGTTTGTGCACATTTGCGCATGTTTGAACGCAAAACGTGAACTCGTGCAAATTTGTGCACAAATAGTTCTAAACATGTTATCCAGTGCTCAAATTGAATATTTATCATCCCAAATTCCTATTCCAGCCGTTAAAACTCATAATTCATATTGATTTTACGGAATGCAAAATTTGTGCACATATGCACACGTTTGAACGCAAAACGTGAACATTTGTGCACAAATGCTTGAAACCTGATATCCAATGTTCCAATTGAATAATTAACATCCCAAATGCATACTACAGCATTAAAAACTCATGATTCGAATTGATTTAACGGGGTGCGTAATTTGTGCACATTTTGCGCATGTTTGAACGCAAAACGTGAACTCGTGCAAATTTGTGCACAAATGGTTTTAGACATGTTATCCAATGTTCCAGTTGAATATTTAACATCCCAAATTCGTATTCCAGGGTTAAAAACTTCGAATTCAAATTGACTTAACGGATTGCATAATTTGCGCACATTTATGCGCATGTTTGAACGCAAAACGCGAACTCGCGCACAAATGGTTCTAAACAATTTATCCAATGCCCAAATTGAATATTTATCTTCCCAAATTCCTATTCCAGCTTTTAAAACTCATAATTCATATTGATTTTACCGAATGCAAAATCTGTGCACATTTGCGCATGTTTGAACGCAAGACGTGAACTCGTGAAAATTTGTGCCCAAATGTTTGAAACTTGTATCCAATGTTTCCAATTGAATATTTAACATCCCAAATGCATGTTGCAGCTTTAAAAACGCATAGTTCAAAATTGATTTAACGGAGTCCATCATTTGTGCGCATCTGCGCATGTTTGAACGCAAAACGTGAACTCGTGCAAATTTGCGGACAAATGGTTTTAACCATGTTATCCAATGTTCCAATTGAATATTTAACATCCCAAGTTCATATTCCAGAGTTAAAAACTTCGAATTCAAATTGATTTAACGGATTGCATAGTTTGTGCACATTTGCGCATGTTTGAACGCAAAACGTGAACTCGTGCAAATTTGTGCACAAATAGTTCTAAACATGTTATCCAGTGCTCAAATTGAATATTTATCATCCCAAATTCCTATTCCAGCCGTTAAAACTCATAATTCATATTGATTTTACGGAATGCAAAATTTGTGCACATATGCACACGTTTGAACGCAAAACGTGAACATTTGTGTACAAATGCTTGAAACCTGATATCCAATGTTCCAATTGAATAATTAACATCCCAAATGCATACTACAGCATTAAAAACTCATGATTCGAATTGATTTAACGGGGTGCGTAATTTGTGCACATTTTGCGCATGTTTGAACGCAAAACGTGAACTCGTGCAAATTTGTGCACAAATGGTTTTAGACATGTTATCCAATGTTCCAGTTGAATATTTAACATCCCAAATTCGTATTCCAGGGTTAAAAACTTCGAATTCAAATTGACTTAACGGATTGCATAATTTGCGCACATTTATGCGCATGTTTGAACGCAAAACGCGAACTCGCGCACAAATGGTTCTAAACAATTTATCCAATGCCCAAATTGAATATTTATCTTCCCAAATTCCTATTCCAGCTTTTAAAACTCATAATTCATATTGATTTTACCGAATGCAAAATCTGTGCACATTTGCGCATGTTTGAACGCAAGACGTGAACTCGTGAAAATTTGTGCCCAAATGTTTGAAACTTGTATCCAATGTTTCCAATTGAATATTTAACATCCCAAATGCATGTTGCAGCTTTAAAAACGCATAGTTCAAAATTGATTTAACGGAGTCCATCATTTGTGCGCATCTGCGCATGTTTGAACGCAAAACGTGAACTCGTGCAAATTTGCGGACAAATGGTTTTAACCATGTTATCCAATGTTCCAATTGAATATTTAACATCCCAAGTTCATATTCCAGAGTTAAAAACTTCGAATTCAAATTGATTTAACGGATTGCATAGTTTGTGCACATTTGCGCAAGTTTGAACGCAAAACGTGAACTCGTGCAAATTTGTGCACAAATAGTTCTAAACATGTTATCCAGTGCTCAAATTGAATATTTATCATCCCAAATTCCTATTCCAGCCGTTAAAACTCATAATTCATATTGATTTTACGGAATGCAAAATTTGTGCACATATGCACACGTTTGAACGCAAAACGTGAACATTTGTGCACAAATGCTTGAAACCTGATATCCAATGTTCCAATTGAATAATTAACATCCCAAATGCATACTACAGCATTAAAAACTCATGATTCGAATTGATTTAACGGGGTGCGTAATTTGTGCACATTTTGCGCATGTTTGAACGCAAAACGTGAACTCGTGCAAATTTGTGCACAAATGGTTTTAGACATGTTATCCAATGTTCCAGTTGAATATTTAACATCCCAAATTCGTATTCCAGGGTTAAAAACTTCGAATTCAAATTGACTTAACGGATTGCATAATTTGCGCACATTTATGCGCATGTTTGAACGCAAAACGCGAACTCGCGCACAAATGGTTCTAAACAATTTATCCAATGCCCAAATTGAATATTTATCTTCCCAAATTCCTATTCCAGCTTTTAAAACTCATAATTCATATTGATTTTACCGAATGCAAAATCTGTGCACATTTGCGCATGTTTGAACGCAAGACGTGAACTCGTGAAAATTTGTGCCCAAATGTTTGAAACTTGTATCCAATGTTTCCAATTGAATATTTAACATCCCAAATGCATGTTGCAGCTTTAAAAACGCATAGTTCAAAATTGATTTAACGGAGTCCATCATTTGTGCGCATCTGCGCATGTTTGAACGCAAAACGTGAACTCGTGCAAATTTGCGGACAAATGGTTTTAACCATGTTATCCAATGTTCCAATTGAATATTTAACATCCCAAGTTCATATTCCAGAGTTAAAAACTTCGAATTCAAATTGATTTAACGGATTGCATAGTTTGTGCACATTTGCGCAAGTTTGAACGCAAAACGTGAACTCGTGCAAATTTGTGCACAAATAGTTCTAAACATGTTATCCAGTGCTCAAATTGAATATTTATCATCCCAAATTCCTATTCCAGCCGTTAAAACTCATAATTCATATTGATTTTACGGAATGCAAAATTTGTGCACATATGCACACGTTTGAACGCAAAACGTGAACATTTGTGCACAAATGCTTGAAACCTGATATCCAATGTTCCAATTGAATAATTAACATCCCAAATGCATACTACAGCATTAAAAACTCATGATTCGAATTGATTTAACGGGGTGCGTAATTTGTGCACATTTTGCGCATGTTTGAACGCAAAACGTGAACTCGTGCAAATTTGTGCACAAATGGTTTTAGACATGTTATCCAATGTTCCAGTTGAATATTTAACATCCCAAATTCGTATTCCAGGGTTAAAAACTTCGAATTCAAATTGACTTAACGGATTGCATAATTTGCGCACATTTATGCGCATGTTTGAACGCAAAACGCGAACTCGCGCACAAATGGTTCTAAACAATTTATCCAATGCCCAAATTGAATATTTATCTTCCCAAATTCCTATTCCAGCTTTTAAAACTCATAATTCATATTGATTTTACCGAATGCAAAATCTGTGCACATTTGCGCATGTTTGAACGCAAGACGTGAACTCGTGAAAATTTGTGCCCAAATGTTTGAAACTTGTATCCAATGTTTCCAATTGAATATTTAACATCCCAAATGCATGTTGCAGCTTTAAAAACGCATAGTTCAAAATTGATTTAACGGAGTCCATCATTTGTGCGCATCTGCGCATGTTTGAACGCAAAACGTGAACTCGTGCAAATTTGCGGACAAATGGTTTTAACCATGTTATCCAATGTTCCAATTGAATATTTAACATCCCAAGTTCATATTCCAGAGTTAAAAACTTCGAATTCAAATTGATTTAACGGATTGCATAGTTTGTGCACATTTGCGCATGTTTGAACGCAAAACGTGAACTCGTGCAAATTTGTGCACAAATAGTTCTAAACATGTTATCCAGTGCTCAAATTGAATATTTATCATCCCAAATTCCTATTCCAGCCGTTAAAACTCATAATTCATATTGATTTTACGGAATGCAAAATTTGTGCACATATGCACACGTTTGAACGCAAAACGTGAACATTTGTGCACAAATGCTTGAAACCTGATATCCAATGTTCCAATTGAATAATTAACATCCCAAATGCATACTACAGCATTAAAAACTCATGATTCGAATTGATTTAACGGGGTGCGTAATTTGTGCACATTTTGCGCATGTTTGAACGCAAAACGTGAACTCGTGCAAATTTGTGCACAAATGGTTTTAGACATGTTATCCAATGTTCCAGTTGAATATTTAACATCCCAAATTCGTATTCCAGGGTTAAAAACTTCGAATTCAAATTGACTTAACGGATTGCATAATTTGCGCACATTTATGCGCATGTTTGAACGCAAAACGCGAACTCGCGCACAAATGGTTCTAAACAATTTATCCAATGCCCAAATTGAATATTTATCTTCCCAAATTCCTATTCCAGCTTTTAAAACTCATAATTCATATTGATTTTACCGAATGCAAAATCTGTGCACATTTGCGCATGTTTGAACGCAAGACGTGAACTCGTGAAAATTTGTGCCCAAATGTTTGAAACTTGTATCCAATGTTTCCAATTGAATATTTAACATCCCAAATGCATGTTGCAGCTTTAAAAACGCATAGTTCAAAATTGATTTAACGGAGTCCATCATTTGTGCGCATCTGCGCATGTTTGAACGCAAAACGTGAACTCGTGCAAATTTGCGGACAAATGGTTTTAACCATGTTATCCAATGTTCCAATTGAATATTTAACATCCCAAGTTCATATTCCAGAGTTAAAAACTTCGAATTCAAATTGATTTAACGGATTGCATAGTTTGTGCACATTTGCGCATGTTTGAACGCAAAACGTGAACTCGTGCAAATTTGTGCACAAATAGTTCTAAACATGTTATCCAGTGCTCAAATTGAATATTTATCATCCCAAATTCCTATTCCAGCCGTTAAAACTCATAATTCATATTGATTTTACGGAATGCAAAATTTGTGCACATATGCACACGTTTGAACGCAAAACGTGAACATTTGTGCACAAATGCTTGAAACCTGATATCCAATGTTCCAATTGAATAATTAACATCCCAAATGCATACTACAGCATTAAAAACTCATGATTCGAATTGATTTAACGGGGTGCGTAATTTGTGCACATTTTGCGCATGTTTGAACGCAAAACGTGAACTCGTGCAAATTTGTGCACAAATGGTTTTAGACATGTTATCCAATGTTCCAGTTGAATATTTAACATCCCAAATTCGTATTCCAGGGTTAAAAACTTCGAATTCAAATTGACTTAACGGATTGCATAATTTGCGCACATTTATGCGCATGTTTGAACGCAAAACGCGAACTCGCGCACAAATGGTTCTAAACAATTTATCCAATGCCCAAATTGAATATTTATCTTCCCAAATTCCTATTCCAGCTTTTAAAACTCATAATTCATATTGATTTTACCGAATGCAAAATCTGTGCACATTTGCGCATGTTTGAACGCAAGACGTGAACTCGTGAAAATTTGTGCCCAAATGTTTGAAACTTGTATCCAATGTTTCCAATTGAATATTTAACATCCCAAATGCATGTTGCAGCTTTAAAAAACGCATAGTTCAAAATTGATTTAACGGAGTCCATCATTTGTGCGCATCTGCGCATGTTTGAACGCAAAACGTGAACTCGTGCAAATTTGCGGACAAATGGTTTTAACCATGTTATCCAATGTTCCAATTGAATATTTAACATCCCAAGTTCATATTCCAGAGTTAAAAACTTCGAATTCAAATTGATTTAACGGATTGCATAGTTTGTGCACATTTGCGCATGTTTGAACGCAAAACGTGAACTCGTGCAAATTTGTGCACAAATAGTTCTAAACATGTTATCCAGTGCTCAAATTGAATATTTATCATCCCAAATTCCTATTCCAGCCGTTAAAACTCATAATTCATATTGATTTTACGGAATGCAAAATTTGTGCACATATGCACACGTTTGAACGCAAAACGTGAACATTTGTGCACAAATGCTTGAAACCTGATATCCAATGTTCCAATTGAATAATTAACATCCCAAATGCATACTACAGCATTAAAAACTCATGATTCGAATTGATTTAACGGGGTGCGTAATTTGTGCACATTTTGCGCATGTTTGAACGCAAAACGTGAACTCGTGCAAATTTGTGCACAAATGGTTTTAGACATGTTATCCAATGTTCCAGTTGAATATTTAACATCCCAAATTCGTATTCCAGGGTTAAAAACTTCGAATTCAAATTGACTTAACGGATTGCATAATTTGCGCACATTTATGCGCATGTTTGAACGCAAAACGCGAACTCGCGCACAAATGGTTCTAAACAATTTATCCAATGCCCAAATTGAATATTTATCTTCCCAAATTCCTATTCCAGCTTTTAAAACTCATAATTCATATTGATTTTACCGAATGCAAAATCTGTGCACATTTGCGCATGTTTGAACGCAAGACGTGAACTCGTGAAAATTTGTGCCCAAATGTTTGAAACTTGTATCCAATGTTTCCAATTGAATATTTAACATCCCAAATGCATGTTGCAGCTTTAAAAACGCATAGTTCAAAATTGATTTAACGGAGTCCATCATTTGTGCGCATCTGCGCATGTTTGAACGCAAAACGTGAACTCGTGCAAATTTGCGGACAAATGGTTTTAACCATGTTATCCAATGTTCCAATTGAATATTTAACATCCCAAGTTCATATTCCAGAGTTAAAAACTTCGAATTCAAATTGATTTAACGGATTGCATAGTTTGTGCACATTTGCGCATGTTTGAACGCAAAACGTGAACTCGTGCAAATTTGTGCACAAATAGTTCTAAACATGTTATCCAGTGCTCAAATTGAATATTTATCATCCCAAATTCCTATTCCAGCCGTTAAAACTCATAATTCATATTGATTTTACGGAATGCAAAATTTGTGCACATATGCACACGTTTGAACGCAAAACGTGAACATTTGTGCACAAATGCTTGAAACCTGATATCCAATGTTCCAATTGAATAATTAACATCCCAAATGCATACTACAGCATTAAAAACTCATGATTCGAATTGATTTAACGGGGTGCGTAATTTGTGCACATTTTGCGCATGTTTGAACGCAAAACGTGAACTCGTGCAAATTTGTGCACAAATGGTTTTAGACATGTTATCCAATGTTCCAGTTGAATATTTAACATCCCAAATTCGTATTCCAGGGTTAAAAACTTCGAATTCAAATTGACTTAACGGATTGCATAATTTGCGCACATTTATGCGCATGTTTGAACGCAAAACGCGAACTCGCGCACAAATGGTTCTAAACAATTTATCCAATGCCCAAATTGAATATTTATCTTCCCAAATTCCTATTCCAGCTTTTAAAACTCATAATTCATATTGATTTTACCGAATGCAAAATCTGTGCACATTTGCGCATGTTTGAACGCAAGACGTGAACTCGTGAAAATTTGTGCCCAAATGTTTGAAACTTGTATCCAATGTTTCCAATTGAATATTTAACATCCCAAATGCATGTTGCAGCTTTAAAAACGCATAGTTCAAAATTGATTTAACGGAGTCCATCATTTGTGCGCATCTGCGCATGTTTGAACGCAAAACGTGAACTCGTGCAAATTTGCGGACAAATGGTTTTAACCATGTTATCCAATGTTCCAATTGAATATTTAACATCCCAAGTTCATATTCCAGAGTTAAAAACTTCGAATTCAAATTGATTTAACGGATTGCATAGTTTGTGCACATTTGCGCATGTTTGAACGCAAAACGTGAACTCGTGCAAATTTGTGCACAAATAGTTCTAAACATGTTATCCAGTGCTCAAATTGAATATTTATCATCCCAAATTCCTATTCCAGCCGTTAAAACTCATAATTCATATTGATTTTACGGAATGCAAAATTTGTGCACATATGCACACGTTTGAACGCAAAACGTGAACATTTGTGCACAAATGCTTGAAACCTGATATCCAATGTTCCAATTGAATAATTAACATCCCAAATGCATACTACAGCATTAAAAACTCATGATTCGAATTGATTTAACGGGGTGCGTAATTTGTGCACATTTTGCGCATGTTTGAACGCAAAACGTGAACTCGTGCAAATTTGTGCACAAATGGTTTTAGACATGTTATCCAATGTTCCAGTTGAATATTTAACATCCCAAATTCGTATTCCAGGGTTAAAAACTTCGAATTCAAATTGACTTAACGGATTGCATAATTTGCGCACATTTATGCGCATGTTTGAACGCAAAACGCGAACTCGCGCACAAATGGTTCTAAACAATTTATCCAATGCCCAAATTGAATATTTATCTTCCCAAATTCCTATTCCAGCTTTTAAAACTCATAATTCATATTGATTTTACCGAATGCAAAATCTGTGCACATTTGCGCATGTTTGAACGCAAGACGTGAACTCGTGAAAATTTGTGCCCAAATGTTTGAAACTTGTATCCAATGTTTCCAATTGAATATTTAACATCCCAAATGCATGTTGCAGCTTTAAAAACGCATAGTTCAAAATTGATTTAACGGAGTCCATCATTTGTGCGCATCTGCGCATGTTTGAACGCAAAACGTGAACTCGTGCAAATTTGCGGACAAATGGTTTTAACCATGTTATCCAATGTTCCAATTGAATATTTAACATCCCAAGTTCATATTCCAGAGTTAAAAACTTCGAATTCAAATTGATTTAACGGATTGCATAGTTTGTGCACATTTGCGCATGTTTGAACGCAAAACGTGAACTCGTGCAAATTTGTGCACAAATAGTTCTAAACATGTTATCCAGTGCTCAAATTGAATATTTATCATCCCAAATTCCTATTCCAGCCGTTAAAACTCATAATTCATATTGATTTTACGGAATGCAAAATTTGTGCACATATGCACACGTTTGAACGCAAAACGTGAACATTTGTGCACAAATGCTTGAAACCTGATATCCAATGTTCCAATTGAATAATTAACATCCCAAATGCATACTACAGCATTAAAAACTCATGATTCGAATTGATTTAACGGGGTGCGTAATTTGTGCACATTTTGCGCATGTTTGAACGCAAAACGTGAACTCGTGCAAATTTGTGCACAAATGGTTTTAGACATGTTATCCAATGTTCCAGTTGAATATTTAACATCCCAAATTCGTATTCCAGGGTTAAAAACTTCGAATTCAAATTGACTTAACGGATTGCATAATTTGCGCACATTTATGCGCATGTTTGAACGCAAAACGCGAACTCGCGCACAAATGGTTCTAAACAATTTATCCAATGCCCAAATTGAATATTTATCTTCCCAAATTCCTATTCCAGCTTTTAAAACTCATAATTCATATTGATTTTACCGAATGCAAAATCTGTGCACATTTGCGCATGTTTGAACGCAAGACGTGAACTCGTGAAAATTTGTGCCCAAATGTTTGAAACTTGTATCCAATGTTTCCAATTGAATATTTAACATCCCAAATGCATGTTGCAGCTTTAAAAACGCATAGTTCAAAATTGATTTAACGGAGTCCATCATTTGTGCGCATCTGCGCATGTTTGAACGCAAAACGTGAACTCGTGCAAATTTGCGGACAAATGGTTTTAACCATGTTATCCAATGTTCCAATTGAATATTTAACATCCCAAGTTCATATTCCAGAGTTAAAAACTTCGAATTCAAATTGATTTAACGGATTGCATAGTTTGTGCACATTTGCGCATGTTTGAACGCAAAACGTGAACTCGTGCAAATTTGTGCACAAATAGTTCTAAACATGTTATCCAGTGCTCAAATTGAATATTTATCATCCCAAATTCCTATTCCAGCCGTTAAAACTCATAATTCATATTGATTTTACGGAATGCAAAATTTGTGCACATATGCACACGTTTGAACGCAAAACGTGAACATTTGTGCACAAATGCTTGAAACCTGATATCCAATGTTCCAATTGAATAATTAACATCCCAAATGCATACTACAGCATTAAAAACTCATGATTCGAATTGATTTAACGGGGTGCGTAATTTGTGCACATTTTGCGCATGTTTGAACGCAAAACGTGAACTCGTGCAAATTTGTGCACAAATGGTTTTAGACATGTTATCCAATGTTCCAGTTGAATATTTAACATCCCAAATTCGTATTCCAGGGTTAAAAACTTCGAATTCAAATTGACTTAACGGATTGCATAATTTGCGCACATTTATGCGCATGTTTGAACGCAAAACGCGAACTCGCGCACAAATGGTTCTAAACAATTTATCCAATGCCCAAATTGAATATTTATCTTCCCAAATTCCTATTCCAGCTTTTAAAACTCATAATTCATATTGATTTTACCGAATGCAAAATCTGTGCACATTTGCGCATGTTTGAACGCAAGACGTGAACTCGTGAAAATTTGTGCCCAAATGTTTGAAACTTGTATCCAATGTTTCCAATTGAATATTTAACATCCCAAATGCATGTTGCAGCTTTAAAAACGCATAGTTCAAAATTGATTTAACGGAGTCCATCATTTGTGCGCATCTGCGCATGTTTGAACGCAAAACGTGAACTCGTGCAAATTTGCGGACAAATGGTTTTAACCATGTTATCCAATGTTCCAATTGAATATTTAACATCCCAAGTTCATATTCCAGAGTTAAAAACTTCGAATTCAAATTGATTTAACGGATTGCATAGTTTGTGCACATTTGCGCATGTTTGAACGCAAAACGTGAACTCGTGCAAATTTGTGCACAAATAGTTCTAAACATGTTATCCAGTGCTCAAATTGAATATTTATCATCCCAAATTCCTATTCCAGCCGTTAAAACTCATAATTCATATTGATTTTACGGAATGCAAAATTTGTGCACATATGCACACGTTTGAACGCAAAACGTGAACATTTGTGCACAAATGCTTGAAACCTGATATCCAATGTTCCAATTGAATAATTAACATCCCAAATGCATACTACAGCATTAAAAACTCATGATTCGAATTGATTTAAACGGGGTGCGTAATTTGTGCACATTTTGCGCATGTTTGAACGCAAAACGTGAACTCGTGCAAATTTGTGCACAAATGGTTTTAGACATGTTATCCAATGTTCCAGTTGAATATTTAACATCCCAAATTCGTATTCCAGGGTTAAAAACTTCGAATTCAAATTGACTTAACGGATTGCATAATTTGCGCACATTTATGCGCATGTTTGAACGCAAAACGCGAACTCGCGCACAAATGGTTCTAAACAATTTATCCAATGCCCAAATTGAATATTTATCTTCCCAAATTCCTATTCCAGCTTTTAAAACTCATAATTCATATTGATTTTACCGAATGCAAAATCTGTGCACATTTGCGCATGTTTGAACGCAAGACGTGAACTCGTGAAAATTTGTGCCCAAATGTTTGAAACTTGTATCCAATGTTTCCAATTGAATATTTAACATCCCAAATGCATGTTGCAGCTTTAAAAACGCATAGTTCAAAATTGATTTAACGGAGTCCATCATTTGTGCGCATCTGCGCATGTTTGAACGCAAAACGTGAACTCGTGCAAATTTGCGGACAAATGGTTTTAACCATGTTATCCAATGTTCCAATTGAATATTTAACATCCCAAGTTCATATTCCAGAGTTAAAAACTTCGAATTCAAATTGATTTAACGGATTGCATAGTTTGTGCACATTTGCGCATGTTTGAACGCAAAACGTGAACTCGTGCAAATTTGTGCACAAATAGTTCTAAACATGTTATCCAGTGCTCAAATTGAATATTTATCATCCCAAATTCCTATTCCAGCCGTTAAAACTCATAATTCATATTGATTTTACGGAATGCAAAATTTGTGCACATATGCACACGTTTGAACGCAAAACGTGAACATTTGTGCACAAATGCTTGAAACCTGATATCCAATGTTCCAATTGAATAATTAACATCCCAAATGCATACTACAGCATTAAAAACTCATGATTCGAATTGATTTAACGGGGTGCGTAATTTGTGCACATTTTGCGCATGTTTGAACGCAAAACGTGAACTCGTGCAAATTTGTGCACAAATGGTTTTAGACATGTTATCCAATGTTCCAGTTGAATATTTAACATCCCAAATTCGTATTCCAGGGTTAAAAACTTCGAATTCAAATTGACTTAACGGATTGCATAATTTGCGCACATTTATGCGCATGTTTGAACGCAAAACGCGAACTCGCGCACAAATGGTTCTAAACAATTTATCCAATGCCCAAATTGAATATTTATCTTCCCAAATTCCTATTCCAGCTTTTAAAACTCATAATTCATATTGATTTTACCGAATGCAAAATCTGTGCACATTTGCGCATGTTTGAACGCAAGACGTGAACTCGTGAAAATTTGTGCCCAAATGTTTGAAACTTGTATCCAATGTTTCCAATTGAATATTTAACATCCCAAATGCATGTTGCAGCTTTAAAAACGCATAGTTCAAAATTGATTTAACGGAGTCCATCATTTGTGCGCATCTGCGCATGTTTGAACGCAAAACGTGAACTCGTGCAAATTTGCGGACAAATGGTTTTAACCATGTTATCCAATGTTCCAATTGAATATTTAACATCCCAAGTTCATATTCCAGAGTTAAAAACTTCGAATTCAAATTGATTTAACGGATTGCATAGTTTGTGCACATTTGCGCATGTTTGAACGCAAAACGTGAACTCGTGCAAATTTGTGCACAAATAGTTCTAAACATGTTATCCAGTGCTCAAATTGAATATTTATCATCCCAAATTCCTATTCCAGCCGTTAAAACTCATAATTCATATTGATTTTACGGAATGCAAAATTTGTGCACATATGCACACGTTTGAACGCAAAACGTGAACATTTGTGCACAAATGCTTGAAACCTGATATCCAATGTTCCAATTGAATAATTAACATCCCAAATGCATACTACAGCATTAAAAACTCATGATTCGAATTGATTTAACGGGGTGCGTAATTTGTGCACATTTTGCGCATGTTTGAACGCAAAACGTGAACTCGTGCAAATTTGTGCACAAATGGTTTTAGACATGTTATCCAATGTTCCAGTTGAATATTTAACATCCCAAATTCGTATTCCAGGGTTAAAAACTTCGAATTCAAATTGACTTAACGGATTGCATAATTTGCGCACATTTATGCGCATGTTTGAACGCAAAACGCGAACTCGCGCACAAATGGTTCTAAACAATTTATCCAATGCCCAAATTGAATATTTATCTTCCCAAATTCCTATTCCAGCTTTTAAAACTCATAATTCATATTGATTTTACCGAATGCAAAATCTGTGCACATTTGCGCATGTTTGAACGCAAGACGTGAACTCGTGAAAATTTGTGCCCAAATGTTTGAAACTTGTATCCAATGTTTCCAATTGAATATTTAACATCCCAAATGCATGTTGCAGCTTTAAAAACGCATAGTTCAAAATTGATTTAACGGAGTCCATCATTTGTGCGCATCTGCGCATGTTTGAACGCAAAACGTGAACTCGTGCAAATTTGCGGACAAATGGTTTTAACCATGTTATCCAATGTTCCAATTGAATATTTAACATCCCAAGTTCATATTCCAGAGTTAAAAACTTCGAATTCAAATTGATTTAACGGATTGCATAGTTTGTGCACATTTGCGCATGTTTGAACGCAAAACGTGAACTCGTGCAAATTTGTGCACAAATAGTTCTAAACATGTTATCCAGTGCTCAAATTGAATATTTATCATCCCAAATTCCTATTCCAGCCGTTAAAACTCATAATTCATATTGATTTTACGGAATGCAAAATTTGTGCACATATGCACACGTTTGAACGCAAAACGTGAACATTTGTGCACAAATGCTTGAAACCTGATATCCAATGTTCCAATTGAATAATTAACATCCCAAATGCATACTACAGCATTAAAAACTCATGATTCGAATTGATTTAACGGGGTGCGTAATTTGTGCACATTTTGCGCATGTTTGAACGCAAAACGTGAACTCGTGCAAATTTGTGCACAAATGGTTTTAGACATGTTATCCAATGTTCCAGTTGAATATTTAACATCCCAAATTCGTATTCCAGGGTTAAAAACTTCGAATTCAAATTGACTTAACGGATTGCATAATTTGCGCACATTTATGCGCATGTTTGAACGCAAAACGCGAACTCGCGCACAAATGGTTCTAAACAATTTATCCAATGCCCAAATTGAATATTTATCTTCCCAAATTCCTATTCCAGCTTTTAAAACTCATAATTCATATTGATTTTACCGAATGCAAAATCTGTGCACATTTGCGCATGTTTGAACGCAAGACGTGAACTCGTGAAAATTTGTGCCCAAATGTTTGAAACTTGTATCCAATGTTTCCAATTGAATATTTAACATCCCAAATGCATGTTGCAGCTTTAAAAACGCATAGTTCAAAATTGATTTAACGGAGTCCATCATTTGTGCGCATCTGCGCATGTTTGAACGCAAAACGTGAACTCGTGCAAATTTGCGGACAAATGGTTTTAACCATGTTATCCAATGTTCCAATTGAATATTTAACATCCCAAGTTCATATTCCAGAGTTAAAAACTTCGAATTCAAATTGATTTAACGGATTGCATAGTTTGTGCACATTTGCGCATGTTTGAACGCACCCAAACGTGAACTCGTGCAAATTTGTGCACAAATAGTTCTAAACATGTTATCCAGTGCTCAAATTGAATATTTATCATCCCAAATTCCTATTCCAGCCGTTAAAACTCATAATTCATATTGATTTTACGGAATGCAAAATTTGTGCACATATGCACCACGTTTGAACGCAAAACGTGAACATTTGTGCACAATGCTTGAAACCTGATATCCAATGTTCCAATTGAATAATTAACATCCCAAATGCATACTACAGCATTAAAAACTCATGATTCGAATTGATTTAACGGGGTGCGTAATTTGTGCACATTTTGCGCATGTTTGAACGCAAAACGAGAACT
>CANTUR010000633.1:0-202524 GCA_947683625.1 Mallotus nudiflorus
GGGTCTGGTCCACTAGGCCTCGGTCTCGGCGCAACTAAATAAACAAATGACAATTCAAAATTAGAATAAATCTATCGAAATTCCTAGAGACTCGATCTAAGACTATCAGACATAAAATCAAAATAGGAATTTGACCGGACATCACGTTTTACGAAAATTTTATCAAAAATTCGATAAAACCTCCCCTGTAAAATGGACATCTCTCTACTCAAAGAGTAGAGCCAGTCCTGCAAAGAAACACACTTCAAAAATATACAGCCATAAAATCCCTCGGTCGGACTTCCAAACTACAATTCTATCGACTGAGGTTCACAATTCACGAGATAATTACAGAACACATTGAAATGCCAAAAATATCAAAAATGCCCTTTATATATCAAAGTATAGCAAACTAGGTATTTAAACGCTAAAAATAATTATTTTACCGATAAATACATAAAAACCCTAATTTAAATAAAATATTATTAAAAATCGATAATTCTTAATAAATTCATAAATATTGACCAAAATACATTTTAAAACTCCAAATTACATAATTAACTCTAAAACATATTAAAAATCGATAAAAACTCATTTATATAGAAAAATAGTATATTATATATAATTTAAAAATAATTTACGAAAAATAGTTTTAATTAGTTAAAAATGCTAAATAATTTTTAGAAATCATTTTTATACCTCAAATAACTATTAAAACCAATTTAATTATATTTTTAGCCAATTTAGTGTCAAATTACCAAAATACCCCTAATATATATATATATTCACTATAATTATTCAAAAATTCACCAAAAATAATATAATTACTCAAAAATTAATTTCTCAACATATAATTCAATAATATAAATTTTTATACTCAATTAACTAATTAATTTCAATAAAATACATAACTAACCTAATTTTATAAAAATCACATAAACTAAATTAATTCATAATAATTATATAAAAATCACAAAAATTAAAAATAAATTTCTAAAATTCATTTTAACACCTATAAACACCATAAATCACAATTTCATAATTTAATTAATTAATTTAATAAAATTAGAAAATATTAATAAAATAATCAAAAATTCACAAAAATCAAAATAATTCCCAAAAATTCTAAAAAAATTTACAGAGGTATATTAAGTTACAAGGATCAATTTTTGTGAAGGAATTTTGCATGAATCATCAAAATTGAAGCTCAAAAAAATTCAAGAACACTAGTTGGCCGAAAATGAAAATTCAAAACCTAGGGAAATCTAGACCAATTCAAGTGAAACAAAGCTTGGAAATGGACTCACCAAAGCTCAAGGAAGAGATAAAAATTGGTGGGGCTTGAAACGGTGGCCGGAATCGGGTTAATCGGAGTTGGATTGAGTTTCGGCCTCTTGATGAAAATCCGGCCAAAACTCGCCGGAAATGGGAGCTTGGGGCGTCAGGAAAGGCTGGAAGGGAAGGTGGCACACCGGAAGGCACAGTGACAGGAAGAAAATGGCGTGATCGGCGCCGAAATGGTGAAGGGAACGATCGGGAAGGAGAGGTAGGTGACGATGGCAAAGTTGTAATTATTTCAAACTTTATATTAGGTAAATAAATTATATGTGTGTGTGTGATATATATATATATATATATATATATATTATTTTAATATATAATATAATATACACAATAAATATGCACCACACACTTATTTTTAATAATATATATACACACATATACATATATACACACTTAATTAATATTAAAATCATATAATATAATATAATTTAATTAAAATAAACCCTAATTTAATTTAAATGCATGTATACGTATATATTTTATTCGACACTTTAAAATTATGCATGGACTCATGCAACTTCATAAATCCGTTTAAAATAACTAATATTTGTTTATTTACGTCTTAATTTCCCCGAAAATAAAATCCTCAGAAAATTTTACACAAAAGACTTAAAAATAATTAAAAATGACTTTAATAAATAACAAACTAATTAAATAATCATAAATATATATAAAAATTATTAACACTGTATATCCCGATGCAGTTTAAAATTATCTAAAAACTCGGGATATTACAGGAGCTCAGTTGACCAAGTGTCTCGGCACCAATCACACTGACAGTCAGACTGCTGGAGCTCGATTAACTTAGTGTCTCAGGGCCAGTCTACTGTCCATATGGATTAAGTGAATTTATTTGGAATTAAGTGAGCCTGTATAGTTAGAGTGATGTTTATTGTTGATCAAGGTTGCGTTAAATAGGGTTCTATTTGATCCTTCATAAACTTATGTTTTTTAGTATTACTATATAAGTGATTTTCAGCATATATGTGGATTGCTTGTATATATATTTATTATATATGAATGTTTGATTGCATTTGACATTAGGAAATGCATGTATATATATTATAACAATTCACTTAGTGAGGTCTGACTCCCCTCAGTTGACATTTTTATAAGAAAATCTTCTTCTTCAGACCTCAGTAGTAGATCTATTCACCAGACTTCTTCCGCCCCGGCTTGTTTATGTAAATTGTTCTTAATTTTATATTGTACTCTAGATAACTGCAATAGTCATATTTGGTATCAGTAGTGAGTTGTATTTTATATTTACTGTATGTGAGTCTAATTCAGAGTTAATAGGCCTTTCTCTGAATATTGTATTAATATATTTTATGTTATGATATGGAAGAGATTATTTTTATTACATTGATTTGAGATTTTAATTATGATGCATATTTATTTATTTTATATTATTGCATGCTTTTATTTTTAAGGTTTGCTACGTGTAATATCCCGTGTTTTTAATGTTTTAATATTTCATCGGGATATGCAGTGTTAATAATTTTTTGTATATATATTATGATATTTTTACGAGTTGATATGTATTTAAAACTTATTTTAATTATTGTATATTATTTTAAGTGCTTTACGTAAAATTTTTTCGGGATTTGCATTTTCCGAGAAATTTTCACGTAAATAATTTACCATTAATTATTTTAGTTAGATTTACGGACTTGCATGAACTCATATATTTTTAAAATACTAAACACCGTATATATGTGTACTTATTTATTTAATTAGGGTTTGATTAATTATCCTAATATATTTTATTATTTATTTATTAGTTTTAATATTATTTAATTATTTTTAGGTGTATTAAATTATTAAAATATTAAATTATATGTGTGTGGTGTATATTTAATGTGTGTGATTTTATATTATTTTAATATATAGTGTAAAGTATATATATATATATATATACATATATACATTTAATATTAAACAAATTATAAAGTTTAAAATATTTACAAGTGTGCCATTCGTTCTTCTTCTTCCTCCCGACCGTTTCCCATCGCCGTCCACCACTGCTACCGTTGTTTTCTTGCCGTTGGTGTGCCATCTGGCATGCCACCTCCTTCCCCAGCCTTCCTCGCCGCCAGCAGCGCCCTATTTCAACGTGTTTTGGCCGGAATTAGCTCAGGAAGCCAAAACTTTGGCCACCGTCGATCACGACGTTTTCGGCCACCGTTTTTGACACCGCCAGTCTCTTTCTTCTTCTTGAGCTCCAGTGAGTGTGATTCCAAGCTTTTTTTCACTTTAAAATGGTCTTGATTTGCTTAGGTTTCGATTTTTCAATTTCGGCCTATTAGGGTTCTTGATTTTTTTTAACTTTGAATTGATTGATTCATAGAAAATTCCTTCACAAATATTGTTCCCCTTAGCTTAATATACATGTGTGAATTTTTTTAGAATTTTTGGAGATTATTTTGATTTTTGGGTATTTTTGAATATTTTAATATTATTTTCTAATTTTCGAAAATTAATTAAATAAATTATGAAATTGTGTTTTATGATAAATATAGGTGTTGAAATGAATTATAGAAATTTATTTGGAATTTTTATGAATTTCTATGTATTTATTTTGAATTTAATTAGGTTTATGTAATTTTGGAAAATTAGGTTAATTGTGTTTTTAATTAAAATTAATTAGTTAATTGAGTTTATTTATTGATATTATTGATAAATATATTGAGAAAATTAATTTTGGATAATTATACTATTTTTGGTGAATTTTTGGAGTAATTTTAGTATATTTTATATATATAGGGGTATTTTGGTAATTTTACCCTAAATTGACTAAAAATGTAATTAAATTGGTTTAATAGTTATTTAAGTTATAAAAATGATTTCAATAAATTATTTAGTATTTTTAACTAATTAAAACTATTTTTCGTGAATTATTTTCAATTATATATATAATATACAATTTTTCTAAATAAAATGGGTTTTATCGGTTTTTACTGTGTTTTAAGGCTAATTAAGTAATTTCTACTTATAAAATATATTTCTGTGATATAAGGGCATTTTTGATATTTTTATAATATTCTGTGATTGTGGATCCCGGTCGGTAGACTGTAGTTTGGAGTCCGACCGAGGGGTTGTGGATGAGTTGTTGAACCTGTTTTTTGAAGTGTATTTCTTTGCAGGGCCGGCTCTGCTCTTTGAGTAGAGAGATATCCATTTTACAGGGGAGGTTCTGCCAAATTTTTGATAGAATTCTCGTAAAACGTGATATCCGGTCAAACCCTAATTCTGTTTCTGTGTCTAATGTTCTAGATCAAGTTTCTAGGGTTTTCTATTAGGTTTATCCTGATGTCTGTTATTTTTATTTATTTAGTTGTGCAGAGACCGAGGCCTAGTGGACCAGGCCCGTCGGACCCATCTCGAGGAGCGCACTAATTGTGAGTTACTATTCTATATATATATGCTTTAGGGTGCATTATTTAGAAATGTATGTTTTATTTTGATTAAATATGCATAAATAATTTGATTAGTATTTAAGTTTATTTTTAGTTTATTTTTGGTTTATCTTTGGTTTATTTTCGGTATAGTTTCAATTATATGCATGTTTTTCTAATAAATTAAGTTTAAAATGTTTTTCAATATATGTCTAGTTTATTTCGTAATCTATATGGATTTCTTTGACATATATATACTCGAAATATACCTGGTTTACTTTTGGTATATTTCTGGTATATATATGGTTTATGTTGCTATTTTATTTAAATTCATGCATCATTTATTTTTATGAATGTATGCTTTATATTTTAATGAAGGATATCAATAGAACGTGCTACCTAGTGGGCAGCACTAGGACCGAGTACGTACCGATACGCTTATAGCACTTAGGCTATATTACTAACCAGTTTGAGAATATTGATTGGAATTGATTTATCTGATGTGTGATGTGAATTGGGAGTGTGATTGCTGGAGCTCGGTTGACCAAGTGTCTCGGGGCCAATCACACTGGCAATCAGACTGCTGGACTCGGTTAACTTAGTATCTCAGGGCTAGTCTACTGTCCAAATGGATCAAGTGATCATATATTGGAATAAGTGAGCCTGTATGGCTAGAGTGTTGTCTAACACTGTTTTTGAGGTTGCGATATTCTAGGGTTCTATTTAATCCTTCATAAACGATGATTTTCAATAAAAATATATAAAATGAATTTATTGCATCTGTATGTATTTGCTTGTATATATACATATTATATATACTTTGATTGTGTGCATTGACATTAGTATGCATGTATATATATTATAATAATTCACTCAGTGAGGTCTGACTCCCCTCTGTTGATCATTTTTCAGGAGAGTCTTCTTCTTCAGACCTCAGTAGCAGGCCTGTACGCCATATTTCTTCCACCCCGGCTTCTTTGTGTAAACTGTTTATCTGAGTCTTGAGTTTTATTTTATAATCTAGACACTGCAGTAGTTGTAAATAATTGTGGGTTTTATGTATTGTATTTATATGAGATGTGTATTTTAAGAAATTGAACAGAAACTTGTATTAAAGAGTTTATATATATATGAGATGAGAATTTGATCTAAATTCTCTGGTGGTGGATTATTATTTTTATATTTATGATTTTATTCCGTTGCACAGTAATTTATTTAATTGTGATATTATTATTACTGGCATGTTTTATTTTATTTTTAGGCTTGCTACGGTTCCGGATTCGAAAGAATTCTGTTCCCTAGCACCGGTCATGGCCCCTGTTTTGGGTCGTGACACTACGGGTTCCGGATTCAAAAGAATTCTCATTCCCTAGCACCGATCATGACCCCCGGTTTGGGTCGTGACAATTTCACTCCAAGCATTATTAAATTATGAATCAAGTCTGGCTAGAAAAATATATGTTCGAAGTCGGGTAATATGTTTGTGGAATGTTACTACTCTATTAACATCCTCCTCTTGTGCACACGTTCGAGCATCAATTTTTTAAAATATTCCAACTAATTCATTATAATATGCAGGTAATGGCTTATCATTCTTATTTGTTATGGATGATTTTCAATTTAATTGGAACAATCGAGTTTCATCAGATCCATCATAGAAGGTTTTTGAGACAGCATCTCATATCTACTTTGCTGTTGGAAGACAGATGGATACCTGCATTAATGTCGGACTCATAGAATCAATCAGCCAACTTTTATCTCGATTATTATCAATAAGCCAGGTTTCCAAAGTTTTATCTCCTACTGGTGGCTTTAGCGTGGTGCCATTAAGAAAGCCAAATTTATTTTTAACTCTAATTCGCATCTCCATGAGTTATGACTATAAAGTATAGTTCATATCATCAAGAATAATTCTTATAGGAAAGGGAGAATTATCTTGAAGGGTTTGAATAAAATTAGGTGTTCCATGGGATACGATAGATGTGTTTTTTGGTGGTCATGATTTTGAGAATTCAAAAGGATTTAGAGGATTTTGAAGAGAGAAAAAAAAAATAAATACAATTTCAAGAATTCAAAAAAAAATTGATTTCAATGGTTATATTTTGATACCATATAGAATAAAATTTAGAGAAAAAAAGAAAAAATTCAACAGAAATATGTTTTCATATATTTCAAAAAAGGTTATAACCCTTATATATATATAGAAACCCTAATCACATTCTAACTATAAATAAAATAATATCCTAAATAAAATAAAAACTTTATTTCTAATTATATACAAATATTTACTTATTAATATATAAAAAAAAATATTTACTTTGCATTTTGAAGCAAACAACTGCTAAAAGGCCAAATTTCTATTTTTCCTGCATTTTTGTAGTGATGTTGATTCAAATGTAATACTCTGGAAGAGTGGAAGTAGAAAGCTACTTATATGTCAGATACCATATGTTCTCGATCAGTTGGTGTTTTGTTTCTAAAAATTGGCTATTGTGAACGGAATAAAAGGCAAAACAACGTAACCTCTTAGGCAAGTAAAATATAATTCTAGCACAAATTAAGCGTATTGTTTGTTTTATTATTACTTCTATTTTTCTCTCAAAATTAAAAGGCTTATGCATGCATATTACAACTCTCTTTGACATAAAAGATCTAAAGAAGAACTAATATAAAATCCAGAATGAACTTCATTCTTGATTTAGACACATGTTTGAATAGTTTAATTTTAACTGTCGAAATAAAGCTTAAAAAGCTCCAAATTCACCTAAATAAAAACAAATGTGGGCTGCAAGTATTATGGGAAGTGCTGCTTCTGAAATAATTTTCTTGGACGATTTACCCATGTAAGTGCAGAAGAAGGGGAAGATGGGATCAGTGCCTGAGTCGTCTACTATAAACAAATACAACAGCACTACACAGTAGCCTTTATAACCACACGTCTATCATATCATATCATATCAATAATCTCCACTTTATTGAAATACAAGCAGGCAGACAGCTCCTTCCAAAGGTTGATAACCACATTATAACTCCCCCTTCTTGATTTCAAACGTCAACTCATGTGAACTCAATATAAAATCTTTTCTAGCTCGAGCATACTGAAGAGGAACTGGAGGATTCAATCAAAGCATCTCATAAACAATTCTGAGTGAACGAGTGGCATTTCTTTAACCGAGTCAAAAGTTAAATTCAGGCCGCCATTTTCTCTGACCTCTTTACCTAGTCTTTCTTGCAAACCAGTAGTGTCACTTCCAATGGTGCCAATTAGAGTAGGTATAAAAATAGAGAAGCCACCATATGCTTTGAAACCAAGGACAAAGAGAAGGTTGTGTATGGTTTCTTCTTCAGTTAGTTCATACTCGGTCTTACCTATATGTACCACCTCCTTACCTATTTGAATGCAACAGTATATGTAGGCAGTATAAGCAAAAATGATCATTAATTTATTCAAATAAAAACAAGCAATTTATGAGAAAGACTTACTACATATACCGCAACAAACAGATAAGTGACATATATCTTGAATATGTATGCTTGAGCATTAGATGATTAGCACGTACCTCAATCATTTAATACTAACAAATAAATGCACTTGATGCTCATCTATTAGTTCAGTATATAGATGAGCAAGAATTCCCTGAATGTATAAGAAGTGAAGTGAGGTTGTTTACTTTTTTTTTTATGAACTCAAATAACTTTTTGTAATCTCCACTAATAAAAAAAGAAGGGTAAGTAAAAGAGTGAAGAAAGATTTCCTCAAGAGGCTGAGCCCCACCTATGTGAATGGTGGGGAGGAGCTGGAGGGCAAGCCATCGGTCCAACATTTGGTAGCCGTTGTCATTAACCTCTGAGGAAGCTGATGTATCAAACGTGGGAGGAGGGTGGAGAAGAGCCATGATTTCAGCGTCGCTGCGGTCATTGTTGCTGGGGTTGAAGAGGAGGTGTAGGATACGAAAGAGAACGCTGAGGCTGTGGTGGCGGTGACAGGGCGTGAGGTGGAGGAGGAGGAAGAGGAAGGTGAGAGGATGTTACTGAGGGAATTGAAAGGGGCATAGTTGTCTTTTATTTTTTTTACGGAAATCATTACCGTAAAGAGGGCCACTTAAAAAATTAAGGGAAAGAGAAAAATTACCACAAAACAAATTAAAAAATTGCCCCCATTCAAGGAGGCAATTTTATTAAAAAATAATAACAAAAACACAGGTCGCTATATAGGTGTCCAGGCTTTTTTTTTTATTGCAAGCAATTGATGTAACTGACGATGAAACACAAGATGGATCTCAAAACAACCTAGTTTGCATTTAGGCAAGAGCAATCTGACTAGGACCACTGTATTGATATTGATTTTTAAAGTTTAACAACTTGATCGTAAAAAATAAAAAGTTGAAATATTAAATTAGTAAAAATAAAAAAGTTAGGATATCAAAAATGTAATTTTCCTAAAAAAATAGAAAAACAGAATCTCAGCAACTGCAAAGTTGATGGATTTTGATTGATTGGTTTTGCATTTCTCTGATCGATTGCGGATGGTTTCTCACATGGTGATTCTGTATGATTTTGTTCAGGTATCTCAAAGGACTCCATGCACAAGAGGCGTGCCACTTGTAACAAAAAGAAAGCCTGAAGAAGGAAGAGAAAGTACGCATCTTTCTCACTCTATTTAGTTTTTTTTTTTTTTTTGTGAACAGAAAGGTGCCGCTTTTAGTTGATTTACGTTTCTCTGAGTCGCATCTATCTTTGTTCTATTTCTATTCAATGCTAATGCGGTTGTTGTATTGAAAAGAGTCGGATCTTATCTTATATATTTATGATTTTTAGAGTTTCAAACATTGTCCAAGTTTTTTTTTTTTTTAATGAAATGGCGTTTTTTCCGAAAAAATTGTATGTATATTTTACTGTGTGTATCTTGCTAATTAGCATTTGGTATTATTTTTTCAATTCTATTTGACAGTTTTTTCTACTATGTATTCACTTCTGTTCATGTATATGATTTGGTATATAGTGAAATTGATTTGGCAATTTAAATACCTAATTTTTTAAGTATCATGGGGAGTAATTTTTGGCTGTGAAATTTATAAGAAGGATACAGGATGTGGTTTATAGATGAAAAGGAATGTAGGTTTATGTTTTATTTAACTACAATTTTTTTTTTCTTATCATTGTGGGATTGCAGCATAGGCCCGAATCTTGTGAAATCCAGGCTTATAAGGGAGACAGAATCTTGTGAAATCTGTATCGCATCTGTTTGAGGATGATGATGACTATGATACCGGCAACAATCCGTCGCCTGGTCCCATCCTCTATCAACTCCTCAAATTTGTTGATTCTCACCAATTTGCCAACCCATCGCTCTTTCTCTGCCTAATTTCTTCCTCCGCCTCCACGCAAGATGCCCAATCCTTGCCGGCTGAGCACATTGACACTGACCTCCGAATCCCACCCATTAGAACACGAACCCGAACCCCACTTCAGACCCAATTTGAAACCTGGACCCAGAATCTCAAACCCAGATTCACTCCAGCCAATGTCAAAACTGCACTCCTTGCCTAATCAGACCCAGATCTTGCATTCGACATTTTCCGATGGACAGCCCAGCAATGCAATTACAAGCACAACAATGTCACACACTTCACCATGATCCTCACCGACAGGAGGAGATACCACCACGCTGAGACATTGGTTGAAGAGGTATTTGCTGGTGCTTGTGACAGGAGTGTTGAGCTTTACAATTCCATGATTCGTTTCTGTTGTGGATGCAAGTTATTGTTTAATCGAGCTTTTGATGTGTACAAGAATATGTTGAAATCTGATAATTGCAAGCCTACACTCGAGACTTATACAATGTCGTTGAGTGCTTTGCTTAGGACATTTAACAAGTTAAATGTTTGTTATAATTACTTGCACGCTGTCAAGTCTTTAACCAAACAAATCAAAGCTTCTGGTGTTATACCTGATACTTATGTTTTGAATATGATTATTAAGGCTTTTGCTAAGTGTCTTGAAGTTGATGAGGCCATTAGGATTTTTCGCAAAATGGGGTTGTATGGATGCGAGCCAAATGCTTATTCATATGGTTATATAGTGAAGGCGCTGTGTGAGAAGGGAAGGGTAGGTCAGGGCTTAGTGTTTTATAAGGAAATGAAGAGTAAAGAGTTGGTGCCAAGTGGAGGTACTTATATGATCTTGATTTGTAGTCTTGCAATGAAACAGATGTTCGCCAAGGCGACTGAGGTTGTTTTTTATATGCTTAGGGATTCAATGTCCCCAGATTTGCTGACTTATAAGACAGTTTTAGAAGGTGTGTAGAGAAGGGAAGAGCAATGAAGCTTTTGAGCTACTTGAGGAGTGTAGAAAGAGGGATAGATTGATGAGCCAAAAGACTTGCAAGATTTTGTTGAATGCAATGCATTTTGTTAACCAAGAGTAGAGTAAGTATATACTCGGTTTATGAGCATATTCAATTGTGGGATTGTATGCTGAATGCCTCTTTTATTATTGGATTGCTAGCTGGAATGATCTATGCTAGTGCTAGTTGCAAATTGGATATGGCGTTTTGAATAGCCAGAATCACAACTAATTGTCCAATATAGGGCCTGGTGCTGCTGTAATCATTGCAGAAGAAAGGGTGACCGGCTGACTGATTATTCCATATCACCTATAGATACTTTCGTGAGCTAAATTACATTCGGGAATATTTAGGCGGTCAAGATAAAGAAGATTCAAGTGAGAACCTTGAGATCAAACTCGCTGTGAGTAAAATGGGTTTTATGTATTAGTCATAGATGGCATTGAAAATGAAATACAAATTCTTTGTCGGCTAACAAAGCAATGTTAGGTTTGGCAAATCAGGGAAAACTCATGGATGGGACTGTTTTTTATTCCAGCCTTGACAGAGGTGATCCAATTAAATTTGAGCTTGGCAGTGGTCAAGTTATCGAAGGTTTGCAACTCACTGTTCATTATTTTCATGAAACTCTTGATGACTCTGTCCCCGTGTAAAGTGATTCACTTATAAGAATAATGGTAAAACTACACCTATAACTACTGTTCCTTCAAGATGGCGTACGCATAAGCTGTGAACACGTAAAAGTTCCTCCTTTCAAGATGGGACCAAGGACTATTAGGAATGTGTAGGCAAAAAAAGAAAGCTGAAATTCCCCGCAAACCTTGGCTATAGGGCTCAAGGTTCCCCACCTAAGATTCCAGGTGGTTTATTTTTCTCATAAAGTTGCGCTAAACTTCATAGTCAATCTAATTAGCCTGTTATAGCATTATCTTTATTAAATGTACCTTCTTTTTCCCTGTTAGTTGCTGTGCTTGTCTGTCCTCTAGAATTATAACCATGTTTGGCATATCAGAAGCTGCAATTAAAATAATGTTTTGTTTATCGATAATTTTCAGGGTGGTGAAACACTGATATTTGACACACAGCTTGTGGCAGTGAACGGGAATCCATCAAGCAGAGCTATAGTTGGTAGTCAGAGCAGTGGATACTGTCATATTCTGGACATTGTCATATTTTTTTTTCTTGTTATATTTTCTTTTGGTGGCATTTGCTTATTGGCAAAAACTTAGTGCTGGATGCAATGAACCAGAAAACATTTGGCTGTTTGATTTTTACATGTTAGATGCTTCTATAACTAATAAACTAGGCCTTTTTTTTGGGTTGATCGAAATCTTGATGTAGCTCAGAACTGAAGCTTATGGTTTAATCAACCCAACAATCTGCCTCTTCCATGATTGCACTCCTTTTATACTGAATACAAATTGGATTAATGATATTGATCAAATGACATGACACCCAAGATTAGGGTTTCCTTTTGGTAATTGTGACTTGATTTAGGGCTGGATGTTGAGAGCTCAGATTTAGATATCTTTTTTCTTACCTGCACATTTTGAAAAATCCATTACCCATGTCTGGTTCATTCAGACCGGCAAAACAGAAGAAAATTGTCCAATATTGAAAATTTTTATTACACCATATTTTTTCCTTATTTTCTGAAAAATAGAAATTAAATAACAATTCGCAACTTCAAGACATTGAGATGAGCAACATTACACTTAAAAAGAAGGTCCCTTGAGTGTCTTATACGGAAATTTTTTCTCTCATTTTTGTTTGTATCTTATATTTTTCTATTAATCCATAATGATATTCGCTTAAATATAATGTAAATGTTAAAGCAAATATATATATATATATATATATATATATATATATATATATATATATATATATATATATGAGAGGAAATTCTCACATAATTCCCTTTTAATTTTTTAGAAAATATGAATAAAATTAATTTTATTTTTTATACAAATTTTATTAATTACTGGTCCACTATAAATTCTAATAAATATTTTTAAGTTAACACTTTTATAGGAAGGATTTTTTTTTAGCACCCTTCATAGGAAAAATTTGCTAACGGATAGCATCATTTTTAAAAATAATAATAATAAATTTCAACTTTCATTAAAAGGAATGTTCAACAGCAATAACAGAATAAAGAAAAATGGGGGTAGAAGGCCACTCCCTCAAACCAGACATATAATGAGCCCGTAGCACACTTGTGAGCATCATCAATAGTTGATCTCTTAATAAACTTAACACTTATATTCCTAAAGTGGTATAATAAAAAAAATGCAATCGTCAATAAGTAAACCTAACACTGAAGCAGAGTTTGGTTTTCTAATAAGTTCCACAATCCTTTTAGCATCTGATTCCACCAAAACATCATCCACACCTCTCTCGCATAACCAACTCAAAGCCTTATGGAAAGACAAGGCTTCGACTTCGGTAGGATATAAAAACAATTGATATACACTGAGCAAGCTTTGACAAAATCTCCATTACAATGGCAAAGGACCCAACCTAAACCAGTCGCCTGTTCATCCACAAAAAGAGCAACGTCAATATTGAGTTTCATCTTCCCTAGACCCGACTTCGTCCAAACTGCATCACCATATGAATTTTCTTCCTCCAATTGATGAGGACAATATGATATTGATTGCACAACCTGCCACTGCTCTAGAAACTATCCTGCTGAATTAACAAATGTGATGGGTCTTCGCTTCCTAGCTTTCCACACCCAAGCATTTCGATTATTCCGTAGCTCCTAGCAAATAATTGAAAAAAGTGCACTATTCTCAGCAGATAAAGCACAAAATTTTATATTAAACCAATCATTAAAAGACAAATTCATATCACCTATAATTTGCAAACTAGAAATACAGTAGCTACCTTGAGCTATAATACAAAAAAAAACTAAGAATGAAGCATTGACTCCACCTGTAACATCCCTGACCCTAACCATAAGCACGTCATTGAAATATGCATGTATTGCATATAATTCACTTGATCATATACATCTCAAATCATTTCATTTAGTTATGTGTATTTCACATTCATTCATTTATTTTGTATTTGTTA
The DNA here is from genome assembly GCA_947683625.1 of Mallotus nudiflorus. Taxonomy (NCBI): domain Eukaryota; kingdom Viridiplantae; phylum Streptophyta; class Magnoliopsida; order Malpighiales; family Euphorbiaceae; genus Mallotus; species Mallotus nudiflorus. The sequence goes on from CANTUR010000633.1 coordinate 14,149, forward strand.
AAGTGCATTGAAATGATATATTTGGGTATGTGTATTATAAGATATATTTGGAGTATTATAAAATTGAGAGTTTAACGAATAAATAATATGTAAAGACTTGAATCTAGTTTATTTGTTTACATTAGTAACATTTGGGACTAAATTGAACTTTTTCATAGAAGGAGGATTGATTTGCACTTTTGCTTGATATTTAAAAAAAAATTATTATTATTATTATTATGAGGTAGGGAAAAATTAGAAAACTCCACTTGTCCACCTCTCATATGTCTCTTGACATTATATATATATGAGAGGAAATTCTCACATAATTCCCTTTTAATTTTTTAGAAAATATGAATAAAATTAATTTTATTTTTTATAAAAATTTTATTAATTATTGGTCCACTATAAATTCTAATAAATATTTTTAAGTTAACACTTTTATAGGAAGGATTTTTTTTAGCACCCTTCATAGGAAAAATTTGCTAACGGATAGCATCATTTTAAAAAAAAAATTCAACTTTCATTAAAAGGAATGTTCAACAGCAATAACAAAATAAAGAAAAATGGGGGTAGAAGGCCACTCCCTCAAACCAGACATATAATGAGCCCATAGCACACTTGTGAGCATCATCAATAGTTAATCTCTTAATAAACTTAACACTTATATTCCTAAAATGGTATAATAAAAAAATGCAATCGTCAATAAGTAAACCTAACACTGAAGCAGAGTTTGGTTTTCTAATAAGTTCCACAATCCTTTTAGCATCCGATTCCACCAAAACATCATCCACACCTCTCTCGCGTAACCAACTCAAAGCCTTATGGAAAGACAAGGCTTCGGCTTCGGTAGGATATAAAAACCATTGATATACACTGAGCAAGCTTTGACAAAATCTCCATTACAATGGCGAAGGACCCAACCTAAACCAATCGTCTGTTCATCCATAAAAAAAGCAACGTCAATATTGAGTTTCATCTTCCCTAGACCCGACTTCGTCCAAACTGCATCACCATATGAATTTTCTTCCTCCAATTGATGAGGACAATATGATATTGATTGCACAACCTGCCACTGCTCTAGAAACTATCCTGCTGAATTAACAAATGTGATGGGTCTTCGCTTCCTAGCTTTCCACACCTAAGCATTTTGATTATTCCGTAGCTCCTAGCAAATAATTGAAAAAAGCGTACCATTCTCAGCAGATAAAGCATAAAATTTTATATTAAACCAATAATTAAAAGACAAATTCATATCACCTATAATTTGCAAACTAGAAACACAGTAGCTACCTTGAGCTATAATACAAAAAAAAAAAAACTAAGAATGAAGCACTGACTCCACCTGTAACATCCCTGACCCTAACCATAAGCATGTCATTGAAATATGCATGTATTGCATATAATTCACTTGATCATATACATCTCAAATCATTTCATTCAGTTATGTGTATTTCACATTCAATCATTTATTTTGTATTTGTCAAAGTGCATTGAAATGATATATTTGGGTATGTGTATTATAAGATATATTTGGAGTATTATAAAATTGAGAGTTTAATGAATAAATAATATGTAAAGACTTGAATCTAGTTTATTTGTTTACATTAGTAACATTTGGGACTAAATTGATGTAATATCCCGTGTTTTTAAAAATATTTTTACACTGTACCGGGATATGTAGTGTTAATAATTTTTGTACATTATATGATATTTTTACAAGTTAATATGTATTTAAAACCTATTTTAATTACTGTATATTATTTTCAGTGTTTTACGTAAAATTTTCCCGGGACTTGCATTTCCGGGGAAATTTTCACGTAAACAATGTATTATTAATTATTTTAAATGTATTTACGGACTTGCATGAACTCATACATATTTTTAAATTATTAAATAAAGCCTGTGTGTGTATATTTATTTAATTAGGGTTTATTATTTTCCTAATATTTTATTAAGTATTTAATTATTTTATTGTTATTTAATTAATTTTATTTAGTATAAATTATTAAAATATTAATATTTTTATGTGTGTGGTGTATATTTGATGTGTGTAATTTAATATTATTTTAATATATAGTATAAAGTATATATATATACATATATTTGTCAAAAATCAAAAAGTTTGGAAAATTACCATTTTGCCCCCGATCATCCCTTTCTTCCCCGATTCTTCCCTTCTCCATTTTCGGTCGCTGTCGTGCCGTTTCTTCACCGTGGGTGTGCCGTCCGGTGTGCCACCGTCTTCCCCGACCAATTCCGCCGCCTGAGGAGGCCGTTTCCGGCGTCTGGAGGTTGATTTTGGCCGGAGAAGCCGAAAATCGATCCACCGTCGATCATGCCGATTCCGGCCACCGTTTTCGACACCGCCAGTCTCTTTCTTCTCCTTGAGCTCTGGTGAGTGTGATTCTAGCTTTGGTTTGAGCTAAAATGGTCTAGAATTGCTTAGGTTTCGATTTTGTCAATTTCGGCCTATTAGGGTTTTCGATTTTTTTGAGCTTTGAATTGATTGATTCATGAAAACTTCCTTCACAAATGTTGTTCCTAGTAGTTCAATCTACATGTATGGATTTTTGTAGAATTTTTGGAGATTTTTTGGATTTTTGGGTATTTTTGAATATTTTAATATTATTTTCTAATTTTCGGAAATTAATTATTTAAATTATGAAATTGGAGTTTATGGTTAAATTAGGTGTTGAAATAAATTATAGAAATTTATTTGGAATTTTTATGAATTTCTAAGTATTTATTTTGAATTATTGAAGTTTATGTGATTTTGAGAAATTAGGGTTAATTGTGTTTTAAATTGAATTTAATTGGTTAATTGAGTTTAATTATTAATATTATTGATAAATATGTTGAGAAAATTAATTTTGGATAATTTTATGATTTTTGGTGAATTTTTGAAGTAATTTAAGTATATTTATATATATAGGGGTATTTTGGTAATTTTACCCTAAATTGTCTAAAAATGTAATTTAATTGGTTTTAATATTTATTTAAGGTATAAAAATGATTTCTATAAATTATTTAGTATTTTTAACTAATTAAAACTATTTTTCGTGAATTATTTTCAATTATATATATAATATACGGTTTTTCTAATAAAATGAGTTTTAATCGGTTTTTACAGTGTTTCAAGGTTAATTATGTAATTTTTACCTATAAAATGTATTTCTGTGATTTAAGGATATTTTTGGTATATCTGGAGTTATTCTGTGTTTGTGGATCCCGGTCGGTGGACTGTAGTTTGGAGTCCGACCGTGGGATTTTGATTGTGTTGAGCCTGTTTTTCGAAGTGTATTTTCTTTGTAGGGTCGGCTCTACTCTTTTGAGTAGAGAGATGTCCGTTTTACAGGGGAGGTTCTGCCGAATTTTCGGTAGAATTCTCATAAAACGTGATGTCCAGTCGAACCCTAATTCTGTTTTCGTATTTTAATACTCTAGATTGAATTCTAGGATTTCTGTTAGGGTTTATTCTGATGTCGGTTATTTATTTCTTGTTTAGTTGCGCCGAGACCGAGGGCTAGTGGACCAGGCCCGTCGGACCTGTCTCGTGGAGCGCATTAGGTGAGTTACTATACTATATATACATGCTTAGGATGCATGATTTAGAATTATATGTTTTACTTTGATTAAAATGCATAAATAATGTGATTTGTATTTAAGTATATTTTTGGTTTATTTTTGGTATATATTAAATTATATACATGTTTTGTTAATAAAATATATTTAAAATGTTTTTAAATATATTTTTAGTTTAATTTATGATTTGACTGGATTTATTTGACATATATATACTCGAAATATACCTGGTTTACGTTTGGTATATTTCCGGTATATATATGGTTTATATTGTTAGTTCATTTAAATTCATGCATCATTGATTTTTATGAATGAATGATTTATTTATTAATGAAGGATATCAATAGAACGTGCTACCTAGTGGGCAGCACTAGGACCGAGTATGTACCGGTACGCCTATAGCTTTAGGCTATAATACTAACTTATTTGTGGATATTGATTTGATTATAATTATCGATATGTGAGATGTGGTTTGGGTGTGATTGCTGGAGCTCGGTTGACCAAGTGTCTCGGGGCCAATCACACTGGCAGTCAGACTGCTGGAGCTCGATTGACTTAGTGTCTCGGGGCCAGTCTACTGTCCAAATGGATTAAGTGGATATATTTGGAATAAGTGAGCCTGTATGGCCAGAGTGTTGTTTAACACTATTTTCTGAGGTTACGATATTTTAGGGTTCTATGTGATCCTTCATAAAAAAGGTTTTTCAGATAAAATATATAAAAATGATTTTATTGCATCTGTGTGAATTTGCCTGTATATATACATACTATATATACTGTTGACTGTATGCATTATCACTTAGTGTGTATGTATATATATTATAGTAATTCACTCAATGAGGTCTGACTCCCCTCCGTTGACTATTTTTCAGGAGAGTCAACTTCTTCAGACCTCAGTAGCAGGTCGATACGCCGGATTTCTTCCACCCCGGCTTCTTTATGTAAATTGTCTACTTGAGTCTTATTTATTTTATCTAGACACTGCAGTAGTTGTGAATTAAAGTGTTGGATTTCATGTATTTTATTTTAAAGAGATGTATTATATTGAAACTGGATTTGTATTAAAAGGATTATTATATATGTGATGAGATTTTGATTTAAATCCAGTGGATGAGAATAATATTATGATATTATGATTTTTATTTTCCGCTGCATATTATATTGTTACTGTTGTTATGGCATGATTTATTTTATTTTTAGGCTTGCTACGGGTTCCGGATTCAAAAGAATTCTCGTTCCGTAGCGCCGGTCATGGCCCCTGTTTTGGGTCGTGACAATTGAACTTTTTCATAGAAGGAGGATTGATTTGCAATTTTGCTTGATATTTAAAAAAAATATTATTATTATTATTATGAGGTAGGGAAAAATTAGAAAACTCCACTTGTCCACCTCCTATATGTCTCTTGACATTATATATATATATATATATATATATATATATATATTTGGAACGTGAGAGGACAAAAACAAAAGAAAAAAGAAAAAAGAAAGAAGGAAGAAAAGGGGAAAAATTTTAAGGGTTTTCTAATTTTGGCAAAGGTAAGTGATTTTATTTTATTTTCTTGTATAATTCTTCCCTCCTGATATGTTGATTATGTTTAATTAGAAAGAATTAAAAATAAAAATAGATTAAATTGATTTTTGAAGATAAATTAAAAAGGGGAAATAGGTTAATTGATTTTGAAGATAAATATGGTTCTTCATGCTGAAAATTCTAGTTTTCAGCTAAATATTATACTCCAATTTTTATAGTCATAGAAGAAGAATTATAAGAAACACAAAACATGAAATTTTTATATCTATGTCTTATCTTCATGTTTGTAAAAGGGTTTTTTAATATAAAAAGTGTGTAAAATTTTATGGAAGTTTATTTGGGATTGGTTTAGGTAGCAATTCCAACAAGCTACCTGATGTTGATTGAATTTTTTTTAGAATGTTAGAGACTGAATTAGACAACATGATAAACATAAGTTTTGTTTCTTTATATGTTATCTAAAACCTATAATGCATTTTTATGAAATAATAGTTGTGTAATGAGAAATTATCCTTGGAGTAAGACTAGTTCTACTTGCAATGTCTACAAGTAGTCTGGTTTTTTCTGATTAATATGAGAACTTTAGATGTTGTATTAGACAAAGTGTAAAATATGAAAGTTGTTCATTTATGTGTCAATGAAGTGCCTAAAAATTTTTTTGAAATTATACTTGTATAACATGAGAAATTCTAAATTGATTGAGACCTACTCAAACTATTTCTGTGTAGAGCACATGTTTGAATTCCAAAATTCACCATTTGTTGTGCAGGGCATATATTGAGCTGATTTTTGGATATGTTGTAGCCCTATGTGTCTAGTTTTTGTTAAAAATTGAATTAAGTAATTTGGAGTTATTTGGTGAAAGTTATTCACTCCTAGGTCTAGTATGGTCAAGCTCCCTAACAAGGAAAAAAATATGTATAAATGTTAACTTTACACATATACAAAACATATCACAATTGTATACCAAACATAAACACTCAATGTAGGCATATTTTTTTTAATAAAATATATGTTACATTTTAGGATCACAAAGCATTAGTAAAACTCGAGAAGGTGATTTAAGTCATCCATAGAGTGTTTAGCATCTTAAATAGTGAGTATAAATATTGGTTGAATTCTTGGATGAAATTGTGTGATTAAGGTGAATTTATTTTTAATTATTTAAATGTATGTGGTTTGCTTATTGATTGATTATGTCTATATATAAGTGTTTACAAGTTAAATGCAAATTCACATGTGAGCACTTGTATATGGATGTAAAAGGAAGTTGTGACCAACTTGGTAAATATTTGTAGATCACATGGAAAATGCAAATGATCAAAGAAAATCATATGATTCACATGTTATATGCTAGCCAGCAAAATCAAATGGCAACTGTTTCACATGAATCTTGGGAGCAATATTTGTTTTGTCAAGCCACAACAAAATCAATGAATATTACATTAGCATTTGCATTTGAATGAATTGTACTTGTATTGTGATTTATATCAATTATTTATTTATTTTTTACCTTCAGAATTTAATTAATATTTATATTCATTGAGTCGTGACTCACCAAATCGTAATTATTTTTCTAGATAGTGAAGTTTGAAGTGTGACTGTTTTGAAGCATATCGTACTATAAATAAAGCATAAAGCAAAGGTCATTGGTTGAACCCTCACTCTCTCTCCTTGTATCATAAGCATACATTTAGGCAAAAAGGGTATGTTTTGTACTTATTTTTAATTACAACTCTTATGTATTATAAGAAGAAAAATTTTGTTATCTTTTGTGTGCTTAAATAATATATGGACTTTGTTAATCATGATATAGTTGAATTAATATGTTAAATAAAGACTTGGGCTACTTTAATAGCAAAGAAATAGGGTGTTACACCACCTGAATGCCATATAGAGGACATAGAGGACTAATAGGCACATGCTAAAGTATTAGAGTTGTAGTAGTGGGGAGGCAATTAACACTAGCACACTATAAAAAATTCTTCACCTTATTTAGGACTTTCAAATGCCAATTCTAGTCCATATAGGATTTACAACCATATCCAAATCACCACTAACAACACAATAATAATTTCTAACTGAGAAAACACCCTTTAAATTAAAACACCAGTACCATCCTTCCATAACTTGTCTCGGACTCAAATGAATATTTAGAATTAAATTCCCATCCATTTTATTAAATAAGTTCAGAATAATGTCCCTATCCTACTGCTTAATATCTTGCCTAAAAAGAGAATTAACTTTTTCCATGTTGAGACACGGTAAAGCCAATGTGGATAAAAACTCACAATTCATATTCAAAAGCCATGGGTTTGTCCTAACAGAAATCTTATCTCCATCTCCCACTCTCAACCTAGCACATTTACGAATGATAGCTTGAGTTGACCATATGCTGCACTAGGTAAAATTTGGATTGGGACCAGTTTTGGCATCCAAAAAAGAAACAAAGGGAAAGTATTTGGCCTTTAAAATCCTACACATTAGAGCATCTGGGGCTATTAATATTCTCCAAGCTTATTTATTGAGCATAGAAACATTAAAAGCATGAAGTTTTTTAAACCCCAAACCACCATACTTCTTCAACAAACAAAGAAAATCCCAGTTCCTCCATCCATCTATTGTCTCTCCTATTGCTGCCCCACCAAAAAGTAGTCATGAGTCTTTCTAATTCACCAAAAAATTAAAAGGGTAACAAAAATACTTGCATCACATAATTAGACATAACTTAAACTACAATCTTAAGAAGAAACTCTTTATCCTTAATAATATTTAAATAACAGTTTATTAGTCTAGGAATTCAATTTCTTCCAAACTCTATCCTTGATAAAATTAAAGCTTACCATTTTATTACACCCAACCATTGAAGGAAAACCCAAATAAGGTCTAGGGTCGCAAACTTGTAGAACATTTAAATCCAAATAAATAGAATCCCTGATCTAATCATCAACATTTTGACTAAACAAAATAGCAGACTTATGATAATTAATGAGTTGTCCATAACTGTCCCCATATGCACTCAAAGTGTGCTTAATAGTCAAGCATTCCTCCATCAAAGATCAGAAGAACAAATAATAATCATTTAAAAAGAACAAATGACTAACAATAAGAGAGTTTCTCACCACCATACACCCATGAAGTAAACCATCATCTTCCTTTCTTCTCAATATAGCACTAAGTCCTTTAGCTATCATGACCCAAACTAAGGAGTCATGACCGACGCTAGGGAACGGGAATTCTTTCTAATCTGAAATCTGTAGCAAGCCTTAGAAATAAAAGCATGCAATAAATAAATAAAAATATACCAAAATTTAAAACTTAAATTGATATAAAAATAAATACTTAATGTCATATCATATAATAAAAATATTTCACACATATTCAGAGAAATATCTCTTTCATGAAAACAACATTCTATTGATACAAAGCACTACCACTGCAGTTTTTTAGAATACAAAGAAGTCAGATAAATAATTTACATAATATAGTTGGGGCTGAAGAAGTCTGGCATAGGGATCTACTACTGAGGTATGAAGACAAGGAATCTCCTGAAAAAAATATTGAGGGGAGTCAGACCTCACTGAGTGAATTATTATAATATATATACATGCAATCTAAAACATATACAATCAGACATCAGTATATATATATATATATATACAAGCATTTCACACAGATGCTAAAATCCACTTTTATGTATATTGAAATGCAGAAAACATTTATTTAGGTAAAAGATCAAATAGAACCCTAAAACAATCGCAAGCTCAAACAAATATCTCACTAGCCACGCAGGCTTACCTAATTCCAAATAAATTCTCTTATTCTATTTTGGATAGTAGACTGGCCCCAAGACACTAAGTCAACCGAGCTCTAGCAGTCTCACTGTTAGTGTGATTGGCCCTGAGACACTAAGTCAACCGAGCTCTAGCAGTCTCACTATTAGTGTGATTGGCCTTGAGACACTAGGTCAACTGAGCTCCAGCAACCACACTAATCAGTCATATCAAATCTCAAATATTCAATTAAATGCTCCTCAAATAATTCTCAGAATACAAACCCTAAAGTCTCTATCATGACCCAAAACAAGGGCCATGACCGGCGTTAGGAAACGGGAATTCTTTCGAATCCGAAACTCGTAGCAAGCCTTTAAAGTAAAATAAAAGCATGCAATAATAACAACATAAATAAAATATTTTGCAACAGAAATTAAAATCTCATATGCAATAAATATAATCCACTAACTCATTTAATAAAACAACTCATCTTATATATATATATAATTCTTTCAATACAAATTTTCGTTTAATTCTTTAAAATACAAATCTCAAACATATAAAACATACTGCTCACTAAAACAACTACTGCAGTGTCTAGAATACAAAATAAAATTAAGTAAGCAAATTACATAATAAAGCCGGAGCAGAAGAAATCCGGTGTAAGGGTCTGCTACTGAGGTCTGAGGACGAAAGCTCTCCTAAAAAATAGTCAACGAAGGAGAGTCATACCTCACTGAGTGAATTGTTATAATATATACACATGCATAACTAAATGACAATGCACACATTCAATAGTATATATAATAAATATATTGTAATATCCTGAGTTTTTTTAAAATATTTTTATACTGCAACGGGATATGCAGTGTTAATAATTTTTGTATATATTTATGACATTTTTAAGAGTTGTTATTTTTTTAAAGCTAATTTTAATTATTTTATATTATTTTAAGTACTTTACGTAAAAAATTTTCAAAAATTATATTTTCGGGGAAATTAATACATAAATAATTTAATACTATTTATTTTGACCAGTTTTACGAATTTGCATGAACTCATATATAATTTTAAAGTGCTAAAATAAAATGTATATATGTGTATTTATTTAAATTAATTAGAGTTTAATTAATTTCCTTAATTTTATTATTTAATTTTTTTGTATTAATTAATTAATTTTAAGTGTATAAATTATTAAATATAATAAAATATTTGTGTGTTGAATATCATTTGTGTGTGGGATTATATTGTTATAATATATATAAGGTGGATATATATATACACGTTTTGTTTAACAAAAAAATCAAAGTTACCTTATTTATGATTTTGCCCCTCCCTTCATCTTCTTCCTCCCAACATGTTTCCTGCCATTTTCAGTCATTTCAAACTGGTTTTCTTTGTTGTCACTGTACTTTCCGGTATGCCACCTTCCCTTCTAGCCATTCCCGACCTCCCAAGCTCCCATTTCCGGCATTGTTTGGTCGGATTTTCATCAAGAGGCCGAAAGTTGCTCCTAACTCCGATCAAGCACTTTCCGGCCACCAAATTTGATGTCGTATGTCTCTATCTTCTCCTTGAGCTCTGGTGAGTGTGATTCCAAGCTTTTTTTCACTTGATTTAGTCTAGAATTGCTTAGGTTTCAATTTCTTTAAATCAGCCATTTTGGGTTTTGAATTTTTTTTAGCTTTAATTTGATTTATTAATGAAAAATTCCTTCACAAACTTTATTTCTGGAAGCTTAATCTACATGTTATATTTTTTTTAGAATTTTTGGAATTTATTTTAATTTTTGTGAATTTTTGATTATTTTATTATTATTTTCTAATTTTCGAAAATTAATTAATTAAATTATAAAATTGTGTTTTATGGTGATTATAGAAGTTTAAATGAATTATAGAAATTTATTTGTAATTTTTGTGAATTTTTATATATTTATTTGGAATTTATTAAGTTTATGTAATTTTGAAAAATAGGGTCAATTATGTGTTTAATTGAAATAAATTGGTAAATTGAGTATATTTATTGATATTATTGAATTATATGTTGAGAAATTAATTTTTGAGTAATTATATAATTTTTGGTGAATTTTTGAACATTTATAGTGAATATATATATATGGGTATTTTGGTAATTTTACACTAAAATGGCTAAAAATATAATTAAATTGGTTTTAATAATTATTTGAGCTATAAAAATGATTTCTGCAAATTTTTAATATTTTTAACTAATTAAAACTATTTTTCGTAAATTATTTTCAAATTATATATAATATATACTATTTTTCTAAATAAATGAGTTTTTATTGATTTTTAGTATGTTTTAGGGTTAATTATGTAATTTGGATTTATAAAATGTATTTTAGTTGATTTTTATAAATTTATTGAGAATTTGTTGAATTTTAATAATATTTTATTAAAATTTGGATTTTTATTATAATTATCAGTGAAATAATTATTTTCAGTATTTTAAATATCTGATTTACTATATTTTGATCATTCAAGGGTATTTTTGGTATTTATGACATTTAAATGTGTTTTGTGTATATTCTGTGAATTGTAAACCTCGGTCGATGAATTATAGTTTGGAGTCCGACCGAAGGATTGTGGTTGTGAATTTGGTGTTATTCCGAAGTATATTTTCTTTACAGGACCGGCTCTACTCTTTGAGTAGAGAAATGTTCGTTTTACAGGGGAGGTTCTGTCAGATTTTTGATAGAATTCTCGTAAAACGTGATGTCTGGTCAAATTTCTATTCTAATTTTGTGTCTAAAATTCTAGATCGAGTCTTTAGAATTTCCGTTAAATTTATTCTGATTTTATGTTGTCATTTGTTTCTCTAGCTGCGCCGAGACTGAGGCCTAACGGATCAGGCCTGCCGAGTTTGTCTCATGGAGCGTTAACATGTGAGTTATTATACTGTATATATATGCACTGCATATAGGGTGCATTATTTAGAATTTTTCATTTTCATTGTATGTTTTAAAAAGGGATTTAAATTATAATATTTTTGGTATATCTAGGGTTGTATTTTTATATATATGCATATTAAATAATTATGCATGTTAGTTTGATATATGCACATTAAACAATTAGGTTTAGGTTTAATACATTTGAGTAATATACACATGTTTTAAAATGTACACTTAGATATAATTATTTTATTAAATGATTAGTATACTTTAGGTATAGTTTCAGTAGATTTTAGGTTTATTCTTAAATAATTGCATGTTAAATTATAAACCTACACTTAAATTATTTTTAAGTTTATTTTTGGTATATTTTTGATTTATTTCCAAATAAATACATGTTTTATTATTAAATTAAACCAAACACATTAGTGGTATATTTAGGGTTTATTTTTGATATATGCATGCTAGATAATTAGGTTCATTTTTAGTATATTTGTGAATATATGTTAAACACAAACACATATTTAAATGAATATTTATACATAAATGTTTTATTAAATGATTTGTGTACTTAGGGTATATCTTTTGTATATTTAAGTATATTTTTAAGAAAATGCATGTTATATTATTGTTACTCATTTAAATTGTTTTTAACTATATTAATGATTTATCTTTAGTTTATTTCATATTTTATTTGACACACACACATATACATATATACCTAAAATATACTGGGTATATTTTAGGTATATTTTTGGTATATATATATATATATATATGGTTGGTTTTACTATTATGAATATTGTTCTACATTAATTATTTTCTGAATGAATGATTTATTCTAAGTGAAGGATATCAATAGAATGTGCTTCCTAGTGGGCAGCACTAGGACCATGAATGTACCGGTACGATAGATAAGGATTGAGTGAGAGTTAAAATTGGGTGATTATAATTGATTTAATTGATTTGACTAAGATTAATGGTATGTTAGATAGTGTGATTGCGGGGCCAATCACACTGACAGTCAGACTGCTGGAGCTCGGTTGACTTAGTGTCTCGGGGCCAATCTACTATCCATAAGTGAATTGAATGATCTATTAGGTTGATTGAGATGTGAGGTGATAAATAGTGTGATTGTTGGAGCTCGGTTGACCAAGTGTCTCGGGGCCAATCACACTGACAGTCAGACTGCTGGAGCTCGGTTGACTTAGTGTCTCGGGGCTAGTTTGTTGTCTAGATTGGAATAAGTGTTCTATTTGGAATCAAGTGAGCCTGCATGGCTAGAGTGATGATGGGGTTATTGAGGTTGTTCTTATTAGGGTTCTATGGATCCTTCATGAATTTAATCAAACATTTTCTACATGTAGTATATTTATAAAAGCAAAGTTTGGCATTCATGTGAAATGTGTGTATATACATATATATATAAGAATGCCTAATTGTTATGATTTAGTTTGCATGTATATATAATATAATAATTCACTCAGTTAGGTCTGACCCCCCCTCAATTATTTTTTTCAGGAGATCCCATATCGTCAGACCTTAGTTATAGAGTTCCTCGCCGGTGTTCTTCAGTCTTGGCTATTTTATGCAAATGTATATTCTGAACTTTGAATTGTATTCTAGAAACAACATTTGTAGTATTATAATTTTTGGAAGTGTATTATTTTGTTTGGATATTAAATACTCTGAGAATTTGTATTTGAACATTGTACGAATATGTATTCATTTATAAAAGGATTTGGAGTATTTATTTTATTTATTGATTCAGAAAAATTTTAATTCTGTCGTACTTTTATTTATTTATTGTATGATTTTATTTTCTTAGGCTTGCTACGGGTTCCGGATTCGAAAGAATTCTCGTTCCCTAGCGTCGGTCATGACTCCTAGTTTGGGTCGTAACATATATTGTAATATCCCGTGTTTTTAAATATTTTAATACTGCATCGGGATATGCAGTGTTAATAATTGTATTATATAATATTGATATTTCATGAGCTTTTATTTAATTAAATTGAATTTTAATTGTTTATTATTATTTTAAGTGTTTTACGTAAAATTTTCCTGAGAATTCTATTTTCGGAGAAATTTTCACGTAAATAATTTACTATTAATTATTTTAATAGATTTACGGACTTGCATGAGCTCATACATATTTTTAAAATACTAAACACCGTATATATTTGTACTTATTTATCTAATTAGGGTTTAATTAATATTACCCTAATATTTTATTATTTATTTATTAGTTTTATTGTTATTTAATTATTTTTATTTATTATTAAATTTTAAAATATTAAATTATATGTGTGTGGTGTATATTTAATGTGTGTAATTTAATATTATTTTATTATATAGTGTAAAGTATATATATATACATATAATATGTCAAAAAAATCAAATTTTTAGAAAATTACCGAATTGCCCCCGAGCATCTCCTTCTTCCCCGATTGCCTCCATCGCCGTTCCGCCGCTTGTCACGTTGATTTCTTGCAGTTGGTGTGCCGTCCGGCGTGCCACCACCTTCCTCAGCCTTCCTCGCCGCCTATTGCAGCAGTTTCCGGCGTTTAGAGGTTGATTTTGGCCGGAGAAGCCGAATTCTTCTTCACCGTCGATCACGACATTTCTGGCCACCATTTTTGACACCGCTGGTCTATTTCTTCTCTTTGAGCTCCGGTGAGTGTGATTCCAAGCTTTGTTTCACTTGAAATGGTCTTGATTTGCTTAGGTTTTGAATTTTTGATTTCGGCCATATTAGGGTTCTTGAATTTTTTGGACTTCAATTTGATTGATTCATGAAAAATTCCTTTTAAAAATTTTATTCCCCTTAGCTTTATCTACATGTATGAATTTTTGTGGAATTTTTGGAGATTATTTTGATTTTTGGGTATTTTTGAATATTTTAATATTATTTTCTAATTTTCGGAAATTAATCAATTAAATTATGAAATTGTGTTTTATGATAAATATAGGTGTTGAATTGAATTATAGGGATTTATTTGGAATTTTTATGAATTTCTATGTATTTATTTGAATTTAATTAGGTTTATGGAATTTTTGGAAAATAGGGTTAATTGTGTTTTTAATTGAATTTAATTGGTTAATTGAGTTTAATTATTTATATTATTGATAAATATGTTGAGAAAATTAATTTTGGATAATTATACTATTTTTGGTGAATTTTTGAATGAATTTTAGTATATATATATATATATATATATATATATATATATATATAGGGGTATTTTGGTAATTTTACACGAAATTGGCTAAAAATGTAATTTAATTGATTTTAATAGTTATTTAAGATATAAAATGATTTCTACAAATTATTTAGTATTTTTAACTAATTAAAACTATTTTTCGTGAATTATTTTCAATTATATATATAATATACGATTTTACTAATAAAATGAGTTTTTATCGATTTTTACTGTGTTTAAAGGTTAATTATGTAATTTTTACTTATAAAATGAATTTCTATGTTATAAGGGTATTCTTGGTAATTCTGAAATTTATTCTGTGATTGTGGACCCCAGTCGGTAGACTGTAGGTTGGAGTCCGACCGAGGGGTTGTGGATGAGTTATTGAGCTTGTTTTTCGAAGTGTGTTTCTTTGCAGGGTCGACTCTACTCTTTGAGTAGAGAGATGTCCATTTTACAGGGGAGGTTCTGCTGAATTTTTGATAGAATTCTCGTAAAATGTGATGTCCGATCGATCCATAATCCTATTTCTGTGTTTAATATTCTAGATCGAGTTTCTAGGACTTTCTATTAGGTCTATTCTGATTTCTATCGTTATTGTTTATTTAGTTGCGCCGAGGCCGAGGCCTAGTGGACCAGGCCCGTTGGATCCATCTCATGGAACGCACTAAGTGTGAGTTACTATTTTATATATATATGCTTTAGGATGCATAATTTTAGAAATATATGTTTTATTTTGATTAAATATGCATAAATAATGAGATTAGTATTTAAGTATATCTTTAGTTTATTTTTGATTTATTTTTTGTATATATATTAAATTATATGCATGTTTTATTAATAAATTATATTTAAAATGTTTTTTAAATATATTTCTAGCTTAATTTGTAATTTGATTGAATTTATTTGACGTATATATACTTGAAATATACCTGGTTTACTTTTGGTATATTTCCAGTATATATTTGGTTTATATTGTTATTTTATTTAAATTCATGCATCATTTATTGGTAAATGAATGTTTTATATTTATTAATGAAGGATATCGATAGAACGTGCTACCTAGTGGGCAGCACTAGGACTGAGTACGTACCGGTGCGCTTATAGCATTTAGGCTATATTACTAACCTATTTGTGGATATTGATTGGAATTGATTTATCTGATGTGTGCGATATGGTTTGGAGGTGTGATTGCTGGAGCTCGGTTGACCTAGTGTCTCGGGGCCAATCACATTGACAGTCAGACTGCTAGAGCTCGGTTGACTTAGTGTCTCGGGGCCAGTCTACTGTCCAAATGGATTAAGTGAACATATTTGGAATAAGTGAGCCTGTATGGCTAGAGTGTTGTCTAACACTGTTTTGAGGTTGCGATATCATAGGGTTCTATTTGATCCTTCATGAACTGTGATTTTCAATAAAAATATATAAAAATGATTTTATTGCATTTGTGTGTATTTACCTGTATATATACATATTAGATATATACTAATGATTGTATGCATTGTCATTTAGTATGGATGTATATATATTATAGTAATTCACTCAGTGAGGTCTGACTCCCCTCCGTTGACTATTTTTCAAGAGAGTCATCTTCCTCAGACCTCAGTAGCAGGCCTGTACGCCGGATTTCTTCCACCCCGGCTTCTTTATGTAAACTGCTTCTCTGAGTCTTGAGTTTTATTTTATCTAGACACTGTAGTAGTCATTAAATATTTAAAGAGATGTTGTATTATATTTGAACTGGATTTGTATTAAAAGAGTTTATATATATATGAGATGAGTATTTAATTTAAATCCAGTTGGTGGAAATGTTATTATGATATTTATGATTTTCATTTCCGCTGCATTATATATTGTTATTACTATTGCATGTTTTATTTTATTTTTAGGCTTGCTACGAGTTCTAGATTTGAAAGAATTCTTGTTCCCTAACGCCGGTCATGGCCCCTGTTTTGGGTCATGACAAAGTTGGTATCAGAGCGGAGTTCTGTGTTAGGGCTTAGTTATGTGAGTTGTGGCCCTAGTTTTAAAGTTGTGTTTTCTTTTGGTAACTACTGCAGTGAATTAGGTTCGAGTATGTCTTGATAAGTATTCCTTGCTTTAGTTTTCTGTATTATTCCTCCGTTGTCTATTTTGTCTGAATCTTTTCATCTGTCTTTTCAAAATGAGGAGGCGAGCGCGTGTCGCTCCACTGGTCGTTGAGGCCGAGGATGATGAGTCTTTTCAGGACGAGGTTTTATCTCCTGAGCAGCCAGTTAGACGTAGAGGTCGTGGTAGAGGTAGACCTCAAGGAGCAGCAGGTCACCGTAGGCAGAGAGAGTTACATTATGAGGAGCCTGTAGAGCCTAAGTTTGATGTTCCTGTGCCTCCAGTTGTTCAGCCTATTCAGCCTGCCTATCAGCAGGGTATGTCTGACCCTGAGGCAGCTTTGTTCTATGCCCGAGTTGGCAGGATTGCATTTGATGGTACTTCCAATCCGTTAGACTTTCTGCATGCGATTGAGACGAGGACTCGGATTGCTCATACCAAGTATTAGCAGATTATGATCCTTGAGCTATCTGTCGAGGGACCAGCCCTAGATTGGTTCATTCAAATGATCCAGCCCTATATGATGATGATGACCTGGGCTCAGTTCAGAGATCGATTTTTTAGGAGATTCTATCCAGAGCCTCTCCGTATGAGCTATCGTCTTTGGTTGACCAGTATTTCTCATGGAGATCGATCTGTAGAGGAGTACACCCGAGAGTTTCTTCGGCTGGGTAGATATGCAGAGAATCTGATGCAAGATTAGTATTTTACGGTCACTACATTTGTCACTAGATTGGGTTCAACTTTTACTGGTATGCCTACAGTAGGCCTTACTCTGGAGTCTGTGATTGAGTTAGCAAAGGAGATTGAGCTAAGGCTAGTTAGGCAGGGAGCGATGCTTGATTGTTACCAGCTGGGAGTTCAGTCGAATGGATTACAGACTACTCCGTATTCGAGTTTTCATGTTGGCTCGAGTAGTCAGCAACGAGGTCCGACTCAGCAAAGTCAGAGACAATAGCAGCGAGTGCATCGGAGTAGTAAACATGGCCATGGAGGTTAGCGTAGACCATTCAGATATGGGTCAGGTGCTTCGAGCAGCAACAGTGGTCATAGTTTTGGATCAGCTGCCAGTGTTTATCAGACTTGTGGTAGAGTCCATCAGGGACCGTGTTATCTGACACCACTGACATGCTTCAAATGCGGGTAGACAGGACATTTTGCCAGATCGTGTCCTTATTCTGGGTATCAGCAGCCGCAGATTCCGTGATTCCCATAGCAGTCGATTGCTAGTGCTGCACCCGTGCCATTTCAGTTACCACCAGCTCAGCATCAAAGTTCCACTCAGCTTGTCCCACAGCAGAGTCATGGTAGAGGTACTAGAGGAGGTGCCAGAGGTGTTGGCCAGGCTTCTACCAGTCAGCAGGGAGGTCGAGGATAGGCTAGAGTTTTCCATCTCACTTAGCAGGATGCTCAGGCATCTAATGCAATCGTGGCAGGTATTGTTTCTATTTGTTACTTGGATGCATGGGTTTTGTTTGATCCAGGTGCCACACATTCGTTTGTTTCTCCCATTTTTGCTTCTAAATCTTGTTGGCAAGCTTCGAGGATGGCTTTTCCTTTGTTTATTACCACTCCTCTGAGCGATTCTTTGGACATCGATATTGTTCTTTCTGGTTGTCCAGTTCTCGTGGGAGATAAAGAATTACCCGCTAATTTGATTATGTTGGATATGATGGAGTTTGATGTTATTCTGGGAATGGATTGGTTATCTCAACACTATGTCGTGGTAGATTACAGGAATAAAGAGGTGACTTTCAGAATTCCTGATGAAGAAGATTTTAATTTTGTGGGTGATAGGAGTTCAGCACCTCAGAATCTTATTTCTGCTATTACGGCTAGGAAGTTATTGAGGAAAGGTTGTCAGGGATATTTGGCATCGGTCAGGGATACTTCAGTGGAGAAGTTGTCACTCACAGATGTTCCTGTTGCTTGTGAGTTTCCTGATGTTTTTCCTGAGGAGTTGCTAGGTTTACCACCTCATAGAGAGATTGAGTGCTGTATAGATATGGTCCCACGTACTACTCCTATATCTATACCACCCTACAGAATGGCTCCTGCAGAGTTAAAAGAGTTTAAGGAGCAGTTGCAAGAGTTATTGGATAAAGGTTTCATCAGACCCAGTGTTTCTCCTTGGGGTGCACCAGTCCTGTTTGTGAAGAAGAAGGATGGTACCCTGAGACTATGCATTGACTACAGAGAGCTGAATAAGGTGACATTGAAGAACAAGTATCCTCTCCCGAGGATAGATGACTTGTTTGATCAGCTACAGGGTGCACAGTTATTTTCTAAGATTGATCTGAGGTCGGGTTATCATCAGCTGCGGATTAGTGAAGCTGATATTCCTAAGACACCATTCCGCACTCGATATGGCCATTATGAGTTTCTGGTGATGTCTTTTGGTTTGACTACTGCACCAGTAGCTTTTATGGACCTGATGAATAGGGTATTTAGACCATATATGGATCAGTTTATGGTAGTCTTCATCGATGATATATTGGTTTATTCGAGGAGTATGGAGGAGCATGTATATCACTTGAGGATTGTACTGCAGACACTGAGAGATCATCAGCTTTATGCTAAATTCTCGAAGTGTGATTTCTGGATGGAGAGTGTTTCCTTTCTTGGACACGTGGTGTCTAAAGAAGGTATCCAGGTTGATCCACAGAAGATTGAAGCAGTGTCTGAGTGGCCTAAACCGACTTCTGTTATAGAGATTTAAAGTTTTCTAGGTTTAGCTGGGTATTATAGGCGGTTTGTGCAAGATTTTTCCAGAATATCAGCCCCTATGACTCGCTTGACTCGGAAGAATGTCAGATTCGACTGGTTAGAAGCTTGTGAGAATAGTTTTCAGTTATTGAAGCAGAAGTTGACCACAGCGCCAGTGTTAGCTTTGCCTAATAGTGTGGACAAGTTCACAATTTATTGTGATGCCTCTAGAGTTGATCTTGGTTATGTGTTGATGCAGAATGGTAGGGTGATAGCCTATGCTTCAAGGCAGTTGAAGAAGCATGAGCAGAACTATCCCACACATAACCTTGAGATGGCTGCAGTGATCTTTGCTCTGAAGATTTGGAGACATTATCTGTACGGGGTGACTTGTGAGATATTTACTGATCACAAGAGCCTTAAGTACATTTTTTAGTAGAGAGATTTGAATCTGAGGCAGAGGAGATGGTTGGAATTGTTGAAGGATTATGACTGTGAGATTCTATATCATCCGAGTAAAGCTAATGTAGTAGCAGATGCCTTTAGTAGGAAGTCCTCAGGCAGTCTTGCTCACATCAGTGTTGAGAGGAGACCGTTGATCCAAGAATTGCATCAATTGGTGAATCAAGGTTTGATGATGAAGATTAGTAGGTCAGGTGGACTGCTAGCTCAGTTTAAGGTACGATCTGTACTGAGGGATAGGATTAAAGCAGCTCAGAGCCGAGATCCTATTCTAGAAGAGCTTGCAGAGAATGTCAGAGCAGGGAAGTTCACTGATTTCACACTCGATGATGATGGTGTGTTGTGGATCAATGGTAGATTGTGTGTTCTTGATGTGGATGATTTAAGAGAAGAGATCCTAGAGGAAGCACATTCTACAGCCTATAACGTACATCCAGGTGTTACTAAGATGTACCACAGTATCAGAGATTTATACTGGTGGGATGGATTGAAGAAGGATGTCGCTGATTATATTGCTAAGTGTCTGATGTGTCAGCAAGTGAAAGCTGAACATCAGAAGCCTTCTGGGAAGCTTCAGCCTCTTCCTATTCCTGAGTGGAAGTGGGAAAGGATAGCTATGGATTTTATGGTTGGTTTACCTCATTCAAAGGATGGATACGATTCTATCTGGGTGATTGTAGACAGGTTGACGAAGTCTGCACATTTTAGATTGGCGAAGTTATATGTGAAGCATATTATATGCCTTCATGGAGTACCTGTGTCCATTGTGTCAGACAGAGGATCGGTGTTTACTTCTCATTTTTAGCAGAAGTTACAGGAAGCGATGGGCACTAGGTTGGACTTCAGTACTGCTTTTCATCCTCAGATAGATGGTCAGTCTGAGAGGACAATCCAGACATTGGAAGATATGTTGAGGATGTGTGTCTTGGATTTAGGAGGTTGCTGGGATGATCATTTGCCACTCGTAGAGTTTGCATATAATAACAGCTACCATAGCAGTATTGGTATGGCACCATATGAGGCTTTGTATGGAAGGAAGTGTAGATCCCCTTTAAGTTGGGATGAGATTGGTAAGAGAGCTTTGACTGGACCTGAGATGGTTCAGGATGCTGCAGAGAAAGTCGTCGTGATTAAGCGTAGATTAAAGACCGCAATTAGCAGACAGAAGAGTTATGCGGATCCTAGGCACAGAGATATGGAGTTTCAAGTTGGAGATTTCATTTTTCTGAAGGTATCTCCAATGAAGGGTGTGATGAGATTTGGTAGGAAGGGTAAGTTAGCACCGAGATATGGACCGTTTGAGATTCTGGAGGGAGTTGGCACTGTTGCATATCGGTTGGCTTTGCCTCCGAGTATGTCACAAGTGCATCCAGTATTTCATATCTCGATGTTGAGGAAGTATATCTCAGACCCTTCACACGTGTTGCAGCCCGACAGTGTAGAAGTGAGTGAAGATTTGACATTTGTGGAAGAACCTGTGGCGATCGTTGATTATCAAGTTCGACAGTTGTGGTCGAAACAGATTCCGATGGTCAAGGTTTTGTGGCGTAGCAACAGAGTTGAGGAGCATACGTGGGAGACTGAAGCTGAGATGCGAGCTTCTTACCCGTATCTCTTTCCTTCTTGATCCTGTTTTCTGGAATTCGGGGTCGAATTCTTGTAAGGGGGGAAGACTGTAATATCCCGTGTTTTTAAATATTTTAATACTGCATCGGGATATGCAGTGTTAATAATTCTATTATATAATATTGATATTTCATGAGCTTTTATTTAATTAAATTGAATTTTAATTGTTTATTATTATTTTAAGTGCTTTACGTAAAATTTTCCCGAGAATTCTATTTTTGGGAAAATTTTCACGTAAATAATTTACTATTAATTATTTTAAATAGATTTACGAATTTGCATGAGCTCATACATATTTTTAAAATACTAAACACCGTATATATGTGTACTTATTTATCTAATTAGGGTTTAATTAATAGTACCCTAATATTTTATTATTTATTTATTAGTTTTATTGTTATTTAATTATTTTTATTTATTATTAAATTTTAAAATATTAAATTATATGTGTGTGGTGTATATTTAATGTGTGTAATTTAATATTATTTTATTATATAGTGTAAAGTATATATATATACATATAATATGTCAAAAAAATCAAATTTTTAAAAAATTACCGAATTGCCCCGAGCATCTCCTTCTTCCTCGATTGCCTCCATCGTCGTTCTGCCACTTGTCACATCGAATTCTTTCCGTTGGTGTGCCGTCCGGAGTGCCACCACCTTCCTCAGCCTTCCTCGCCACCTGTTGCAGCCGTTTCCGACGTCCGGAGAAGCCGAATTCTTCTTCACCGTTGATCATGACGTTTTCGACCACCATTTTTGACACCGCCAATCTCTTTATTCTCCTTGAGCTCTGGTGAGTGTGATTCCAAGCTTTTTTCACTTGAAATGGTCTTGATTTGCTTAGGTTTTGAATTTTCGATTTCGACCATATTAGGGTTCTTGAATTTTTTTGTACTTCAATTTGATTGATTCATGAAAAATTCCTTTACAAATGTTGTTCCTCTTAGCTTAATCTACATGTATGAATTTTTGTGGAATTTTTGGAGATTATTTTAATTTTTGGGTATTTTTGAATATTTTAATATTATTTTCTAATTTTCGGAAATTAATTAATTAAATTATGAAATTGTGTTTTATGATAAATAGAGGTGTTTAATTGAATTATAGGGATTTATTTGGAATATTTATGAATTTCTATGTATTTATTTGAATTTAATTAGATTCATGGAATTTTTGGAAAATAGGGTTAATTGTGTTTTTAATTGAATTTAATTGGTTAATTGAGTTTAATTATTGATATTATTGATAAATATGTTGAGAAAATTAATTTTGGATAATTATACTATTTTGGTGAATTTTTGAATGAAATTTAGTATATATATATATATATATATATATATAGGGGTATTTTGGTAATTTTACACGAAATTGGCTAAAAATGTAATTTAATTGGTTTTAATAGTTCTTTAAGGTATAAAAATGATTTCTACAAATTATTTAGTATTTTTAACTAATTAAAACTATTTTTCGTGAATTATTTTCAATTATATATATAATATACGATTTTACTAATAAAATGAGTTTTTATCGGTTTTTACTGTGTTTAAAGGTTAATTATGTAACTTTTACTTATAAAATGAATTCTATGTTATAAGGGTATTCTTGGTAATTCTGAAATTTATTCTGTGATTGTAGACCCCGGTTGGTAGACTATAGTTTGGAGTCCGATCGAGGGGTTGTGGATGAGTTATTGAGCTTGTTTTTCGAAGTGTGTTTCTTTACAGGGTCGGCTCTACTCTTTGAGTAGAGAGATGTCCATTTTACAGGGGAGGTTCTGCCAAATTTTTATAAAATTCTCGTAAAACGTGATGTCCAGTCGATCCCTAATCCTGTTTCTGTGTTTAATATTCTAGATCGAGTATCTAGGACTTTCTATTAGGTCTATTCTGATTTTTGTCGTTATTGTTTGTTTAGTTGCGCCAAGACTGAGGCCTAGTGGACCACGCCCGTCGGATCCATCTCGTGGAGCGCACTAAGTGAGTTACTATTTTATATATATATATATGCTTTAGGATGCATAATTTTAGAAATATATGTTTTATTTTGATTAAATATGCATAAATAATGTGATTAGTATTTAAGTATATCTTTAGTTTATTTTTGGTTTATTTTTTTGTATATATATTAAATTATATGCATGTTTTATTAATAAATTATATTTAAAATGTTTTTTTAAATATATTTCTAGCTTAATTTGTAATTTGATTGATTTATTTGACGTATATATACTCGAAAATATACCTGGTTTACTTTTGGTATATTTCTAGTATATATATGGTTTATATTATTATTTTATTTAAATTCATGCATCATTTATTGGTAAATGAATGTTTTATATTTATTAATGAAGGATATTGATAGAACGTGCTACTTAGTGAGCAGCACTAGGACCGAGTACGTACCGGTGCGCTTATAGCATTTAGGCTATATTACTAACCTATTTATGGATATTGATTGGAATTGATTTATCTGATGTGTGAGATATGGTTTGGAGGTGTGATTGTTGGAGCTCGGTTGACCTAGTGTCTTGGGGCCAATCACATTGGCAGTCAGACTGCTGGAGGTCGGTTGACTTAGTGTCTCGGGGCCAGTCTACTGTCCAAATGGATTAAGTGAACATATTTGGAATAAGTGAGCCTGTATGGCTAGAGTGTTGTCTAACACTGTTTTGAGGTTGCGATATCATAGGGTTCTATTTGATCCTTCATGAACTGTGATTTTCAATAAAAATATATAAAAATGATTTTATTGCATCTGTGTGTATTTGCCTGTATATATACATATTAGATATATACTGATGATTGTATGCATTGTCATTTAGTATGCATGTATATATATTATAATAATTCACTCAGTGAGGTCTGACTCCCCTCCGTTGACTATTTTTCAGGAGAGTCATCTTCCTCAGACCTCAGTAGCAGGCCTGTACACCGAATTTCTTTCGCCCCGGCTTCTTTATGTAAACTGCTTCTCTGAGTCTTGAGTTTTATTTTATCTAGACACTGCAGTAGTCATTAAATATTTAAAGAGATGTTGTATTATATTTGAACTAGATTTGTATTAAAAGAGTTTATATATATATGAGATGAGTATTTAATTTAAATCCAGTTGGTGGAAATGTTATTGTGATATTTATGATTTTTATTTCCACTGCATTACATATTGTTATTACTATTGCATGTTTTATTTTATTTTTAGGCTTGCTACGGGTTCCAGATTCGAAAGAATTTCCATTCCCTAGCGCCGGTCATGGCCCCTGTTTTGGGTCGTGACATATATATACAGGAAAATACACACAGATGCAATAAAATCATTTTTTATAAATACTGAAAATAATATCCGTTTATGAAGGATCATATAGAACACTAAATGATCGTAACCTCAAATAGTGTTAGACAACACTCTAGCCGTATAGGCTCACTTATTCCAAATAAATTCACTTATTCCATTTGGACAGTAGACTGGCCCCAAGACACTTAGTCAACCGAGCTCCAGCAGTCTGACTATTAGTGTGATTGGCCCCGAGACACTTGGTCAATCGAGCTCCAGCAATCACACTCTCAATCACATCACACATCAAATAAATCAATCCAATCAATATCCACAAATGGGTTAGTAATTTAACCTATAGTCTATCATCATACTGGTACATACTCGGTCCTAGTGTTGCCCACTAGGTAGCACGTTCTATTGATATCCTTCATTTAAAATAAATTCATTCATAAAATAAATGATGCATGACATTAATTAAAATAACAATATAAACTGTATATATACTAAAAATAAACCAAGTATATTTCTCAATATCCCGTGTTTTTAAATATTTTAATACTGCATCGAGATATGCAGTGTTAATAATTTTTGTATATAATATTGATATTTTATGAGTTTGTTATTTAATTAAAGCTTATTTTAATTGTTTACATTATTTTAAGTACTTTACGTAAAATTTTCCCGGGAATTTTATTTTCGGGGAAATTAATATGTAAATAATTTAATATTAATTATTTTAAACAATTTTACGGACTTGTATGGACTCATATATATATATTTTAAAGTGCTAAATAGAGTATATATATGTGTATATATTTAAATTAAAATAGGGTTTAATTAATTGCCCTAATTTTTTATTATTTATTATTTAGTTTTAATATTATTTAATTATTTTTTTTAGTGTATAAATTATTTAATATATTAAATTATGTGTGTGATGTATATTTAATATGTGTGGGAATTTATATTATTTTAATATATAGTGTGGATGTATATATATATACACATATATAGTTAAAAATAAAAAATTATTGCCAAATTACCATTTTTGCCCCAAACCCTCTCCTTCTTCCCCGATCACCCAACCACCCACAACCACCGTCTGTCACGCCGTTCTCTTGCCGTCGGTGTGCCTCCCGGCGTGCCACCTTCCTCCTCAGCCTTCCCCGCCGTCCGTTGCAGCTGTTTCCGGCATTGAGAAGCTCGTTTTTTGCCGAAAAGCCGAAAGTTGAAGCTAACGTCGATCGACGTGATTCCAACCA
Organism: Mallotus nudiflorus; assembly: GCA_947683625.1. Classification (NCBI taxonomy): domain Eukaryota; kingdom Viridiplantae; phylum Streptophyta; class Magnoliopsida; order Malpighiales; family Euphorbiaceae; genus Mallotus; species Mallotus nudiflorus. The sequence goes on from CANTUR010000633.1 coordinate 40,553, forward strand.
TCGTTTTTGACACCGCCAATCTCTATGAGCTCTGGTGAGTATGATTCCAAGCTTTGTTTCACTTAAAATGGTCTAGATTTGCCTAGGTTTCAATTTTTGCAATTTTGGCCTATTAGGGTTTTCAATTTTTTTGAGCTTCAATTGATTGATTCATGAAAAACTCCTTCACAAATGTTGTTCCCATTAGCTTAATCTTCATGTGTGAATTTTTGTAGAATTTTTGGAAATTATTTTTATTTTTGGGTATTTTTGAATATTTTATTATTATTTTCTAATTTTCGAAAATTAATTAATTAAATTATGAAATTATGTTTTATCATAAATATAGGTGTTGAGATGAATTATATAAATTTATTTGGAATTTTTGTGAATTTTTATGTATTTATTTTGAATTTAATTAGTTTATGTAATTTTGAGAAAATAGGGTTAATTATGTTTTTAATTGAAATTAATTGGTAAATTAAGTTTATTTAGTGATATTATTGAAAAATATGTTGATAAAATTAATTTGTGTAATTATATTATTTTTGGTGAATTTTTGGATTAATTTTAGTATATTTATATATATAGGGGTATTTTGGTAATTTTACCCTAAATTGGCTAAAAAATGTAATTAAATTGGTTTTAATAGTTATTTAAGGTATAAAAATGATTTCTACAAATTATTTAGTATTTTTAACTAATTAAAACTATTTTTCATAAATTATTTTCAATTATATATATAATATACGATTTTTCTAATAAAATGAGTTTTTATCGATTTTTACTGTGTTTTTAGGGTTAATTAAGTAATTTCTACTTATAAAATGTATTTGTATTATATAAGGGTATTTTCGGTATTTTGTGTATGTTTTGTGAATTGTGGACCTCGGTTGGTAAACTGTAGCTTGGAGTCTGACTGAGGGTTGTAATTGTGATTCTGTGTTTATTTTTTGAAGTGTGTTTCTTTGTAGGGCCGGCTCTACTCTTTGAGTAGAGAGATGTCCATTTTACAGGGGAGGTTTTGCGAGATTTTTAGTAGAATTCTCGTAAAACGTGATGTCCGGTCGAATTTTGATTTAATTCTGTGTCTAGTAATCTAGATCGAGTCTTTAGAACTTCTGTAGATGTATTCTGATATTCTGTGGTCATTTGTTTGTTTAGTTGCGCCGAGATCGAGGCCTAGTGGACCAGGCCTATCGGACCCATCTTGAGGAGCGCACTAATTGTGAGTTACCATTCTATATATATATGTTTTAGGGTGCATGTGTCACGACCCAAAATAGGGGCCATGACTGGCGCTAGGGAACGGAAATTTTTTTGAATCCAGAACCTGTAGCAAGCCTAAAAATAAAACATGCAATAATAATAATAACATAATTTACAGCGTAATAAAATCATAAATATCAAAATAATATTTACACCAAATGAAATTAAATCAAATCTTCATCTCATATATATAAATAAACTTTTAATACAAGTTTTAGTTCAAATATTTAAAGTACATATCTCACGAATTTATACAACTACTGCAGTGTCTAGATTATAAAAATAAAACTCAAGTGAGCAGTTTACATAATGAGGCCGGGGCGGAAGAAATCCGACGTACAGGCCTGCTACTGAGGTCTGACGAAGATGACTCTCCTGAAAAAAAATAGTCAATGGAGGGGAGTCAGACCTCACTAAGTGAATTACTATAATATATATACATGCATACTAAATGCCAATGCACACAGTCAATAGTATATATAATATGTATATATACAAGCAAATACACACAAATGCAATAAAATCATTTTATATATTTTTATTGAAAATCACTCTATGAAGGATCAAATAGAACCCTAGAAAATCGCAACCTCAAAACAGTGTTAGACAACACTCTAGCCAAACAAGCTCACTTATTCCAAATATATTCACTTATTCCATTTAGACAGTAGACTGGCCCCGAGACACTAAGTCAACCGAGCTCCAGCAGTCTGACTGTCAGTGTGATTGGCCCCGAGACACTTGATCAACCGAGCTCCAGCAATCACACTCCCAAATCATATCACACATCAAATAATCATATCCAATCGATATCCTCAAACAGGTTAGTAATATAGCCTAAATGCTATAAGCGTACCGATACGTACTCGGTCCTAATGCTGCCCACTAGGTAGCACGTTCTATTGATATCCTTCAATAATATATAAAACATGCATTCATAAAAGTAAATGATGCATGAATTTAAACATAATAGCAACAATAACCATATATATAGTAGACATATACCAAAAGTAAACCAGGTATATTTCGAGTATATATACGTCAAAGAAATCCAGATAGATTACAAAATAAACTAGAAATATATTCAAAAACATTTTAAACCTAATTTATTAGCAAAACATACATATAATTTAAAATATACCGAAAATAAACTAAAGATAAACGAAAATAACTAAAAATAAACTTAAATACTAATTGAATTATTTATGCATAATTAATCAAAATAACATACATTTCTAAATCATGCACCCTAAAGCATATATATATATATATAATAGTAACTCACAATTAGTGCGCTCCTCGAGATGGGTCCGATGGGCCTGGTCTACTAGGCCTCGATCTCGGTGCAACTAAAAAAACAATAATAACAGACATCAGAATAAACCTAATAGAAAATCTTAGAAACTCGATCTAGAATATTAGACACATAATTAAAAATCAGAATTCGATCGGACATCACATTTTACGAGAATTCTACTGAAAATCCGGCAGAACCTCCCCTATAAAACAGACATCTCTCTACTCAAAGAGTAGAGCCGACCCTGCAAAGAAATACACTTTGAAAAATAGGCATAGAACCGCAATCACAACCCCTCGGTCGAACTCCAAACTACAGTTTACCGACCGAGGTCCACAATTCACAAAACAATATAGAAATACCAAAAATACCCTTATATCATAGAAATACATTTGATAAGTAAAAATTACGTAATTAACCCTAAAACACAATAAAAACTCATTTTATTAGAAAAATCGTATAATATATATATAATTGAAAATAATTTATGAAAAATAGTTTTAATTAGTTAAAAATACTAAATAATTTGTAGAAATCATTTTTATACCTTAAATAACTATTAAAACCAATTTAATTACATTTTTAGCCAATTTAGGATAAAATTACCAAAATACCCCTATATATATAAATATACTAAAATTAATCCAAAAATTCACCAAACATAATATAATTGCTTAAAATTAATTTTCTCAACATATATATCAATAATATCAATAAATAAACTCAATTAACTAATTAATTTCAATTAAACATACAATTAACCCTATTTTCTAAAAATTACATAAACTAAATAAATTCAAAATAAATACATATAAATTCACAAAAATTCCAAATAAATTTCTATAATTCATTTAAACACCTATATTTATCATAAAACACAATTTCATAATTTAATTAATTAATTTTTGAAAATTAGAAAATAATAATAAAATATTCAAAAATACTCAAAAATCAAAATAACTTCCAAAAATTCTACAAAAATTCACACATGAAGATTAAGCTAAGGGGAACAACATTTTTGAATTAATTTTTCATGAATCAATCAATTGAAGCTCAAAAAAATCGAAAACCCTAATAGGCTGAAATTGCAAAATCGAAACCTAGGCAAATCTAGATCATTTTAAGTGAAATTGGAATCATACTCACCGGAGCTCAAGGAGAAGAAAGAGACTGGTGGTGTCAAAAATGGTGGCCAGAATCGCGTTGATCAACGGTGAAAATGAATTTCGACTTTTCAGCAATTTTGAGCTCCTGTGACGCCGGAAATGGCTGCTGCTGGTGGCAGGGAAGGCTGAGGAAGGAGGTGGCACATCGGGAGGCACACCGACGGCAAGAGAATGGCGTGATAGACAGTGGTTGGCGATGGGAGGTGATTGGGGAAGAAGGAGGAGTAATCGGGGGCAGAATTGTAATTTGCTAAAAATTTTGATTCTAACACTATATTATGTATATATATATATATATATATATATATATGTATATGTATATGTGTTATTACACTATATATTATAATAATATAAATTCCACACATATTAAATATACACCACACACATAATTTAATATTTTTAATAATTTATATACGAAAAAAATAATTAAATAATATTAAAACTATATAATAAATAATAAAAAAATAGGAAGAGGCTGAAGCTTCCCAGAAGGCTTCTGATGCTCAGCTTTCACTTGTTGACACGTCAGACACTTAGCAACATAATCAGCGACATCTTTCTTCAATCCATCCCACCAGTATAAATCTCTAATACTGTGGTACATCTTAGTGACACCCGGATGTACGCTATAAGCTGTAGAATGTGCTTCCTCTAGGATCTCTTCTCTCAAATCGTCCATATTAGGAACACACAATCTACCACTGATCCACAACACACCATCATCATCGAGTGTGAAATCAGTGATCTTCCCTGCTCGAACATTCTCTGTAAGCTCTTCTAGAATAGGATCTCGGCTCTGAGCTGCTTTAATCCTATCCCTCAGAACAGATCGCACCTTAAATTGAGCTAGCAATCCACCTGATCTATTGATCTTCATCATCAGACCTTGATCCACCATCAGATGCAACTCCTGGATCAACGGTCTCCTCTCAACACTGATGTGAGCAAGACTGCCTGAGGACTTTCTACTCAAGGCATCTGCTACCACATTAACTTTACCCGGATGATATAAAATCTCACAGTCATAATCCTTCAACAATTCTAACCATCTTCTCTGCCTCAGATTAAAATCTCTCTGCTGGAAAATGTACTTAAGGCTCTTGTGATCAGTAAATATCTCACAAGTCACTATGTACAGATAATGTCTCCAAATCTTCAAAGCAAAGATCACTGCAGCCATTTCAAGGTCATGTGTGGGATAGTTTTGCTCATGCTTCTTCAACTGCCTTGAAGCATAGGCTATCACCCTTCCATTCTGCATCAGCACACAACCAAGGCCAATTCTAGAGGCATCACAATAAACTGTGAACTTGTCCACACTATTAGGCAAAGCTAACATTGGCGCTGTGGTCAACTTCTCCTTTAACAACTGAAAACTATTCTCACAAGCTTCTAACCACTCGAATCTAACATTCTTCTGAGTTAAGCAAGTCATAGGGGCTGCAATTCTGGAAAAATCCTGCACAAACCGCCTATAATACCCGGCTAAACCTAGAAAACTCCGAATCTCCTTAACAGAAGTCGGTCTAGGCCACTCAGACACTGCTTCCATCTTCTGTGGATCAACCTGGATACCTTCTTTAGACACCACGTGTCCAAGAAAAGAAACACTCTCCATCCAGAAATCACACTTCGAGAATTTAGCATAAAGCTTATGATCTCTCAGTGTCTGTAGTACAATCCTCAAGTGATATACATGCTCCTCCATACTCTTTGAATAAACCAGTATATCATCGATGAAGACTACCACATACGGTCTGAATACCTTGTTCATCAGGTCCATAAAAGCTGCTGGTGCATTAGTCAAACCAAAAGACATCACCGGAAACTTATAATGGCCATATCGTGTGCGGAATGCTGTCTTAGGAACATCAGCTTCACTAATCCGCAGCTGATGATAACCCGACCTCAAGTCAATCCTAGAAAAGAACTGTGCACCTTATAGCTGATCAAATAAATCATCTATCCTCGGGAGAGGATACTTATTCTTCACTATCACCTTATTCAGCTCTCTGTAGTCAATGCACAGTCTCAGGGTACCATCCTTCTTCTTCATAAACAGGACTGGTGCACCCCAAGGAGAAACACTAGGTCTGATGAAACCTTTATCCAATAACTCTTGCAACTGCTCCTTCAACTCTGTAGGAGCCATTCTGTAGGGTGGCATAGATATAGGGGTAGTACCTAGAACCACATCTATACAGAATTCAATCTCTCTATGAGGTGGTAAACCTGGCAACTCCTTGGGAAAAATATTAGGGAACTCACAAGCAACAGGAACATCTGTGAGTGACAACTTCTCCACTGAAGTATCCCTGACCAATGCCAAATATCCCTGACATCCTTTCTTTAATAACTTCCTAGCCGTAATAGCAGAAATAAGATTCTGAGGTGCTGAACTCCTATCACCCACAAACTTAAACTCTTATTCATCAGGAAGTCTGAAAGTCACCTCTTTATTCCTACAGTCTATCACGGCATAGTGCTGAGATAACCAATCCATTCCCAAAATAACATCAAACTCCATCACATCCAACATAATCAAATCAGCGGGTAATTCTCTATCTCCCATAAGAACTGGACAACCAGAAAGAACAATATCGATGTCCAAGGAATCGCTCAGAGGAGTGGTAACAGATAAAAGAATAGCCATCCTCAAAGCTTGCCAACAAGATTTAAAAGCAAAAATGGGAGAAACAAACGAATGCGTGGCACCCGGGTCAAATAAAACCCATGCATCCAGGTAACAAATAGAAACAATACCTACCACGACTGCATTAGATGCCTGAGCATCCTGCTGAGTGAGATGAAAAACTCTGGCCTGTCCTCGACCTCCCTGCTGACTGGTAGAAGCCTGGCCAACACCTCTGGCACCTCCTCTAGTACCTCTACCACGACTCTGTTGTGGAACAATCTGAGTGGAACTCTAATGCTGAGCTGGAGGTAACTGAAATGGAACTGGTGCAGCACTAGCAATCGATTGCTGTGGAAATCGCAGAATCTATGGCTGCTAATACCCGGAGTAAGGACACGATTTGGTAAAATGTCCTGTCTGCCCGCATCTGAAACATGTCAGTGGTGTCAGGTAACGCGGGTCCCTGATGGACTCTACCACAAGGCTGGCATACACTGGTCGCTGATCCAGAACTACGACCACTGCTGCTGCTCGAAGCACCTGACCCAAATCTGAATGGTCTACGCTGACCTCCACAGCCATGTCTACTGCTCCGATGCACTCGTTGCTGCTGCCTTTGACTCTGCTGAGTCAGACCTCGCTACTGACAACTCGAACCAACATGAAAACTCGAATATGGAGTAGCCTGCAATCCACTCAACTGAACTCCTAGCTGGTAATAATCAGGCATCGCTCCCTGCCTAACTAGCCTTAGCTCAATCTCCTTGGCTAACTCTATCACTGACTCTAGAGTAAGGCTTGCTGTAGGTATACCAGCAAAAGTTGAACCTAATCCGGTGACGTAGGTAGTGACTGCAAAATATTGATCTCGCATCAGATCCTCTGCATATCTACCCAGCTGGAGAAACTCTCGGGTGTACTTCTCTACAAATCAATCTCCACGAGAAATACTGGTCAGTCAGAGACGATAGCTCATACGGAGAGGCTCTAGACAAAATCTCCTCAAAAATCGCTCTCTGAACTGAGCCCAGGTCATCGTCATCATATAAGGCTGGATCATCTGAATAAACTAATCTAGGGCTGGTCCCTCGACAGACAACTCGATGATCATGATCTGTTGATACTCGGTGTAAGCAGTCCAAGTCTAAATCTTGATCGCGTGCAGAAAATCTAACGGATCGAAAGTACCGTCAAATGCAATCCTGCCAACTCGGGCATAGAATAAAGCTGCCTCAGGGTCAGACATACCCTGCTGATAGGCAGGCTGAACGATTGGAGGAACAGGAACATCAAACTCAGGCTCAACAGGCTCCTCGTCCTGTAACTCTCTCTGCCTACGGCGACCTGCCGCTCCTCGAGGTCTACCTCTGCCACAACCTCTATGTCTAACTAACTGCTCAGGAGGTAAAACCTCATCCTGAAAAGATTCATCATCCTCGGCCTCATCGATCGGTGGAGCGACACACGCTCGCCTCCACATTCTGAAAAGATAAATGGAAAGATTCAGACAAAATAGACAACGGAGGAATAACACAAAAAACTAAAACAAGGAATCGTCATCAAGACATACTCGAACCTAATTCACTGCAGTAGTTCAACAAAAAACACAACTCGAAAACTAGGGTCATAACTCATATAACTAAGCCCTGACACAGAACTCCGCTCTGATACCAACTTTGTCACGACCCAAAATAGGGGCCATGACCGGTGCTAGGGAACGGGAATTCTTTCGAATTCGAAACCCGTAGCAAGCCTAAAAATAAAATAAAATAAACATGCAATGGTAATAACAACATATAATGCAGCGGAAATAAAAATCATAAATATAATAATAACATATGCACCAACTGGATTTAAATTAAATCCTTAATGCAAATATATATATAAACTCTTTTAATACAAATCCAGTTCAAATATAATACAACATCTTTTTAACAATTTAATGACTACTGCAGTGTCTAGATAAAATAAAACTCAAGACTCAAAGAAGCAGTTTACACAAAGAAGCCGGGGCGAAAGAAATCCGGCGTACAGGCCTGCTACTGAGGTCTAAAGATGATGACTCTCCTGAAAAATAGTCAACGGAGGGGAGTCAGACCTCACTGAGTGAATTACTATAATATATATACATGCGCACTAAATGATAATGCATACAATCAACTGTATATATATCTAATATGTATATATACAGACAAATACATACAGATGCTATAAAATCATTTTATATAATTTACTAAAAATCATCGTTTATGAAGGATCAAATAGAACCCTATGATATCGCAACCTCAAAAACAGTGTTAGATAACACTTTAGCCATACAGGCTCACTTATTCCAAATATATCCACTTAGTCCATTTAGACAGTAGACTGGCCCCGAGACACTAAGTCGACCGAGCTCCGACAGTCTGACTGTCAGTGTGATTGGCCCCGAGACACTTGGTCAACCGAGCTCCAGCAGTCACACTCCCAAATCACATCATACATCAGATAAATCAATTCCAATCAATATCCACAAATAGTTAGTAATATAGCCTAAATGCTATAGGTGTACCGGTACGTACTCGGTCCTAGTGCTGCCCACTAGGTAGCACGTTCTATTGATATCCTTCATTAATAAATATAAAACATTCATTCACAAATAAATGATGCATGAATTTAAATAAAATAACAATATAAACCATATATATATTGGAAATATACCAAAAGTAAACCCGGTATATCTCGAGTATATATACGTCAAATAAATTCAATCAAATTACAAATTAAGCTAGAAATATATTTAAAAACATTTTAAATATAATTTATTCATAAAACATGCATATAATTTAATATATACCGAAAATAAACCGAAAATATACTTAAATACTAATCATGTTATTTATGCATATTTAATCAAAATCAAACATATATTTCTAAATCATGCATCCTAAAGCATATATATATATATATATATATATATATATATATATATATATATATATATATATAAAATAGTAACTCACACTTAGTGCGCTCCACGAGATGGATCCGACGGGCCTGGTCCACTAGGCCTCGGTCTCGGCGCAACTAAACAAACAATAATGAACCTAATAGAATAAACCTAACAGAAAATCCTAGAACTCAATCTAGAATATTAAACACAGAATCGAGATTAGGGATCGACCGGACATCACGTTTTACGAGAATTCTACCAAAAATTCGACAGAACTTCCCCTGTAAAATGGACATCTCTCTACTCAAAGAGTAGAGCCGACCCTGCAAAGAAATACACTTTGAAAAACAGGCTCAACCACTCATCCACAACCCCTCGGTCAGACTCCAAACTACAGTCTACCGATCGGGGTCCATAATCACAAAACAATTCAGAATTACCAAAAATACACTTGTAACATGGAAATACATTTTATAAATAGAAATTACATAATTAGCCTTAAAACACAGTAAAAACCGATAAAAACTCATTTTATTAGTAAAATCGTATATTATATATATAATTGAAAATAATTCACGAAAAATAGTTTTAATTAGTTAAAAATACTAAATAATTTGTAGAACTCATTTTTATACCTTAAATAACTATTAAAACCAATTAAATTACATTTTTAGACAATATAGGGTAAAATTACCAAAATACCCCTATATATATAAATATACTAAAATTACTTCAAAAATTCACCAAAAATAGTATAATTATCCAAAATTAATTTTCTCAAAATATTTATCAATAATATCAATAATTAAACTTAATTAACCAATTAATTTCAATTAAAAACATAATTAACCTAATTTTCCCAAAATTACATAAACTTAAATAATTCAAAATAAATACTTAGAAATTCATAAAAATTCCAAATAAATTCCTATAATTCATTTTAACACCTATATTTATCATAAAACACAATTTCATAATTTAATTAATTAATTTCAGAAAATTAGAAAATAATATTAAAATATTCAAAAATACCCAAAAATCAAAATAATCTCCAAAAATTATAAAAAAATTCACACATGTAGATTAAGCTACTAGGATCAACATTTGTTAAGAGACTTTTCATGAATCGAACAATTCAAAGTTCAAATAAATCAAAAACCCTAAAATGGCCGAAATCGAAAATTCAAAACCTAAGCAAATCAAGACCATTTAAGCTCAAACCAAAGCTAGAATCACACTCATCGGAGCTCAAGGAGAAGAAAGAGACCAACGATGTCAAAAATGGTGGTCAAAAACGTCGTGATTGACGGTGGAGAGAAATTCGGCTTCTCCGGCCAAAACCAATCTCCAGACGCCGAAAACGGCTGCTACAGGCAGCGAGGAAGGCTGATGAAGGTGGTGGCACGCCGGACGGCACACCAACGGCAAGAAATCGGGACGACAGCAATCGGACGGCGATGGGGAAGTGATCGGGGAAGAAGAGAGAAATCAGGGGCAATTTGGTAATTTTCCAAAAAACTTGATTTTTGACATATTATATGTATATATATATACTTTATACTATATAATAAAATAATATTAAATTACACACATTAAAGATACACCACACACTTAATATTTAATATTTTAAAATTTAATAATAAATAAAAATAATTAAATAACAATAAAATTAATAAATAATTAATAAAATATTAGGGTAATAAATTAAACCCTAATTAAATAAATATATACACACATAGGCTTTATTTAGTAATTTAAAAATATGTATGAGTTCATGCAAGTCCGTAAATATATTTAAAATAATTAATAGGAAATTATTCACATGAAAATTTCCCCGAAAATGCAAGTCCCGGGAAAATTTTACGTAAAGGACTTTAAATAATACACAATAATTAAAATAGGTTTTAAATACACATCAACTCGTAAAAATATCATAATATATATACAAAAATTATTAACACTGCATATCCCAATGCAGTATAAAAATATTTAAAAACACGGGATATTACATCAGTCTACTGTCCAAATGGATCAAGTGATTATATTGGAATAAGTGGGGTGTTGTCTAACACTATTTGAGGTTGCGATTTTCTAGGGTTCTATTTGATCCTTCATAAACTGTGATTTTCAATAAAAATATATAAAATGATTTTTATTGCATTTGTGTGTATTTGCTTGTATACATACATATTAAATATACTTTTGACTGTGTGCATTGGCATTTAGTATGCATGTATATATATTATAGTAATTCACTCAGTGAGGTCTGACTCCCCTCCGTTGACTATTTTTCAGGAAAGTCATCATCTTCAGATCTCAGTAGCAAGCCTGTACGCCGGATTTCTTCCGCTCCGGCTTTATTATGTAAACTGCTCACTTGAGTTTTAGTTTATGATCTAGACACAGATATTGTTTTATATTTGTATGAGTTATGTATTTTAAGAATTTGAACTGGATTTGTACTAAAAGAGTTTATTTATATATGAGATGAGGATTTGATTTAATTTCATTTGGTGAAAATATTATTTTGATATTTATAATTTTATTCCGCTGCATAATATTTTACTTCATTGTGTTGTTATTGTTACTATTGCATGTTTTATTTTATTTTAGGCTTGCTACGGGTTCCGGATTCGAAAGAATTCCCATTCCCTAGTGCCGGTCATGGCTCCTGTTTTGGGTCGTGACATATTTCAAGTATATATATGTCGAATAAATTCAATTTAACTATAAAATAAACTATAAATATACTTAAAAACATTTTAGGTATAATTCAATAATAAAACATGCATTTAATTTAAAATATACCAAAAATATACCAAAGTAATTATTAAACCATTTATGCATATTTCATAAAATTTAAACATACATTTCTAAAACATGCAATCCTAAAACACGTATATATAAAATAACAACTCACAGTTATGCACTCCACAAGACGAGTCCGACAAGCCTGGTCCACTAGGTCTCGGTCTCGGCGCAACTAAACAAACAAACGATAATATGAAATCAAAATAAATCTAACATCATTCTAGAGACTCAATATAAAAATACCGAACACATAATAAGAATAAGGATTTGACCGGATGTCACATTTTACGAGAATTCTACTGAAAATTTGACAAACCCTCCCCTATAAAATAGATATCTCTCTACTTATAAAGTAGAGCTGGTCTTGCAAGAAAACACACTTTGAAAATAAACAGTCACACAACCCATCGGTCGGACTCCCAAACTACAATTCCACCAACCGAGATTCACAATTCACAAGGTATCACAGAACACATGAAAATGCCAAAAATACCCCTTAACAATCAAAATATATCAAATTAGATATTTAAAACATTGAAAATAATTATTTAACCGATAATTACAATAAAATCCTAATTTTAATAAAATATTAAAAATTGATAATTCTCGATAAATTTATAAATATTGACCAAAATACATTTTATAACTCCAAATTACATAATTAGCCCTAAAACATATTAAAAATCAATAAAAACTCATTTATTTACAAAAATAGTAAATTATATATAATTTGAAAATAATTTACGAAAATTAGTTTTAATTAGTTAAAAATACTAAATAATTTGTAAAAATCATTTTTATACCTCAAATAACTATTAAAACCAATTTAATTTAATTTTTAACCAATTTATTGCCAAATTACCAAAATACCCCTAGTTATATATAATTTCACATAATTCACTATAATTATACAAAAATTCACTAAAAATTATACAATTACTCAAAAATTAATTTCTTAACATATAATTCAATAAATATACTCAATTAACCAATTAATTTTAACAAAATACCTAATTAACCGAATTTTCTAAAAATCACCTAAACTAAATAAATTCATAATAATTATACAAAAATCTCAAAAATTACAAATAAATTTATAAAATTCATTTTAACACCTATAAACACCATAAATCACAATTTTATATTTTAATTAATTAATTTACGAAAATTAGAAAATATTAATAAAATAATCAACAATTCACAAAAATAAAAATAAATTCCAAAAATTCTACAAAAATTACAGGATGTAGATTAAGCTAAGGGGATCAATATTTGTGAAGGAAGTTAGCTTGAATCATAAGAATCAAAGTTCAAAAAAATCAAGAACTCATATAGGCCGAAAATGAAAATTGAAAACCAAGGAAAATCTAGACCAAATCAAGTGAAACTAAGCTTGGAAATGAACTCAATAGAGCTCAAGGAGAAGATAGAGATTAATGGCGTTCAAAATGGTGGCCGAAATCACAGTGATCGGAGCTAGTTACAAGTTTCGATTTCCTTGGCTTTTCACGGCCAAAGCTTGCTGGAAAAGGGAGGAGAAGGTGGCGGAATGGGCTAGAGAGCGTGGTGGTTGGCTGGGAGGCACACCGACGGTAAGGGAATGGCATTGGCAACGATGATGGTGAAGGGAAGGGCGTCGGGTGTTTTGGGAAGAAGACAATGGCAACTCTGTAATTTTGGCAAACTTCAATTTTTGTATATATATATATATATATATATATATATATATATATATATAACTTAGCTTATATTATTATAATATATTAATATAATATTCAAAAATAATTACACACCACATGTTAAAATATCACCCAATATTAAATACATATACATATATATATATATATATATATATATATGTGTGTGTGTATGTATATATTTTAATACGACAATTAAAATTGTGCATGAACTCATGCAAATTCACAAAACTGACCAATATAATTAATAATTATTTATTTAGGTTTTAATTTTTCCAAATATAAAATTCTCGGGAAAATTTTACGTAAGAAACTTAAAATAATTAAAAATAACTTTAATAAATAATAAACTAATTAAATAACCAGAAATATATATTAAAATTATTAATACTGCATATCCCGATGCAGTTTATAATTATTTAAAATCTCAGGATATTACAGTCTCACACATCGGTACGTACACAGTCCTAGTGCAGCTCATTAAATAACACATTCTATTGATATCCTTCAAATAAAAATTGTATATTTATGGAAAATAAATGAATGCATAATTAAACATAAATAACATTCATAACAATGAAATATACCATATATATACTGAAAATATACTAAATATATTTCAAGAATATATATGCTAAATATAACCAAAATTAATCATAAATATACCGAAAATATATCGAATATATATGACACATGCATATCAAATATATACTAAAAACAAATTAAGCATATATGTCATATATATATCAAATATACTAAAAATATATCAAAAGTATACCAAAAATATACTTATTTATTTAATAAAATAATTCATATTTTAACTCATATTAAAATATGAAAACTTATAATCATGTAATATCCCGTGTTTTTAAAATATTTTTACACTATACCGGGATATGCAGTGTTAATAATTTGTGTATATATATTACGATATTTTTACGAGTTAAGATGTATTTAAAACCTATTTTTATTATTGTGCATTATTTACAGTGCTTTACGTAAAATTTTCCCGGGACTTGCATTTTCGGGGAAATTTTCACGTAAATAATTTATTATTAATTATTTTAAAATATTAAATTTTATGCGTGTGGTGTATATTTAATGTGTGTAATTTAATATTATTTTAATATATAGTATAAAGTATATATATATATACACATTATATATCAAAAAAATCAAACTTTGGAAAATTACAAAATTGCCCCCGAGCCTCCTTCTTCCCCGATCACCTTCCCTTCACCGTTCGGACGCCTGCCGTTCCGTTCCCTTGCCGTGAGAGTGCCGTCCGGTGTGCCACCACCTTCCCCAGCCTTCCTCGCCGCCTGTGGTAGCCATTTCCGGCGCCTGGAAGCCATTTTTGGCCGGAGAAGCCGAAACTTTGGCCACCGTCGATCACGTCGATTTCGGCCACCATTTTCGACACCATCAGTCTCTTTCTTCTCCTTGAGCTCTGGTGAGTGTGATTCTAGCTTTGGTTTGAGCTAAAATGGTTTAGATTTGCTTAGGTTTCGAATTTTCAATTTCGGCCTATTAGGGTTTTTGATTTTTTTGAGCTTTGAATTGATTGATTCATGAAAACTCTCTTCACAAATGTTGATCCTAGTAGCTTAATATACATGTATGAATGTGGAATTTTTGGAGATTTTTTGGATTTTTGGGTATTTTTGAATATTTTAATATTATTTTCTAATTTTCGGAAATTAATTATTTACATTATGAAATTTTGTTTTATGGCTAAATTAGGTGTTGAAATGAATTATAGGAATTTATTTAGAATTTTTATGAATTTCTAAGTATTTATTTTGAATTATTGAAGTTTATGGAATTTTGGAAAATTAGGGTTAAATGTGTTTTTATTTGAATTTAATTGGGTAATTGAGTTTAATTATTAATATTATTGATAATTATGTTGAGAAAATTAATTTTGGATAATTGTATAATTTTTGGTGAATTTTTGAATGAATTTTAGTATATTTATATATATAAGGGCATTTTGGTAATTTTACCCTAAATTGGCTAAAAATGTAATTTAATTGGTTTTAATAGTTATTTAAGGTATAAAAATGATTTCTATAAATTATTTAGTATTTTTAACTAATTAAAACTATTTTTCGTGAATTATTTTCAATTATATATATAATATACGGTTTTACTAATAAAATGAGTTTTTATCGGTTTTTGTAGTGTTTAAAGGTTAATTATGTAATTTCTACGTATAAAATGTATTTCTATGTTATAAGGGTATTTTTGGTATTTTCAAAATTATTCTGTGGTTGTGGACCCCGGTCGGTGGACTGTAGTTTGGAGTCCGACCGTGGGATTTTAATTGTGCTTTGTGTAGTTTTTCGAAGTGTATTTCCTTGCAGGGTCGGCTCTACTCTTTTGAGTAGAGAGATGTCTATTTTATAAGGGAGGTTCTGCCGGATTTTTGATAGAATTCTCGTAAAACGTGATGTCCAGTCGAACCCTAATTCTGTTTCCGTATTTAATACTCTAGATCGAATTCTAGGATTTCTGTTAGGTTTATTCTGATGTCGGTTATTTATTTCTTGTTTAGTTGCGCCGAGACCGAGGGCTAGTGGACCAGGCCCGTCGGACCCATCTCGTGGAGCGCACTAAGTCAGTTACTATACTATATATATATATACTTTAGGATGCATGTTTTAGAAAAGTATGTTTTATTTTAATAAAATATGCATAAATGATTTAAGTATTACTTAGGTTTATTTTCGGTATATTTTGGTATATTTTCAACTATATGCATGTTGTATAACTAAATTATTCTTAAAAATGCTTTTATGTATATTTTGGTATATTTTAGTTTATTCTGTATTATATTGGAATTATTCGACGTATATATACTCGAAATATACCTGGTTTACTTTTGGTATATTTCTAGTATATATATCGTTTATGTTGATATTTTATTGAACTTCATGCATCATTTATTTTTGTGAATGAATGTTTTATATCATTAATGATGAAGGATATCGATAGAACGTGCTACCTAGTGGGCAGCACTAGGACCGAGTACGTACCGGTACGCCTATAGTATTTAGGCTATATCACTAACCATTTGTGGATATTGATTGATTATGATTATTGATATGTGTGAGATATGGTTTGGAGGTGTGATTGCTGGAGCTCGGTTGACCAAGTGTCTCGGGGCCAATCACACAGGCAGTTAGACTGCTGGAGCTCGGTTGACTTAGTGTCTCGGGTCTAGTCTACTGTCTAAATGGATTAAGTGGATATATTTGGAATAAGTGAGCCCGTATGGCTAGAGTGTTTTCTAACACTGTTTCTGAGGTTGCGATATTCTAGGGTTCTATGTGATCCTTCATAAACGATGATTTTCAATAAAACATATAAAATGATTTTTCTGCATCTGTGTGAATTTGCCTTTATATATATTAGATATATATATACTGTTGATTGTATGCATTGTCACTTAGTGTGTATGTATATATATTATAGTAATTCACTCAGTGAGGTCTGACTCCCCTCCGTTGATAATTTTTCAGGAGAGTCAACATCTTCAGACCTCAGTAGCAGGTCGATATGTCGGATTTCTTCCGCCCCAGCTTCTTTGTGTAAATTATTTACTTGAGTCTTATATTTATAATCTAGACACTGCAGTAGTTGTGAATTCAAAATGTGGGATTTCATGTATTTTATTTAAAGAGATGTATTATATTGAAACTGGATTTGTACTGAAAGATTTTATATATATGCGATGAGATGAGATTTGATTTAAATCCAGTTGGTAAAAATGATATTGTGATATTTATGATTTTCATTTCTGCTGCATTTGATATTGTTATAATTATTATTGTATGTTTATTTTATTTTTAGGCTTGCTACGGGTTCCGGATTCGAAAGAATTCCCGTTCCCTTGCGCTGGTCATGGCCCCTGTTTTGGGTCGTGACAAATCATGCATCTATATGCATGTATATATAAAATAATAACTCACAAGTTTGCGCTCCTCGAGACACGCTCGATGGGCCTAGTCTGATAGGCCTCAGTTTCAGCGCAACTAAAAAATAAATAATAATAACAAATCAAAATAAATTTCTAACTTATACTTCTAAAAGAGACTCAATCTAGGAATACAAAACTCAGACAAACACAGAATTTCATAATCGACTCGATTTCACGTTTTACAAGAATTCTATCAAAAATTCGACAGAACATCATCTGTAAAACGGACATCTCTCTACTAAAAAGTAAAGCCAATCCTACAAGAAAAATACATTTCTAAAACACAAAGCTCAACATATTTCTACATGAAATATATATGATGTTATTCTTCTTTTATTATCTTTTTTTCTTGTTTTATACTTATAACTTTAATTTTTTTCATTTGACTTTACTAAATTTAACAAAAATAAAAAAATCGGGTTGGACGTACAATTTCCCAACCGAGGTTCACAATACAGCAATAATACAAATAAAATAATAAATATACTAAAAATCATTAAATTCTATAAATGTGTCACAACCCAAAACAAGGGTCATGACCGGCACTAAGGAACGGGAATTCTTTCGAATCCGGAATCCGTAGCAAGCCTAAAAATAAAATAAAACATGCAATGGTAATAACCATATATATAATGCAGCGGAAATAAAAATCATAAATATCCAAAATAATATCCATCTCCTATATATAAATCTTTTAATACAAATCCAGTTCAAGTATAATACAATATCTCGCATAAATATAATACATAAAATCTCACAATTAATTTACAACTACTACAGTGTCTAGATTATAAAAATAAGACTCAAGTAAGCAGTTTACACAAGGAAGCCGGGGCGGAAGAAATCCGACGTACAGGCCTGCTACTGAGGTCTGAAGATGTTGACTCTCCTGAAAAATTATCAACGGAGGGGAGTCAGACCTCACTGAGTGAATTACTATAATATATATACATACACACTAAATGACAATGCATACAGTCAACAATATATATCTAATATGTATATATACAGGCAAATACACACAGATGCAATAAAATCATTTTATATATATTTTATTGAAAATCATCTTTTATGAAGGATCAAATAGAACCCTATGATATCGAAACCTCAATCAGTGTTAGACAACACTCTAGCCATACAGGCTCACTTAATCCAAATATATCCACTTAATCCATTTAGACAGTAGACTGGCCCCGAGACACTAAGTCAACCGAGCTCCAGCAGTATGACTGCCAGTGTGATTGGCCCTGAGACACTTGGTCAACCGAGCTCCAGCAATCACACCTCCAAACCATATCTCACACATCAATTAAATAATATCCAATCAATATCCACAAATGGTTAGTAATATAGCCTAAATACTATAGGCGTACCGGTACGTACTCGGTCCTAGTGCTGCCCACTAGGTAGCACGTTCCATTGATATCCTTCATTAATAAATATAAAACATTCATTCACAAATAAATGATGCATGAATTTAAATAAAATAACAACATAAACCATATATATACTGGAAATATACCAAAAGTAAACCAAGTATATTTCGAGTATATATACGTCAAATGAATCTAATTAAACCATAAATTAAACTAGAAATATATTTAAAAATATTTTAAATATAATTTATTAACAAAACATGCATATAATTTAATATATACCAAAAATATACTTAAATACAAATCACATTATCTATGCATTTTAATCAAAATAAAACATATATTTCTAAATCATGCATCCTAAACCATATATATATAGTATAGTAACTCACAAATCAGTGCGCTCCACGAGACGGGTCCGACGGGCCTGGTCCACTAGCCCTCGGTCTCGACGCAACTAAATAAGAAATAAATAATAGACATCAGAATAAACTTAACAGAATTCCTAGAATTCGATCTAGAGTATTAAATACGGAAACAGAATTAAGGTTCGACCGGATATCATGTTTTACGAGAATTCTATCGAAAATCCGGCAGAACCTCCCCTGTAAAACAGACATCTCTCTACTCAAAAGAGTAGAGCCGACCCTGCAAAGAAACACACTTCAAAAAACAAGCTCAACACTCAACCACAACCCCTCGGTCGGACTCCAAACTACAATTTACCGATCGGGGTCCACAAACACAGAACAATTATAAAAATACCAAAAATACCCTTATAACATTGAAATCCATTTTATAGGTAGAAATTACATAATTAACCTTAAAACACAATAAAAACTGATAAAAATTCATTTCATTAGAAAAATCGTATTTTATATATATAATTGAAAATAATTCACAAAAAATAGTTTTAATTAGTTAAAAATACCAAATAATTGTAGAAATCATTTTTATACCTTAAATAACTATTAAAATCAATTAAATTACATTTTTAGCTAATTTTATATAAAATTACCAAAATACCCCTATATATATATAAATATACTATAATTACATCAAAAATTCACAAAAAATAGTATAATTATCCAAAATTAATTTTCTCAACATATTTATCAATAATATCAATAATTAAACTCAATTACCCAATTAATTTCAATTAAAAACATAATTAACCCTAATTTCCCAAAATTACATAAACTTCAATAATTCAAAATAAATACATAGAAATTCATAAAAATTCCAAATAAATTCCTATAATTCATTTCAACACCTATCATTATCATAAAACACAATTTCATAATTTAAATAATTAATTTCCGAAAATTAGAAAATAATATTAAAATATTCAAAAATACCCAAAAATCCAAAAAATCTCCAAAAATTCCACAAAAATTCATACATGTAGATTAAGCTACTAGGAACAACATTTGTGAAGTGAGTTTTCATGAATCAATCAATTCGAAGCTCAAAAAAATTGAAAACCCTAATATGGCGGAAATGGAAAATTCAAAACCTAAGCAAATCAAGACCATTTAAGCTCAAACCAAAGCTAGAATCACACTAACCGGAGCTCAAGGAGAAGAAAGAGACTAGCGGTGTCAAAAATGGTGGCCGGAATCGGCGTGATCGACGGTAGCTCGACTTTCGGCTTCTCCGGCCAAAAATGGCTTATAGGTGCCGGAAATGGCTATTGCGAGTGGTGGAAAAGGCTGGGGAAGGTGGTGGCACACAGGACGGCACACCAACGGTGAGAAATTGGCACGGTAGGCGTCCGGACGGCGGTGAGGGTGAAGATCAGGGAAGAAGGAGGCTCGAGGGCAGTTTTGTAATTTTTCAAAATTTGATTTTTTTGATGTATTATGTGTATATATATATACTTTATACTATATAATAAAATAATATTAAATCACACATATTAAATATACACCACACACATAAAATTTAATATTTTAATAATTTATATTAAATAAAAATAATTAAATAACAATAAAATAATTAATTAATTAATTAAATATTAGGGTAATACTAAACCCTAATTAAATAAATATACACACACATAGGCTTTATTTAGTAATTTAAAAATACGCATGAGTTCATGCAAGTCCGTAAATCTATTTAAAATAATTAATAATAAATTATTTACGTGAAAATTTCTCCGAAAATGAAAGTCTCGGGAAAATTTACGTAAAGCACTGTAAATAAGACACAATAATTAAAATAGGTTTTAAATACATATCAACTCGTAAAAATATCATAGTGTATATACAAAAATTATTAACACTGCATATCCCGATACAGTGTAAAAATATTTAAAAACATGGGATATTACAGTCTTCCCCTTACAAGAATACGTCCCCGAATTCCAGAAAATAAGATCAAGAAGGAAAGAGATACGGGTAAGAAGCTCGCATCTCAGCTTCAGTCTCTCACGTATGCTCCTCGACTCTATCGTTACGCCACAGAACCTTAACCATCGGAATCTGCTTCAAACACAACTGTCGGACTTGAAAATCTACGATCGCCACAGGTTCTTCCACAAACGTCAAATCTTCACTCACTTCTACACTATCGGGCTGCAACACGTGTGAAGGGTCTGAGATATACTTCCTCAGCATCGAGATATGAAATACTGGATGCACCTGTGACATACTCGGAGGCAAATCCAACCGATATGCAATAGTGCCAACTCTCTCAAGAATCTCAAACGATCCAATATATCTCGATGCTAACTTACCTTTCCTACCAAATCTCATCACACCCTTCATCGGAGATACTTTCAGAAAAATAAAATCTCCAACCTGAAACTCCACATCTCTGCGCCTAGGATCCGCATAACTCTTCTGTCTTCTAACTACGGTCTCTAATCTTCGCTTAATCACGACGACTTTCTCTGCAGCATCCTGAACCATCTCAGGTCCAGTCAAAGCTCTCTCACCTATTTCATCCCAACTCAACGGGGATCTACACTTCCTTCCATACAACGCCTCATACGGTGCCATACCAATACTGCTATAGTAGCTGTTATTATATGCAAACTCAACGAGTGGCAAATGATCATCCCAACTACCTCCCAAATCCAGGACACACATCCTCAACATATCTTCCAGTGTCTGGATCGTCCTCTCAGACTGACCATCTGTCTGAGGATGAAAAGCAGTACTAAAATCCAACCTAGTGCCCATCGCTTCCTGCAACTTCTGCCAAAAATGAGAAGTGAACACTGAACCTCTATCTGACACAATGGACACATGTACTCCATGAAGGCATACGATATGCTTCACGTACAACTTCGCCAATCTAGCTACAGAATAGGTGGCTTTCACAAGCAAGAAATGTGTAGACTTCATCAACCTGTCTACAATCACCCAGATGGAATCGTATCCATCCTTCGAACGAGGTAAACCGACCACAAAATCCATAGCTATCCTTTCCCACTTCCACTCGGGAATAGGAAGAGGCTGAAGCTTCCCAGAAGGCTTCTGATGTTTGGCTTTCACTTGCTGACACGTCAAGCACTTCACAATATAATCAGCGACATCCTTCTTCAATCCGTCCCACCAGTATAGATCTCTGATACTGTGGTACATCTTAGTAATGCCCGGATGAACGCTGTAGGCTGTAGAATGTGCTTCTTTTAAAATCTTTTCTCTCAAATTATCTACATCAGGAACACACAATCTACCACTGATCCACAACACACCATCATCATCGAGTGTGAAATCAGTGAACTTCCCTGCTCTGACATTCTCTGCAAGCTCTTCTAGAATAGGATCTCGGCTCTGAGCTGCTTTAATCCTATCCCTCAGTACAGATCGCACTTTAAATTGAGTTAGCAGTCCACCTGATCTACTAATCTTCATCATCAGACCTTGATCCACCAACAGATGCAACTCCTGGATCAATCGTCTCCTCTCAACACCAACGTGTGCAAGACTACCTGAGGACTTCCTACTCAAGGCATCTGCTACCACATTAGCTTTACCCGGATGATATAAGATCTCGCAATCATAATCCTTCAACAATTCTAACCATCTCCTCTGCCTCAGATTCAGATCTCGCTGCTGGAAAATGTACTTAAGGCTCTTGTGATCAGTAAATATCTCACAAGTCACCCCGTACAAATAATGTCTCCAAATCTTCAAAGCAAAGATCACTGCAGCCATCTCAAGATCATGTGTAGGATAGTTCTGCTCATGCTTCTTCAACTGCCTCGAAGCATAGGCTATCACTCTTCCATTCTGCATCAACACACAACCAAGGCCAATTCTAGAGGCATCACAATAAACTGTGAATTTATCCACACTATTAGGCAAAGCTAACACTGGCATTGTGGTCAACTTCTCCTTCAACAACTGAAAACTATTCTCACAAGCTTCTAACCACTCGAATCTAACATTCTTCTGAGTCAAGCGAGTCATAGGGGCTACTATTCTGGAAAAATCTTGCACAAACCGCCTATAATACCCGGTTAAACCCAGAAAACTCTGAATCTCTGTGACAGAAGTAGGTCTAGGCCACTCAGATACTGCCTCAATCTTCTGTGGATCAACCTGAATACCTTCTTTAGACACCACGTGTCCAAGAAAAGAAACACTCTCCATCCAAAAATCACACTTCGAGAATTTAGCATAAAGTTGATGATCTCTCAATGTCTGCAGTACAATCCTCAAATGATATACATGCTCTTCCATACTCCTAGAATATACTAGTATATCATCAATGAAGACTACCACAAACTGATCCACATACGGTCTGAATACTCTGTTCATCAGGTCCATAAAAGCTGCTGGTGCATTAGTCAAACCAAAAGACATCACCAGAAACTCATAATGGCCATATCTAGTGTGGAACGCTGTCTTAGGAATATCAGATTCACTAATCCGCAACTGATGATAACCCGACCTCAAGTCAACCTTATAAAAGAACTGTGCACCCTGAAGCTGATCAAACAAATCATCTATCCTCGGGAGAGGATACTTGTTCTTCACTGTTACCTTATTCAACTCTCTGTAGTCAATGCATAGTCTTAGGGTACCATCCTTCTTCTTCATAAACAAAACTGGTGCACCCCAAGGAGAAACACTAGGTCTGATGAAACCTTTATCCAATAACTCTTGCAATTGCTCCTTCAACTCTTTCAACTCTACAGGAGCCTACGATAGGGTGGCATAGATATAGGAGTAGTACCTGGAACCACATCTATACAGAACTCAATCTCTCTGTGAGGTGGTAAACCTGACAACTCCTCGGGAAAAACATCAGGAAACTCACAAGCAACAGGAACATCTGTGAGTAACAACTTCTCCACTGAAGTATCCCTGACCAATGCCAAATATCCCTGACATCCCTTCCTCAATAACTTCCTAGCCGTAATAGCAGAAATAAGATTCTGAGGTGCTGAACTCCTATCACCAACAAACTTAAACTCTTCTTCATCAGGAATTCTGAAAGTCACCTCTTTATTCCTATAATCTACCACGGCATAGTGCTGAGATAACCAATCCATTCCCAAAATAACATCAAACTCCATCACATTCAACAGAATCAAATTAGCGGGTAATTCTCTATCTCCCACGAGAATTGGATAACCAGAAAGAACAATATCAGGGTCCATAGAATCGCTCAGAGGAGTGGCAACAGACAAAGGAATAGCCATCCTTGAAGCTTGCCAACAAGATTTAGAAGCAAAAACAGGAGAAATAAACGAATGCGTGGCACCCGGATCAAACAAAACCCAAGCATCCAGGTAACAAACAGAAACAATACCTGCCACGACTGCATTAGATGCCTGAGCATCCTGCTGAGTAAGATGGAAAACTCTGGCCTGACCTTGACCTCCCTGCTGATTGGTAGAAGCCTGGCCAACACCTCTGGCACCTCCTCTAGTACCTCTACTATGACTCTGCTGTGGAACAAACTAAGTGGAACTCTGATGCTAAGCTGGTGGTAACTGAAATGGCACGGGTGCAGCACTAGCAATCGACTGCTGTGGGAATAGCGGAATCTGCGGTTGCTGATACCCGAAATAAGGACACGATCTGGCAAAATGTCCTGTCTGCCCGTATCTGAAGCATGTCAGTGGTGTCAGATAACATAGTCCCTGATGGACTCTACCACAAGTCTGACAAACATTGGCCGCTGATCCAGAACTATGACCACTGCTGCTGCTCGAAGCACCTGACCCAAATCTGAATGGTCTACGCTGACCTCCATGGCCATGTCTACTACTCTGATGCACTCGCTGTTGCTGTCTCTGACTCTGCTGAGTCGGACCTCGCTGCTGACTACTCGATCCAACATGAAAGCTCGAATACGGAGTAGCCTGCAATCCACTCGACTGAACTCCCAACTGGTAATAATCAGGCATCACTCCCTGCCTAACTAGTCTCAACTCAATCTCCTTAGCCAACTCAATCACATACTCCAGAGTAAGACCTGCTGTAGGCATACCAGCAAAAGCTGAACCCAAACCAGTAACGTACGTAGTGACTGTAAAATACTAATTTCGCATCAGATCCTTAGCATATCTACCCAGACGAAGAAACTCTTGGGTATACTCCTCTACAGATCGATCTCCACGAGAAATACTGGTCAATCAAAGACGATAGCTCAAACGAAGAGGCTCTGGACAAAATCTCCTCATAAATCGCTCTCAAAACTAAGCCCATGTCATCGTCATCATATAGGGCTGGATCATCTGAATAAACCAATCTAGGGCTGGTCCCTCAACAAACAACTCGACGATCATGATCCGTTGGTACTCGGTATGAGCAGTCCGAGTCCTAGTCTCAATCGCATGCAGAAAATCTAATGGATCGAAAGTACCATCAAACGCAATCTTGCCAACTCTGGCATAGAACAAAGCTGCCTCAGGGTCAGACATACCCTGCTGATAAGCAGGCTGAATGACTGGAGGAACAAGAACATCAAACTCAGGCTCAACAGGCTCCTCGTCCTATAATTCTCTTTGCCTACGGTGACCTGCCGCTCCTCGAGGTCTACCTCTGCCACGACCTCTACGTCTAACTGGCTGTTCAAGAGGTAAAACCCCATCCTGAAAAGACTCATCATCCTAGACCTCAACGACCGGTGGAGCGACACGCGCTCGCCTCCTCATATTGAAAAGACAAACGGAAAGATTCAGACAAAACAGATAACGAAGGAATAACGCTAAAAACTACAGCAAAGAATACTTATCAAGACATACTCAAACCTAATTCACTGCAGTAGTTCAACAGAAAACACAACTTTGAAAACTAGGGCCACAACTCACGCAACTAAGCCCTGACACAGAACTCCGCTCTGATACCAACTTTGTCACGACCCAAAACAGGGGTCATGATCGGCGCTAGGGAACGAGAATTCTTTCGAATCCGGAACCCGTAGCAAGCCTAAAAATAAAATAAAACATGCAATGGTAATAACCATATATATAATGCAGCAAAAATAAAAATCATAAATATCCAAAATAATATCCATCTCCTATATATAAATCTTTTAATACAAATCCAGTTCAAGTATAATACAATATCTCGCATAAATATAATACATAAAATCCCACAATTAATTTACAACTACTGCAGTGTCTAGATTATAAAAATAAGACTAAAGTAAGCAGTTTACACAAGGAAGTCGGGGCGGAAGAAATCCGACGTACAGGCTTGCTACTGAGGTCTGAAGATGTTGACTCTCCTGAAAAATTATCAATGGAGGGGAGTCAGACCTCACTGAGTGAATTACTATAATATATATACATACACACTAAATGACAATGCATACAGTCAACAGTATATATCTAATATGTATATATACAGGTAAATACACACAAATGCAATAAAATCATTTTATATATATTTTATTGAAAATCATCTTTTATGAAGGATCAAATAGAACCCTATGATATCGAAACCTCAATCAGTGTTAGACAACACTCTAGCCATACAGGCTCACTTAATCTAAATATATCCACTTAATCCATTTAGACAGTAGACTGGCCCCGAGACACTAAGTCAACCGAGCTCCAGCAGTATGACTGCCAGTGTGATTGGCCCCGAGACACTTGGTCAACCGAGCTCCAGCAATCATACCTCCAAACCATATCTCACACATCAATTAAATAATATCCAATCAATATCCACAAATGGTTAGTAATATAGCCTAAATACTATAGGCGTACCGGTACGTACTCGGTCCTAGTGCTGCCCACTAGGTAGTACGTTCCATTGATATCCTTCATTAACAAATATAAAACATTCATTCACAAATAAATGATGCATGAATTTAGATAAAATAACAACATAAACCATATATATACTGGAAATATACCAAAAGTAAACCAAGTATATTTCGAGTATATATACGTCAAATGAATCCAATTAAACCATAAATTAAACTAGAAATATATTTAAAAACATTTTAAATATAATTTATTAACAAAACATGCATATAATTTAATATATACAAAAAATAAACCAAAAATATACTTAAATACAAATCACATTATCTATGCATTTTAATTAAAATAAAATATATATTTCTAAATCATGCATCCTAAACCATATATATATAGTATAGTAACTCACAAATCAGTGCGCTCCACGAGACGGGTCCGACGGACCTGGTCCACTAGCCCTCAGTCTCGGCGCAACTAAAAAAGCAATAAATAATAGACATCAGAATAAACCTAACAGAATTCCTAGAATTCGATCTAGAGTATTAAATACGGAAACAGAATTAGGGTTCGATCGGATATCACATTTTACGAGAATTCTATCGAAAATCCGGCAGAACCTCCCTTGTAAAACGGACATCTCTCTACTCAAAAGAGTAGAGCCGACCCTGCAAAGAAACACACTTCGAAAAACGAGCTCAACACTCAACCACAACCCCTCGATCGGACTCCAAACTACAGTCTACCGACCGGGATCCACAAACACAGAACAATTATAAAAATACCAAAAATACCCTTATAACATTGAAATCCATTTTATAGGTAGAAATTACATAATTAACCTTAAAACACAATAAAAACTGATAAAAATTCATTTCATTAGAAAAACCGTATTTTATATATATAATTGAAAATAATTCACGAAAAATAGTTTTAATTAGTTAAAAATACCAAATAATTGTAGAAATCATTTTTATACCTTAAATAACTATTAAAATTAATTAAATTACATTTTTAGCTAATTTTATGTAAAATTACCAAAATACCCCTATATATATAAATATAGTATAATTACTTCAAAAATTCACAAAAAATAGTATAATTATCCAAAATTAATTTTCTCAACATATTTATCAATAATATCAATAATTAAACTCAATTACCCAATTAATTTCAATTAAAAACATAATTAACCCTAATTTCCCAAAATTACATAAACTTCAATAATTCAAAATAAATACATAGAAATTCATAAAAATTCCAAATAAATTCCTATAATTCATTTCAATAACTATAATTATCATAAAACACAATTTCATAATTTAAATAATTAATTTCCGAAAATTAGAAAATAATATTAAAATATTCAAAAATACCCAAAAATCCAAAAAATCTCCAAAAATTCCAAAAAAATTCATACATGTAGATTTATCTTCTAGGAACAACATTTGTGAAGGGAGTTTTCATGAATCAATCAATTCGAAGTTCAAAAAAATTGAAAACCCTAATATGGCGGAAATGGAAAATTCAAAACCTAAGCAAATCAAGACCATTTAAGCTCAAACCAAAGCTAGAATCACACTAGCCGGAGCTCAAGGAGAAGAAAGAGATCAGCGGTGTCAAAAATGGTGGCCGAAATCGACGTGATCGACGGTAGCTCGACTTTCAGCTTCTCCGGCCAAAAATGGCTTACAGGTGCCGGAAATGGCTGCTGCGGGCGGCAAAAAAGGCTGGGGAAGGTGGTAGCACACCAGAAGGCACACCAACGGTGAGAAATCGGCACGGCAGGCGTCCGGACGGCGGTGAGGGTGAAGATCGGGGAAGAAGAAGGCTCGGGGGCAGTTTTGTAATTTTCCAAAATTTGATTTTTTTGATGTATTATGTGTATATATATATACTTTATACTATATAATAAAATAATATTAAATCACACATATTAAATATACACCACACACATAAAATTTAATATTTTAATAATTTATATTAAATAAAAATAATTAAATAACAATAAAACAAATAAATAATTAATAAAGTATTAGGGTAATACTAAACCCTAATTAAATAAATATACACACACATAGGCTTTATTTAGTAATTTAAAAATACGCATGAGTTCATGCAAGTCCGTAAATCTATTTAAAATAATTAATAATAAATTATTTACGTGAAAATTTCCTCGAAAATGAAAGTCTCGGAAAAATTTACGTAAAGCACTGTAAATAAGACACAATAATTAAAATAGGTTTTAAATACATATCAACTCGTAAAAATATTATAGTATATATACAAAAATTATTAACACTGCATATCCCGATACAGTGTAAAAATATTTAAAAACGCGGGATATTACAAAATGTCCATAAAATACCAATATATAATATATTTAAACATTAAAACACTAAATATAATTATTTACACAATAATATTAATAAAAATTAAAATTTTCAATAATTCAACATAAAATAGTAAAAATTCACTTTTATATATTCAAATAGCTAAATATATATTAAAAGTAATTAAAAATCCATTTAATCACCAAAATAGTAAATAATCTATTATTTGAATATAATTTTCAAAAATTAGTATTAATTAGTTAAAAATAGTAAATAGTTTATAAAAAATCATTTTAAACCCTATATAATTCTAAAATAATTTATAACACATTATTTAACCATAATTTCTACAAAATTACACAATTAACTCATAAATACAAAATTCACATAATATAAATAATATTCTCAAAAATTATATAAATTCATAAAAAATTATTTTAATAATTCTAAAATTATTAACTCAAATTACTAACACTAATTTAACTAAATTTCCATTAAAAATAATTAATTAACATAATTATCAAAATTTCAATATTTAATATTAAAATAATAAAAAATTACCCAAAATTCAAATTATTTCAAAAAAAATAAAAAAAAATATTTTTGAGAAGCTAAAGCTACCACAAACAACATTTGTGAAGCAAGATTCCATGAATCAAACATTATCAAGTTCAAAAAAAATAAAAACACCCTAAAACACATAAACTAAAAATTGAATATATCTAAAAATCGAAGAGATTTGAGGTCAAATAGAGCTCGAAAATGGACTCACCGGATCAAGAGAATTCAAAAGAGACCAGAATGAAGTCCAACGGTGGCCGAAATCCTCACCGATTTTATTGAAGCTCACATCTAGGCTTCCTCCACTTCCAGCAGTTCCTGGCGTCTTCCTGACAAGTTGATGGCAACGGACGGTGACTGGAAGTGGCTAAAGGTAGTGGCGTTCGGTGGTGATGGCTGGGGTGACTCCAGCGTTGTCACGACCCAAAACTAAGAGTTATGACCGGGACTAAGGAATGAAAATTCTTTCGAATCTGGAACCCGTAGCAAACCTTAGAAAATAAAAACGTACAATAAATAAATAAAAAGTACGACTGAATTAAAATTTTTTGAATCGATATATAAAAATGGATACTCAATATCCTTTCATAAATAACTTAATGTTCATATAATACTCAAATACAACTTTATGAGTACAAAGCATCAAATAAAATAATGCTCGTCTGATACAATAACACTACTATTGCACTTTCTAGAATACAAATCAGAGTTCAAAATATACATTTACATAAAATAGTCGGGACAGAAGAACACCGGTGAAGAGCTCTACTACTAAGGTCTGATGATATAAGATCTCCTAAAAAAAATTAAGCGGGGTCAAACCTTACTGAGTGAATTATTATACTATATATACATGCAATATAAATCATAACAATTAGGCACCCGTATATATATATATATATATATATACACACACACACACACACATTACACACAAATGTCAAACTTTGCTTTTATATATATATAAAAAAAAATGCAGAAGACATTTATTTTAATACATGAAGGATCAAATAGAACCTTATTAATCACAACCTCAATTAACCGTATCATCACTCTAGCCATACAGGGTCACTTAATTCCAAGAGATCATTTATTCCATTTTGGATAGTAGACTGGCCTCGAGACACTAAGTCAATCGAGCTCTAGCAGTCTGACTGTCAGTGTGATTGGCCTCGAGACACTTGGTCAACCGAGCTCCAACAATCACATTATCAATCACATCACATCTCAATCAATCAATCATATCATTCTCAATCAAATTGTAATCACCATAAATAATTCTCACTCAACCCTAATCTATCACATCGGTACGTACACGATCCTAGTGCTGCCCACTAAGTAGCACGTTCTATTGATATCCTTCATTTAAAATAAATCATACATACGAAAAAATAAATAATGTAAAATGACATTCATAATAGTAAAATAAACCATATATATATCAGAAATATACTTAAAATAAACCAAGTATATTTCGGGTATATATATGTCAAATAAAACATGAAATATACCAAAGATAAACCATTGATATATTTAAAAACAATTTAAGTATAAATTAATAATAAAACATGCATTTACTTAGAAATATACCTAAAATATACTAAAATATACCCTAAGTACACAAATCATTTAATAAAATAATTATGAATAAATATATATTTAAAACATGTATATGTACTAAAACATGCATTTAGTTTGACATATATCAAAAAATATACTAAAAATAAACCTAATTATCTAACATGCATATATAAAAAATAAACCCTAAATATACCAATGGTATAGTAAATGTATATAGAAAATATGCAAACATATATATCAAGATATACTAAAAATAAACCAAAAATATACCAAATCATATTATAAATTTAATTACTTTTAAAAACATATAATGAAAATAAAAATCCTAAGTCATGCATCCTAAATGCAATGCATATATATACAGTATAATAACTCACTAATTCACGCTCCACGAGATAGACTCAGCGGGTATGATCCGATAGGCCTTGATCTCGACGTAACTAGAAAAATAAAATAATAACAACAATCAGAATAAACTTTTAACTCTACGATTCTAGGATTACTATAGAAAGACTAAATCAAAAATTCAAAACTAGACTCGAACCGGTTGTCACGTTTTATGAGAAATCTATTGAAAATGTCAACAGAGTTTCCTTTGTAAAACGGATATCTCCTTACAAAAGTAAGGTTGATCCTACACAGAAAATACACTTCTAAAATCAAAAAATACTCAACACCTTGGGTTGGGACTCCAAACTCCACAAATCCCCAACCGACGTTCACAAAACACAAACCAACAATATTAAACAGTAAAATAATAAAAATCATCAAAACCCATAAAAATATTTAAAAACCTTTATTTTCCAACTAAAGCATAAAAGTCTAATTTAAATAAATAATATTTGATAATAAAAATTCATAAATGAAATAAAATCCCCATTTTACAATTGAATTAATATAAATTGCAAATAATATTTAAAATCACAATTTAACATCACAAAAATAATAAAATACACATTTAGTCTCAAAATAATAAATACACATACATAATATTCTAAAATTATCATAATTAATTAATAAAATCTCAAATATTATATAATATTAATAAAAATTCAATTTTTACAATTGTTCAATATAACATAATAAAATTCACATTTAATTGCTTAAATAGTTTAATTATATAATAAAATTAGTTTAAAACCCATTTTTATCACCCAAACAATAAATAATATATATTTAAAAATAATTTTTTAAAATTAGTATTAATTAGTCAAAAATAGTAAATAATTTGTAAAATCATTTTAATACCTTAAATAATTATAAAACTTTAAAACATAATGTTTAACTATAATCTTAACAAAATTACATATTTAACCCTATAATACAAAATATCCAATATACTAAATAATTTTCTCAAAAATTATATAAAATCATTAAAATTATTTAATCAACATATAATATACTAATATCAACCAAAACACATATTTATCCAATAATTTCAACAAAAATACATATTTAACCTAATAATTCAAATTACACATAAATTATATAAAATTTCATAAAAATTATATAAAGTCATAAAAATTATTTTATCAACTAAAACACACAATTAAACTCTAAATTCAACCAAAATACACATTTAACTCAATTATCCAATATTTACATAAACTATAAATATTTCTAAAAATTACACAATATTCTCAAAAATTATTTTCTTTACTCTAAAATTAATATTAACTCACAATAACACCAATTCAATGAATTTTATAATTAAATAAATTAATTTACAAAAATTAGTAAATAATAATAAAATAAAAAAATTAACAAAATTTCAAATAAATTCTAAAAATAAAAAAAAATCATATAGATTAATCATTTAGGAACAACATTTGTTAAGGTAGATTAACAGAATCACACAAGATCAACCGAAAAAAATGGAAAAACCCTAAAAC
This sequence comes from Mallotus nudiflorus, assembly GCA_947683625.1. NCBI lineage: Eukaryota > Viridiplantae > Streptophyta > Magnoliopsida > Malpighiales > Euphorbiaceae > Mallotus > Mallotus nudiflorus. The sequence goes on from CANTUR010000633.1 coordinate 74,237, forward strand.
TAAAATAAAAAATCAACTAAAACTCACCAAAGATCAAGTTAGAGCTAAAACCAAGCTCGGGATCAACCTTCTCAGAGCTTAAGGAATTGAATGGCACCAGAAAAGGTAGCTCCCGTCGTCTGTGATGCCTCTAGTGACCACCAACACAGCTGCTGCCGCTGTTAATTCTGCAAGCCCCGGCGACCTAAGAAGAATAAGAAGAAGGCGATGACAGAGGAAGGTAGGTGGTCAGCGTGAAGAACGGAGAGGCACACCAATGGTAAAAAAGTCGAACGTGCGGGAAAGGAGGGTTGGTTGCATTTTGGTTCTTGATTTCTTGCGTTTTGTATGTATTTGTGTGTGTGTGTGTATATATATATATATATATATAATAACAAAACTTTATATTATAATAAATCTCCACCACACAATAAATAAATATGTCACACACACACACACACATATATATATATAAACACACATAGACATTAACACTTAAAAATATAACATTTACATAAACAATAAATAATAATAATACCAATAATGTAATTCAATAAAAATAATAATATTAAAATAATAATACACATAAACTAGTGTCATTAAAATAATACTAATGATATTAATAAAAATAATAACTATCATAATAATAACACACAACACATTTGAAATTAACAACAATATAAACACTATTTATGAAATAATTTAATAATGCAATAATTTAATAATGCAATAATGTAAATCAATAAAAATAAAATAATAATGATGTACTCAAAATATTAATATTAAAATAATACTGTGATAATAATATTGCATAATAATTATAATAATAACTCGCATAAAATAACAATGACAACAATAACATTAAGAATGGTAGTGGAATAATTTAAAAATATTAATAATACTTAAAATAATGTCAGTTAATAAAATAATATTATTACTTAAAAAACAATATTAAAATAACCATGCTCTAAATTAATGTTATTAAAATAATAGTATTCAAAAATAATAAATATACACAATGAAATTTAAACGTCCAAAATAATAAGTTCCAAAATAATATATTTACATAGAAAATTTAATTAAACATAAAATAATAATAATTAATCACAAAATAGCAAAATAATTAAATTTTAAATTTTATTACACTGCATATCTCATTATATAATAAAATAGTTTAAAAACTAGGTTATTACATGCATGATCTTGGTGGCTGACTGAGAGAAGAAGAAAGAGAAGAAGAAGAAGAAGAAGAAGAAGAAGAAGAAGAAGAAGAAGAGAGAGGAAGAAAAGACTTGACCTGATTTCTGCTTTTGACTTTTCTATTTTTTTAATTTAATTATAAAATTACTAAAATGCCCTTCAATTGAAATTAAAAAAATAATAACAATAATAACAATGATAATAATAACAATGTTAACAATAATAATACTAATAATAATATTAGTAACAATGATAACAATAATAATAACTTTAATATTATTAAGTAATAGAACTCCCACGTATAATAAATTATTTTATGTAAACAATTTCTTAGAATAAAATACATAAATAATATTAACAAATAATAATAATAATATATACATAAAATTTAAAATTATTAACACTGCATATCTCAAAATAGTTTAATATTATTTAAAATACAAGATTATTACATTAGCATAGAGTATGAAAAGATATAGGGAGAGCGGATCTCCTTGGCATAACCTATGAGTAGGAACAATAGGACCAACAAGAGTGCCATTGAAAATAACATTATAAGTGACCAAAGAGATGCATAACATAATTCTTTGTATCCAACGATCATTGAATTTGTTAAAACCGTAATTCGTTTAAGGTAGCACCATTCGAGCCTATCATAGGCTTTTGACATATCCAATTTAAGAGCAACTATACCCCTTTTCCCTTTCTTTTTACATTTGAGGTGACAAATGACCTCATAAGCTATAAAAATATTATTCGTGATTGCCCTTCCTGTTACAAAAGCACTTTATACTTCAGAAATAAAAAAAAGGCAGAAGAGGTTTTAACCTATTAACCAATACTTTATAAATGATTTTATACAATACATTTCACAAGGCTATAGGCCTCAAATCAGCCATGGTTTCCATGTTCTCTTTTTTGGGAATCAAAACAATAGAAGTAAGATTAAGATCCGAAGGGAAAACTTCTGTCATTATAAAATCTTGACAAAAATAGACTACCTCCTTACCTAACATAGGCTAGAATTTTTGAAAAAATACAGGATTATAACCATTTGGACCCACTGATTTTTTGGGGTGCATATCAATAACAGCTTGCCATACCTCCATATTAGATAAAGGCTTATTCAGCTCATCATTTTATGAATTTAAGACTTGAGGCAAACACAGATTCATAAGAGAATCCAAATTATCCACTGATGACTTGAAAATGGTAGAGAAATACTCCAAAATAATATTGCCAATGTGTCACGACCCAAAACAGGGGCCATGACCGGCGCTAGGGAACGAGAATTCTTTCGAATCCGGAACCCGTAGCAAGCCTAAAATAAAATAAAATAAAACATGCAATAGTAATAATAACAACACAATTAACTAAAATATTATACAGCGGAATAAAATCATAAATATCAAAATAATATTTCCACCAAATGAAATTAAATCAAATCCTCATCTCATATATAAATAAACTCTTTTAATACAAATCCAGTTCAAATTCTTAAAATACATAACTCATACAAATATAATATAATATCTTTTAATAATTTTACGACTACTGCAGTATCTAGATCATAAACTAAAATTCAAGTGAGCAGTTTACATAATAAAGCCGGGGCGGAAGAAATTCGGCATACAGGCCTGCTACTGAGGTCTGAAGAAGATGACTCTCCTGAAAAATAGTCAACGGAGGGGAGTCATACCTCACTGAGTGAATTACTATAATATATATACATGCATACTAAATGACAATGCATACAGTCAATAGTATATATATAAATATATATACAAGCAAATACACACAGATGCAATAAAAATCATTTATATATTTTTTATTGAAAATCACAGTTTATGAAGGATTAAATTGAACCCTAGAAAATCACAACCTCAAACAGTGTTAGAAAACACTCTAACCATAGAGGCTCACTTATTCCAATATATTCACTTATTCCATTTGGACAGTAGACTGGCCTCGAGACACTAAGTCAACCGAGCTCCAGCAGTCTAACTGTCAGTGTGATTGACCCCGAGACACTTGGTCAACCGAGCTCCAGCAATCACACTCCCAAATCATATCACACATCAGATAAATCAAATTCAATCAATATCCTCAAACAGGTTAGTAATATAACCTAAATGCTATAAGCGTATCGGTACGTACTTGGTCCTAGTGCTACCCACTAGGTAGCACGTTCTATTGATATCCTTCATTGAAATATAAAGCATACATTCATAAAAGTAAATAATGCGTGAATTGAATAAAATAGCAACATTATAATATCCTGTGTTTTTAAAATATTTTTATACTGCATCGGGATATGCAGTGTTAATAATTCTATTATATAATATTGATATTTCATGAGCTTTTATTTAATTAAAATTTAATTTTAATTATTTATCATTATTCTAAGTGATTTACGTAAAATTTTCCCGGGACTTGCATTTTCGGGGAAATTTTCACGTAAATAATTTACTATTAATTATTTTAAATAGATTTACGGACTTGCATGAACTCATACATATTTTTAAAATACTAAATAACGTATATTTGTGTAATTATTTATTTAATTAGGGTTTAATTAATTACCCTAATATTTTATTATTTATGTATTAATTTTATTGTTATTTAATTATTTTTATTTATTATTAAATTTTAAAATATTAAATTATATGTGTGTGGTGTATATTTAATGTGTGTAATTTAATATTATTTTAATGTATAGTGTAAAGTATATATATATACATATAATATGTTAAAAAAATGAAAATTTTGGAAAATTACCATTTCAGCCCCTCCCTCTTCCTTCCTCTTCCCGATCGTCTCCTTCTCCCCCTCACCGCTACTAACTCCATTCTCAGGCCGTCTGTGTGCCGCTAGCAGCTCCGCCCTTCCCAGCCAGCAGCTCCGCCACCTTTCCTTCTCTTCTCCGGCGCCATTTGCCTCTATCATCGCCGGAAAATCGAAAGTTTGCAATTTCTTCACACCTCGCGATTTCGGCCACCATTTTTGACACCGCTAGTCTCTTTCTTCTCCTTGAGCTCTGGTGAGTGTGATTCCAAGCTTTGTTTCACTTAAAATGGTCTTGATTTGCTTAGGTTTCAATTTTTCGAATTCGGCCATTTTAGGGTTTTTGATTTTTTGAATTTCAATTTGATTGATTCATGAAAAGTTCCTTCACAAACTTTGTTCCCCTTAGTTTAATCTACATGTGTGAATTTTTGTGGAAATTTTGGGAATTATTTTGATTTTTGGGTATTTTTGAATATTTTAATATTATTTTCTAATTTTCAAAAATTAATTAATTAAATTATGAAATTGTGTTTTATGATAAATATAGGTGTTGAAATGAATTATATAAATTTATTTGGAATTTTTATGAATTTCTATGTATTTATTTTGAATTTAATTAGTTTATGTAATTTTTAAAAAATAGGGTTAATTGTGTTTTTAATTGAAATTAATTGGTTAATTGAGTTTAATTATTGATATTATTGATAAATATGTTGAGAAGATTAATTTTTGGATAATTATACTATTTTTGGTGAATTTTTGAAGTAATTATAGTATATTTATATAAATAGGGGTATTTTGGTAATTTTACATGAAATTGGCTAAAAATGTAATTTAATTGGTTTTAATAGTTATTTAAGGTAAAAAAATGATTTCTACTAATTATTTAGTATTTTTAATTAATTAAAACTATTTTTCGTGAATTATTTTCAATTATATATATAATATACGATTTTACTAATAAAATGAGTTTTTATCGGTTTTTACTGTGTTTTAAGATTAATTATGTAATTTCTACTTATAAAATGAATTTCTATGATATAAGGGCATTCATGGTATTTCTGAAGTTATTCTGTGATTATGGACCCCGATCGGTAGACTGTAGTTTGGAGTCCGACCGAGGGGTTGTGGATTTATTTTGAGCTTGTTTTTCGAAGTGTGTTTCTTTACAGGGTCGACTCTACTCTTTGAGTAGAGAGATGTCCATTTTACAGGGGAGGTTCTGCCGAATTTTTGATAGAATTCTCGTAAAACATGATGTCCGGTTGAACCCTAATTTCGATTCTGTGTTTAATATTCTAGATCGAGTTCTAGGATTTTCTGTTAGGGTTATTTTGATTTCTGTCGTTATTGTTTGTTTAGTTGCGCCGAGACCGAGGCCTAGTGGATCAAGCCCGTTGGATCCATCTCGTGGAGCGCACTAAGTGTGAGTTACTATTATATATATATATATATATATATATATATATATATATATATATATATATATATATATATATATGCTTAAGGTGCTTGATTTAGAAATATATGTTATTTTGATTAATTATGCATAAATAACTCAATTAGTATTTAAGTTTATTTTTAGTTTATTTTTGGTTTATCTTTGGTTTATTTTTAGTATATTGTAAATTATTTGCATGCTTTATTTAACATTTATACTTAAAATGCTTTTAAATATATTTCTAGTTATTTTGTAATTATATTGGATTTATTTGACGTATATATACTCGAAATATACCTGGTTTACTTTTGGTATATTTCTAGTATATATATGGTTATTGTTGCTATTATATTTAAATTCATGCATCATTTACTTTTATGAATGTATGTTTTATATTTAAAATGAAGGATATCAATAGAACATGCTACCTAGTGGGCAGCACTAGGACCGAGTACGTACCGATACGCTTATAGCATTTAGGCTATATTACTAATCATGTGTGGATGTTGATTGGATACGATTATTTGATGTGTGATATGATTTGGGAGTGTGATTGCTGGAGCTCGGTTGACCAAGTGTCTCGAGGCCAATCACATTGACAGTCAGACTGCTGGAGCTCGGTTGACTTAGTGTCTCGGGGCCAGTCTACTGTCCAAATGGATCAAGTGATTATATTGGAATAAGTGAGCCTGTATGGCTAGAGTGTTGTCTAACACTGCTTTGAGGTTGCGATATTCTAGGGTTCTATTTGATCCTTCATAACTAGTGGTTTTCAGACAAAATATATAAAAATGATTTTATTGCATCTGTGTGTATTTGCCTATATATATAATTATATATACTGTTGACTGTGTATTGTCATTTAGTATGCATGTATATATATTATAGTAATTCACTCAGTGAGGTCTGACTCCCCTCCGTTGACTATTTTTTTCAGGAGAGTCATCTTCATCAGACCTCAGTAGCAGGCCTGTACGCTGGATTTCTTCCGCTCCGGCTTCTTTATGTAAACTGCTCACTTGAGTTTTATTTTTATAATCTAGACACTGCAGTAGTTGTATAAAGTCGTGAGATATGTACTTTAAATATTTGAACTGAAACTTGTATTATCGGATTTATTTATATATATGAGATATGGATTTGATTTAAATCTCGTGGTGGATTATTATTTTTATATTTATGATTTTATTCCGCTGCATAATATTTTACTTAAATGTGTTGCTATTATTTCTACTGCATATTTTATTTTATTTTTAGGCTTGCTACGGGTTCCGGATTCGAAAGAATTCTCGTTCCCTAGCGCCGGTCATGGTCCCTGTTTTGGGTCATGACAAACATAAACCATATATATACTAGAAATATACCAAAAATAAACCAGGTATATTTTGAGTATATATACGTCAAAGAAATCCAGATAGATTATGAAATAAACTAGAAATATATTCAAAAATATTTTAAACCTAATTTATTAGTAAAACATGCATATAATTGAAAATATACCGAAAATAAACTAAAAATAAACCAAAATAAACAAAAAATGAACTTAAATACTAATTAAATTATTTATGCATAATTAATCAAAATAAAACATACAGTTCTAAATCATGCACCCTAAAGCGCATATATATATATATATATATATAGAATAGTAACTCACAATTATTGCGCTACTCGAGATGGGTCCGATGGGCCTGGTCCACTAGGCCTCAGTCTCGACGCAACTAAACAAACAAATAACAACAGGAATCAGAATAAATCTAATGGAAACTCCTAAAAACTCGATCTAAATTACTAGACACAGGATTAAATCAGAAGCCAACCGGACATCACATTTTACGAGAATTCTACCGAAAATCTGATAGAACCTCCCTTATAAAATGGACATCTCTCTATTCAAAGAGTAGAGTCGGCCCTGCAAAGAAACACACTTCGAAAATAAACACAAAACACAACCACAATCCCTCGGTCGGACTCCAAACTACAATTTACCGATCGAGGTCCACAATTCATAGAATATTTACAAAAAAAATACAGAAAATACCATTACATGATAAAAATACATTTTATAAGTAGGAATTACATAATTAACCCTAAAACACAGTAAAAACCGATAAAAACTCATCTATTTAGAAAAATCGTATATTATATATATAATTTGAAAATAATTTTTGAAAAATAGTTTTAATTAGTTAAAAATACTAAATAATTTGTGGAAATCATTTTTATACCCTAATAAACTATTAAAACCAATTTAATTACATTTTTAGCCAATTTAGGATAAAATTACCAAAATACCCCTATATATATAAATATACTAAAATTAATCCAAAAATTCACCAAAAATAATATAATTACAAAAAATTAATTTTCTTAACATATTTGTCAATAATGTCACTAAATAAACTTAATTAACCAATTAATTTCAATTAAAAACATAATTAACCCTATTTTTCCAAAATTACATAAACTATATAAATTCAAAATAAATACATAAAAATTCACAAAAATTCTAAATAAATTTCTATAATTCATTTCAACACCTATATTTATCATAAAACACAATTTCATAATTAATTAAATAAATTTTCGAAAATTAGAAAATAATAATAAAATATTCAAAAATACCCAAAAATCAAAATAAACTCCAAAAATTATACAAAAATTCATACATGAAGATTAAGCTAATGGGAACAACATTTGTGAAGGAATTTTTCATGAATCAATCAATTGAAGCTCAAAAAAAAATAAAAACCCCTAATAGGCCAAAATTGCAAAATCGAAACCTAGGCAAATCTAGACCATTTTAAGTGAAACAAAGCTTGGAATCACACTCATCAGAGCTTAAGGAGAAGAAAGAGATTGGCGATGTTGAAAATAGTGGCCGAAAAAGCTGTGAACGACGGTGGCTTCAAGTTTCGGTCTTCTAGCCAAAACAGGCTTCAAACGACGCCGGAGAAGGAAGAAAAGGCGGTGGAGCTGCTGGCTGGGAAGGGCGGAGCTCAGGGCGGAACACCAATGACCTAAAAATGAGATGGCAGGCGGTGGTGATGGCAAAACGGTAATTTTTGTTAACTTTATTTTTTTGTTAAATGAATAAGTATATATGTATATATGTATATATATATATCCAAACCAAATATTATAATAATATAAATTCCCACACATATTAAATATACATCACACACATAATTTAATATATTAAATAATTTATACACTAAAAAAATAATTAAATAATATTAAAACTAATAATAAATAATAAAAATTAGGGTAATTACTTAAACCCTAGTTTAATTTAAATATATACACATATATACACTCTATTTAGTACTTTAAAAATATATATGAGTTCATGCAAGTCCATAAAATTGTTTAAAATAATGAATATTAAATTATTTACGTATTAATTTCTCCGAAAATAACATTCTCGGGAAAATTTTACATAAAACACTTAAAATAATATAAATAATTAAAATAAACTTTAAATAAATATCAACTCAGAAAAATATCAAAGATATATATATACAAAAATTATTAACACTGCATATCCTGATGCAGTATTAAAATATTTAAAAACTCAGGATATTACATAATGGAAAGCACATTGTCATGACCCAAAACAGGGGCCATGACCGGCGCTAGGGAATGGGAATTCTTTCGAATCTGGAACCCGTAGCAAGCCTAAAAATAAAATAAACTTGCAATAATAATAACAACAGCTCTTAATGTAGTGGAAATAAAAATCATAAATATTAAAATAACATTTGCACCAACTGAATTTAAATCAACTTCTCATCTCATATATATATAAATCTTTAAATAAAAATCTAGTTCAAATATAATACAACATCTCTTTAACAATTTAATGACTACTGCAGTATCTAGATAAAATAAAACTTAAGACTCAAATAAGCAGTTTACACAAAGAAGCCGGGGCGGAAGAAATCCGGCATACAGGCCTGCTACTGAGGTCTGAAGACGAAGACTCTCCTGAAAAATAGTCAACGGAGGGGAGTCAGACCTCACTGAGTGAATTACTATAATATATATACATGCATACTAAATGTCAATGCACACAATCAACGTATATATAATATGTATATATACAAGCAAATACATACATATGCAATAAATTCATTTTATATATTTTTATTGAAAATCACAGTTTATGAAGAATCAAATAGAACCCTAGAATATCGCAACCTCAAAACAGTGTTAGACAACACTTTAGCCATACAGGCTCACTTATTCCAATATATTCACTTGTTCCATTTGGACAGTAGACTGGCCCTGAGACACTAAGTCAACCGAGCTCCAGCAGTTTGACTGTCTATGTGATTGGCCCCGAGACACTTGGTCAATTGAGCTCCAATAATCACACTCCCAAATCACATCACAGATTAGATAAATAAATTCCAATCAATATTCTCAAACTGGTTAGTAATATAGCCTAAATGCTATAAGCGTACCGGTACGTACTCGATCCTAGTGCTGCCCACTAGGTAGCACGTTCTATTGATATCCTTCATTAAAATATAAAGCATACATTCATAAAAATAAATGATGCATGAATTTAAATAAAATAGCAACATAAACCATATATATACTAAAAATATACCAAAAATAAACCAGGTATATTTTGAGTATATATACGTCAAATAAATCCAATATAATTACAAAATAAGCTAGAAATATATTCAAAAACATTTTAAGCATAATTCATTAATAAGACATGCATATAGTTTAAAATATACAGAAAATAAACCAAAAATAAACTAAAAATAAACTTAAGTAATAATTAAACCATTTATACATATTTAATCAAAATAAAACATACATTTCTAAATTATGCACCCTAAACATATATATATAAAATAGTAACTCACACTTAGTGTGCTCCTCGAGATGGGTCTGACAGGCCTGGTCCACTAGGCCTCGGTCTCGGTGCAACTAAACAGACAAAAATAACAGACATCAGAATAAACCTAACGAAAAATCCTAAAAACTCAATCTAGAATATTAGACACAGAATCGGAATTAGGGTTCGACCGAACATCATGTTTTACGAGAATTCTACCAAAAATTCGACAAAACCTCCTCTGTAAAACGGACATCTCTCTACTCAAAGAGTAGAGCCGGTCCTATAAAGAAATACACTTCGAAAATAAACGCAGAATTATAATCACAACCCCTCGGTCAGACTCCAAACTACAGTCTACCGACCGGGGTCCACAATTCACAAATTAATATAAAAATACCAAAAATACCCTTATATCACAGAAATATATTTTATACGTAGAAATTATGTAATTAACCTTAAAACACAGTAAAAATCGATAAACTCATTTTATTTAGAAAAATCGTATATTATATATATAATTAAAAATAATTCATGAAAAATAGTTTTAATTAATTAAAAATACTAAATCATTTGTAGAAATCATTTTTATACCTTAAATAACTATTAAAAGCAATTAAATTACATTTTTAGTCAATTTAGGGTAAAATTACCAAAATACCCCTATATACATAAATATACAAAAATTACTTCAAAATAATTGCATAAAATTAATTTTATCAACATATTTATCAATAATATAAATATTTAAACTCAATTCACTAATTAATTTCAATTTAACATATAATTAACCTAATTTTCCAAAATTACCTAAACTAATAAAATTCAAAATAAATACATAGAAAGTCATAAAAATTCCAAATAAATTTCTATAATTCATTTCAACACCTATATTTATCATAAAACACAATTTAATAATTTATTTAATTAATTTTCGAAAATTAGAAAATAATATTAAAATATTCAAAAATACCCAAAAATCAAAATAATCTCCAAAAATTCTACAAAAATTCGTAAATGTAGATTAAGCTAAGGGGAACAACATTTGTGAAGGAATTTTTCATGAATCAATCAAATTGAAGTTCAAAAAAATCCAGAACCCTAAAATGGCCGAAATCGAAAAATCGAAACCTAAGCAAATGAAGACCATTTTAAGTGAAACAAATCTTGGAATCACACTCACCGGAGCTCAAGGAGAAGAAAGAGATTGGCGGTGTCGAAAACATTGGTCGGAAACGTCGTGAACGACGTTAGCTCCCACTTTCGGCTTTCCGGCCAAAAATGGCTTCCAGATGCCGGAAATAGCTGCAACAGGCGGCGGGGAAGGCTGAGTAAGGAGGTGGCACACCGGGAGGCATACTGATGGTGAGAAATCAGGATGGCAGGTGGCGGAACGGTGATGGGGACGGTCGGGAGAGAGGAGGAAGAAGAATGGCAAAACGGTAAATAACTCAAACTTTATAATTTATTTTAATATTAAATGTATATATGTATATATATATACTTTACACTATATATTAAAATAATATAAAATCACACACATTAAATATACACCACACACATATAATTTAATATTTTAATAATTTATACTAAATAAAAATAATTAAATAATAATAAAACTAATAAATAAATAATAAAATATTAGGATAATTAATTAAACCCTAATTAAATAAATAATTATACAAATATACGTTATTTAGTATTTTAAAAATATATATGAGTTCATGCAAGTCCATAAATCTAACTAAAATAATTAATGGTAAATTATTTATGTGAAAATTTCCCCGAAAATGCAAGTCCCGGGAAAATTTTACGTAAAGCACTTAAAACAACATATAATAATTAAAATAAGTTTTAAAACTCGTAAAAATATCATAATTATATACAAAATTATTAACACTGCATATCCCGATGCAGTATTAAAATATTTAAAAAAAATACAGGATATTAGAGTCTTCCCCCCTTACAAGAATTCATCCCTGAATTCCAGAAAGAAAATGATCACAAGATCAAGAAGGGAAGAGATACGGGTAAGAAGCTCGCATCTCAGCTTCAGTCTCCAACGTATGCTCCTCAACTCTATTGCTACACCACAGAACCTTGACCATCGGAATCTGCTTCGAACACAACTGTCGAACTTGATAATCTACGATCGCCACAGGTTCTTCCACAAATGTCAAATCTTCACTTACTTACACACTGTCAAGCTGCAACACGTGTGAAGGGTCTGAGACATACTTCCTCAACATCGAGATATGAAATACTGGATGCACCTGTGACATATTCGGAGGCAAAGCCAACCTATATGCAACAGTTCCAACTCTCTCCAGAATCTCAAATGGTCCAATATATCTCGATGCTAACTTACCTTTCCTACCAAATCTCATCACACCCTTCATTGAAGATACCTTCAGAAAAATAAAATCTCCAACTTGAAACTCCACATCTCTGTGCCTAAGATCCGCATAACTCTTCTGTCTGCTAACTGCGGTCTCTAATCTTCTCTTAATCATGACGACTTTCTCTGCAGCATCCTGAACCATCTCAGGTCCAATCAAAGCTCTTTCACTAATCTTATCCCAACTCAAAGGGGATCTACACTTTCTTCCATACAACGCCTCATATGGTGCCATACCAATACTGCTATGGTAACTGTTATTATATGCAAACTCTACGAGTGGCAAATGATCATCCCAGCTACCCCCCAAATCCAGGACACACATCCTCAACATATCTTCTAGTGTTTGGATCATCCTTTCAGACTGACCATCGGTCTGAGGGTGAAAAGCAGTACTGAAATCCAACCTAGTGCCCATCGCTTCCTGCAATTTCTGTCAAAAATGAGAAGTAAAAACTGAACCTCTATCTGACACAATAGACACAGGTACCCCATGAAGGCATACAATATGCTTCACATACAGCTTCGCCAATTTAGCTATAGAATAAGTGGCTTTCATAGGCAAGAAATGTGCAGACTTTGTCAATATGTCTACAATCACCCAGATGGAATCATATCCATCCTTAGAACGAGGTAATCCCACCACAAAATTCATAACTATCCTTTCCCACTTCCACTCGGGAATAGGAAGAGGCTGAAGCTTCCCAGAAGGCTTCTGATGTTCAGCTTTCACTTGCTGACACGTCAGACACTTAGCAACATAATCAGCGACATCCTTCTTCAATCCATCCCACCAGTATAAATCTCTAATACTGTGATACATCTTAGTAACACCCGGATGTACGCTATAAGCTGTAGAATGTGCTTCCTCTAGGATCTCTTCTCTCAAATCGTCCACATCAGGAACACACAATCTACCACTGATCCACAATACACCATCATCATCGAGTGTAAAATCAGTGAACTTTCCTGTTCTAACATTCTCTGCAAGCTCTTCTAGAATAGGATCTCGGCTCTGAGTTGCTTTAATCCTATCCTTTAGTACAGATTGCACCTTAAATTAAGCTAGCAGTCCACCTGACCTACCAATCTTCATCATCAGACCTTGATCCACCAACAGATGCAACTCCTGGATCAATGGTCTCCTCTCAACACCGATGTGAGCAAGATTGCCTGAGGACTTCCTACTCAAGGCATCTGCTACCACATTAGCTGTACTCAGATGATATAAAATCTCATAATCATAATCCTTTAACAATTCTAACCATCTTCTCTACCTCAGATTCAGATCTCGCTGCTGGAAAATGTACTTAAGGCTCTTGTGATCAGTAAATATCTCACAAGTCACCCCGTACAGATAATGTCTCCAGATCTTCAGAGCAAAGATCACTGCAGCCATTTCAAGGTTATATGTGGGATAGTTATGCTCATGCTTCTTCAACTGCCTTGAAGCATAGGCTATTACCCTTCCATTCTGCATCAACACATAACCAAGGCCAACTCTAGAGGCATCACAATAAACTGTAAACTTGTCCACACTATTAGGCAAAGCTAACACTGGTACTGTGGTCAATTTCTCCTTCAACAACTGAAAAATGTTCTCACAAGCTTCTGACCACTCGAATCTAACATTCTTCTAAGTCAAGCGAGTTATAGGGGCTGCAATTCTGGAAAAATCCTGCACAAACCGCCTATAATACCTGGCTAAACCCAGAAAACTTCAAATCTCTATGACAGAAGTCGGTCTAGGCCACTCAGACACTGCTTCAATCTTCTATGGATCAACCTGGATACCTTCTTTAGACACTACGTGTCCAAGAAAAGAAACACTCTCCATCCAGAAATCACACTTTGAGAATTTAGCATAAAGCTGATGATCTCTCAGTGTCTATAGTACAATCCTCAAATGATATACATGCTCCTCCATACTCCTTGAATAAACTAGTATATCATCGATGAAGACTACCATAAACTGATCCACATATGGTCTGAATACCTTGTTCATCAGGTCCATAAAAGCTGCTGGTGCATTAGTTAAACCAAAAGACATCACCAGAAATTCATAATAACCATATCGCGTGCGGAATGCTGTTTTAGGAATATCGGCTTCACTAATTCGCAGCTGATGATAACCCGACCTCAGATCAATTTTAGAAAAGAACTGTGCACCCTGTAGCTGATCAAACAAGTCATCTATCCTCGGGAGAGGATACTTGTTCTTCACCGTCACCTTGTTCAGCTCTCTGTAGTCAATGCATAGTCTCAGGGTATCATCCTTCTTCTTCACAAACAGGACTGGTGCACCCCAAGGAGAAACACTGGGTCTGATAAAACCCTTATCCAACAACTCTTTCAACTGCTCCTTCAACTCTTTCAACTCTACATGAGCCATTCTATAGGGTGGCATAGATATAGGAGTAGTACCTGGAACCACATCTATACAGAACTCAATCTATGAGGTGGTAAACCTGGCAACTCCTCGGGAAAAACATCAAGAAACTCACAAGCAACAGGAACATCTGTGAGTGACAACTTCTCCACTGAAGTATCCTTGACCAATGCCAAATATCCCTGACAACCTTTCCTCAATAACTTCCTAGCCGTAATAGCAGAAATAAGATTCTGAGGTGCTGAACTCCTATCACCCACAAACTTAAAATCTTCTTCACCAGGAATTCTGAAAGTCACCTTTTTATTCCTGCAATCTACCACGACATAGTGCTGAGATAACCAATCCATTCCTAGAATAACGTCAAACTCCATCACATCCAACAGAATTAAATCATCGGGTAATTCTCTATCTCCCACAAGAACTGGACAACCAGAAAGAACAATATCGGTGTCCAAGGAATCACTCAGAGGAGTGGCAACAGACAAAGGAAAAGCCATCCTCGAAGCTTGCCAACAAGATTTAGAAGCAAAAATGGGAGAAATAAACGAATGCGTGGCACCCGGATCAAATAAAACTCATGCATCCAGGTAACAGATAGAAATAATACCTGCCACGACTGCATTAGATGCCTGAGCATCCTGCTGAGTAAGGTGGAAGACTCTGGCCTGTCCTCGACCTCGTTGCTGATTGGTAGAAGCCTGGCCAACACCTCTGGCACCTCCTCTAGTACCTCTACCACGACTCTGTTATGGAACAAGCTGAGTGGAACTCTGATGCTGGGCTGGTGGTAACTGAAATGGAACTGGTGCAGCACTAGCAATTGACTGCTGTGGGAATCGTGGAATTTGCGGCTGCTGATATCTAGAGTAAGGACACGATCTGGCAAAATGTCCTGTCTGCCCGCATTTGAAGCATGTCAGTGGTGTCAGATAACACGGTCCCTGATGGACTCTACCACAAGTCTGGCATACACTGGCAGTTGATCCAGAACTACGACCACTACTGATGCTCGAAGTACCTGACCCAAATTTGAACGACCTACGCTAACCTCTACGGCCATGTCTATTGCTCCAATGCACTCGCTGCTATTGCCTCTGACTCTGCTGAGTCGGACCTCACTACTGATTACTCGATCCAACATGAAAACTCGAATATGGTGTAGTCTGCAATCCACTCGACTGAACTCCCAGCTAGTAATAATCAGGCATCGCTCCCTGCCTAACTAGCCTCAGCTCAATCTCCTTGGCCAACTCGATCACAGACTCCAGAGTAAGGCCTGCTGTAGGCATACCAGTAAATGCTGAACCCAATCCTGTGACATATGTAGTGACTATGAAATACTGGTCTCGCATCAAATCCTCTGTATATCTACCCAGTTGAAGGAACTCTCGGGTGTACTCCTCTACTGATCGATCTCCATGAGAAATGTTGGTCAACTGGAGATGATAGCTCATACGGAGAGGCTCTGGACAGAATCTCCTTATAAATTGCTCTCTGAACTGAGCCCAGGTCGTCGTCATCATATAAGGCTGAATCATCTGAATAAACCAATCTAAGGCTGGTCCCTCGACAGACAACTCGACGATCATAATCCATTGGTACTCGGTATGAGTAATCCGAGTCTGAGTCTCGATCGCATGTAGAAAATCTAACGGATCGAAAGTCCTATCGAACGCAATCCGGCCAACTCGGGCATAGAACAAAGCTACCTCAGGGTCAAACATACCCTGTTGATAGGCAGGCTGAACAATTAGAGGCACAGGAACATTAAACTCAGGCTCAACAGGCTCCTTGTCTTGTAACTCTCTCTGCCTATGGCGACCTGCCACTCCTCGAGGTCTACCTTTGCCACGACCTTTACGTCTAATTGGCTGCTCAGGAGGTAAAACCTTGTCCTGAAAAGACTCATCATCCTTGGCCTCAACGACCGGTGGAGCGACACGCGCTCGCCTCCTCATTCTGAAAAGACAAACGAAAAGATTCAAACAAAACAGACAACGGAGGGTCAACGCAGAAAACTAAAGCAAGGAATACTCATCAAGACATACTCGAACCTAATTCACTGCAGTAGTTACCAAAAGAAAACACAACTCTGAAAACTAGGGCCACGACTCATACAACTAAGCCCTGACACAGAACTCCGCTCTAATACCAACTTTGTCACGACCCAAAACAGGGGCCATGACCGGCGCTAGGGAACGGGAATTCTTTCAAATCTGGAACCCGTAGCAAGCCTAAAAATAAAATAAACTTGTAATAATAATAACAATAGCTCTTAATGCAGCGGAAATAAAAATCATAAATATTAAAATAACATTTGCACCAACTGAATTTAAATCAACTTCTCATCTCATATATATATAAATCTTTAAATACAAATCTAGTTTAAATATAATACAACATCTCTTTAACAAATTAATGACTACTACAGTGTCTAGATAAAATAAAACTCAAGACTCAGATAAGCAGTTTACACAAAGAAGTCGGGGCGGAAGAAATCTGGTGTACAGGCCTGCTACTGAGGTCTGAAGATGAAGACTCTCCTGAAAAATAGTCAACGGAGGGGAGTCAGACCTCACTGAGTGAATTACTATAATATATATACATGCATACTAAATGTCAATGCACACAATCAACGTATATATAATATGTATATATACAAGCAAATACATACAGATGCAATAAATTCATTTTATATATTTTTATTGAAAATCACAGTTCATGAAGGATCAAATAGAACCCTAGAATATCGCAACCTCAAAACAGTGTTAGACAACACTCTAGCCATACAGGCTCACTTATTCCAATATATTCACTTGTTCCATTTGGACAGTAGATTGGCCCCGAGACACTAAGTCAACCAGCTCCAGCAGTCTGACTGTCTGTGTGATTGGCCCCGAGACACTTGGTCAACCGAGCTCCAGCAATCACACTCCTAAATCACATCACACATTAGATAAATAAATTCCAATCAATATTCTCAAACTGGTTAGTAATATAGCCTAAATGCTATAAGCGTACCGGTACGTACTCGGTCCTAGTGCTGCCCACTAAGTAGCACGTTCTATTGATATCCTTCATTAAAATATAAAGCATACATTCATAAAAATAAATGATGCATGAATTTAAATAAAATAGCAACATAAACCATATATATACTAAAAATATACCAAAAATAAATCAGGTATATTTTGAGTATATATACGTCAAATAAATCCAATATAATTACAAAATAAGCTAGAAATATATTCAAAAATATTTTAAGCATAATTCATTAATAAGACATGCATATAGTTTAAAATATACAGAAAATAAACCAAAAATAAACTAAAAATAAACTTATGTAATAATTAAACCATTTATACATATTTAATCAAAATAAAACATACATTTCTAAATCATGCACCCTAAACATATATATATAAAATAGTAACTCACACTTAGTGCGCTCCTCGAGATGGGTCCAACGGGCCTGGTTCACTAGGCCTCGGTCTCAGCGCAACTAAATAGACAAAAATAATAGACATCAGAATAAACCTAATAAAAAATCCTAAAAACTCAATCTAGAATATTAGACACAGAATCAGAATTAGGGTTGGACCGGATATCACGTTTTACGAGAATTCTATCAAAAATTTGGTAGAACCTCCTCTGTAAAATGGACATCTCTCTACTCAAAGAGTAGAGCCGGCCCTGCAAAGAAATACACTTTGAAAATAAACGCAGAATTATAATCACAACCCCTCGGTCGGACTCCAAACTACAATCTATCGATCGGGGTCCACAATTCACAAAATAATATAAAAATACCAAAAATACCCTTATATCACAGAAATATATTTTATACATAGAAATTACGTAATTAACCTTAAAACACAGTAAAAACCGATAAACTTATTTTATTTAGAAAAATCGTATATTATATATATAATTGAAAATAATTCACGAAAAATAGTTTTAATTAATTAAAAATACTAAATAATTTGTAGAAATCATTTTTATACCTTAAATAATTATTAAAAGCAATTAAATTATATTTTTAGTCAATTTAGGGTAAAATTACCAAAATACCCCTATATATATAAATATACAAAAATTACTTCAAAAATTCACCAAAAATAGTATAATTGCATAAAATTAATTTTATCAACATATTTATAAATAATATCAATATTTAAACTCAATTCACTAATTAATTTCAATTTAACATATAATTAACCTAATTTTCCAAAATTACCTAAACTAATAAAATTCAAAATAAATACATAGAAATTCATAAAAATTCCAAATAAATTTCTATAATTCATTTCAACACCTATATTTATCATAAAACACAATTTCATAATTTATTTAATTAATTTTCGAAAATTAGAAAATAATATTAAAATATTCAAAAATACCCAAAAATCAAAATAATCTCTAAAAATTCTACAAAAATTCATACATGTAGATTAAGCTAAGGGGAACAACATTTGTGAAGGAATTTTTCATGAATCAATCAAATTGAAGTTCAAAAAAATCAAGAACCCTAAAATGGCCGAAATCGAAAAATTGAAACCTAAGCAAATGAAGACCATTTTAAGTGAAACAAAGCTTGGAATAACACTCACCGGAGCTCAAGGAGAAGAAAGAGACCGGCGGTGTCGAAAATGGTGACCGAAAACGTCGTGAACGACATTAGCTCCCACTTTCGGCTTTCTGGTAAAAAATGGCTTCCATATGCCGAAAACAGCTGCAACAGGCGACGGGGAAGGCTGAGGAAGGAGGTGGCACACTGACGGTGAGAAATCAGGATGGCAGGCGGCGGAACGGTGATGGGGACGATCGGGAGAGAGGAGGAAGAAGAATGGCAAAACGGTAAATAACTCAAACTTTATAATTTATTTTAATATTAAATGTATATATGTATATATATATACTTTACACTATATATTAAAATAATATAAAATCACACACATTAAATATACACCACACACATATAATTTAATATTTTAATAATTTATACTAAATAAAAATAATTAAATAATAATAAAAATAATAAATAAATAATAAAATATTAGGGTAATTAATTAATCCCTAATTAAATAAATAATTACACAAATATACGTTATTTAGAATTTTAAAAATATAAATGAGTTCATGCAAGTCCGTAAATCTAACTAAAATAATTAATGATAAATTATTTACGTGAAAATTTCCTTGAAAATGCAAATCCTAGGAAAATTTTACGTAAAGCACTTAAAACAACATACAATAATTAAAATAATTTTTAAATACATATTAATTCGTAAAAATATCATAATTATATACAAAATTATTAACACTGCATATCCCGATGCAGTATTAAAATATTTTAAAAAAATACGAGATATTACACACATCATCATGCCATACACCAGTGCTATCCTTCATCCTAAACAAAGCATTCATCTTATGTATAGACAAAGCCTGAGCATGGAAGAATCTGGTGTTAGCATCTTCTTCTTTGAGCCAGAACCTATTGGCTCTATACTTCTAGTAAACCTCATGCCTAAAAAGCAATTCCTCATATTGTCGTCGAGCTTCCTTTAAAGCTATTATACCATTCAAATTATGGTTAAGTTGAGCTGATTTTATAGTGTTATGACAATTAGCTAATTAAAAATTATAATAGCTAGGTAAACTCTCCCCCCACTGAAATAAAACATTACCATATTCATTAAGCTTAGAAAACATATCCAAACTATCCAATGAGGACCAATAATCTGAAACCATTTACTTATAAGCGTCCACCCCCAACCAAGTATTCTCAAACTTGAATTTCCTAACCTTTAGCCTCTACACTCAAATCCCCAAATTCAAAAACAAAGGGAGATGATCTAAAGATGAATTATCCATAATTTGAATAAAAGCATTAGGGAAATAATGAAACCATAAAGTTGAAGTGAAGCCTCGATCTAGCTTTTCTTCCAGCTAAAACCCATTACTAAGGCCTCGACACTAAGTGAATTGATAGCCTTTGGAATTCACCTCTATAAGATTACAATAAGAGAGAGTGTGATGGAACCCTTGAATGATCTAAATGGGATAAGAAGCTCCTCCCTTTTCTCAGAGCTAGCTAATATTTCATTAAAGTCACTAACAATGACCAAGGGAGATGAGAGCACCTGAATAATTGCAAAAGAAGATCCCAACCCTCACGCCTTTTACTTCAATTTAGAGTACCATAATAGCCCATGAATCTCTAAGAGCCATATGAATTCTTAGTAACCACAAAATCAATAAAGTCCTTGCTTGAGCCCATAACGACCACTTGGACCGAATCACTCCAAAAAAGAACTAAGCCACCACTTCCACCATAACTCTTAACAATAAAATAATTACCAAAACCCAATTAAGCTTTAATATCTTGAACTCAAGAATTCCCATACATAGTTTCTATAAGGAACAAAAGGTCTGGCTTAAAACGGGCCACTAAATCCTTAAGGGATCGAATTGCTCATGGGTTGGCCAGCCCACGGAAATTCCAAACAATGGAACTTATAACTTTAGGTAGGCCTGCATAGTAGGTCCCATCTCTTGTCCAATGTTGTTTAAATTATCCACTATTATTAAGTGTAGCCCATCACTCCCTAATTTAGTCTCTTTAGACTCAGTCTCATGAAAATTTAAGCAAAGCATGATTCTTTTCTTTTTTGTCTTATCAATAATAACTCCCTTACTCTCTAACAAATCAAAGACATATTGGTTCTTACCAAGCACAACACCAAGTTCATGACAGGAAGGTTGAAAATTAGCATCACCTCCTTCATCATCTCCTGAAAAATCTGTGATTACCACTAACCTTTCCATCAGAAGCCAAGAGAGAAGTGTTATCGAAAACCATGTCCAATAGTTCACCATTAGTTGACCGGAGTCATCTGTCAGCCTCATGGTTATGAGATCTTCCCATGGGAGCCCTACGTGTACTGTCAAAATGCTTGGAGTTCAACAAAGCTAGATTCTTAAAGACTTGTTCACATAACTTCTTAGTATGCCCTATTAACCCACAAATAAAGCAGAAGTTTGGCAGCCTCTCAAACTTAAATGCCACCACAAACCAATCACCTCATTCCTTATTCAATTTCATTTTACTCTTCAAAGGCTTAATAACATTAACTAGAATCCAAATTCTTATTTAAAAGCACCATAATTATTATAATTACCAGAGTCATAAGCCATAAAAACACCCAAATAGCTCCCAATATGCTAAACTATCTTTTTTAATCGAAAACCTGTTGGAAGATTGTGAACTTTCACCCAAAAGTCAAATGAATTTAACTACGTTTGTTCCAATGGAATAGTGCCATCAAACCTTTAGAGTAAGAGCAAGTGCTATCAAACGTCCATAGACCATTTTCCAAACCGTGAACCTCATATAATTCGTGAAAGAATTAGAAAAGAAACAGTTAATTCCTTAATTCTATGATGCAGATGCCCCGAATTGGCCTCCACAGCATAATAAGAGTACTGCACATGATATTGAAATTAATGGATTTGTCAGTTAGGAATTTACCTAATTGACAATACTTATTGTCATTTTCCATCGGCACCAAATTTGAACCACCAACGACATACTCATCCAAAGTATCATCATTCAACGAAAGATCGTGACACTCCTGGACAAGGATATCCTCCTTATTACCACTGTTGCTCGCCATAATAGGTTAATACCATAAGAGAATAAATAGACTATATAAAAGACCAAAAAGAACAATCAAACAAAAATGATTAAAATGAAATCATTTTCAAAGAGACAAAACAGAGACACTTGCCATAGAGACATGACTACTTATAGATAGCATCATTTAGTTCACAGTATAAGAAAAAATATCAGTAGTATTATTTTTTAGTCAAATTATTTTCAAAATGCATAAAGTATAAATGAGCCGAGTTTAACTTTAACTAGTTTAATTTTGATTTATTCATTATTAAATTGAGTTTGGTATATTATTTCTTTTTTGTGAATTATTTACAAAATTAAATGAGCATAAAATTTCTTTGGAAAAATAAAAAAATAAATTAAAATTATTCATTAAAAATTGAAAATATATTATTTACTACAAAATTATAATATATATAATAAAAATTATAATTTAACTCTACTAATAAATATTTATATTTATTAAAAATAAAAATTTATGTGATATATATATATATATATATATATATATCAACTATTGATATATTAAAATTAAAAGCTATTTCATAAAATTGTATTTAAAATTATTCACAAATTTTACAAGTAAGAATAAGACATTCTCAAAAAAAAAAAAAAAAAAAAAAAAAAAAAAAAAAGAATAAGACTAAGATGCATACTCTTTTAAAAAGGTAGCCGTAGGATTAACATAATAATAAAGTTTGTCAACCTGGAACACGAGTAATGAAAAAACACCTAATCACGCCAACATCTCTGTGTCTAAAGCCATCCTGACCGTTGATACAATAACCCTTTGATAGAACACTCTAGAACCCTCAAACTCCTTCGCCCATTTCCAGTTGTCGCTCGCACTATAAAGAGGATACCGGCATTTGTTTCAGCTCCGCTGTTGAATAGTGAAACTAGAACCTTCTTCGCTTTCCTGCTTCTCTGTAAAAGAAGAAAAAATCTAATCTGGTCTGCTCTGTTATTTTCGATAGAAATGGAAGAAGATTTCGATGTTGCAGGAGGAGAAGAGATGATGAAGGAGGATGAGCTGGATCTAGAAGACCACAGTCGTGTTCTGAAAGTAGGGGAAGAGATGGAGATTGGGAAACAAGGATTGAAGAAGAAGCTTGTTAAAGAAGGTGAAGGATGGGAAACTCCTGAAAACGGCGATGAAGTTGAAGGTAAAACGACACTGCTCTTCGCGCTCTACACCGTACACAACACTTTTTTTTCAATTGTTTTTGGAAAATCTAATCATAAATTCAATCTGATCTTTACAGTTCATTATACGGGGACATTGTTGGATGGGACTCAGTTTGATTCTAGTCGTGATAGAGGAACTCCTTTCAAGTTCACTCTCGGCCAAGGTAATCCAATTTGAAAAATTACTGCAGATTTTGGGAGTATTATGTTGAAAATTTAAGCTAATTATTAGTATGCATTATTAGATTCTGGAAATTAAACTTTTTCTAAAAGAATTGATTTATGCGTTGTATTGAAACATAAGCTTGTTGTTTATTTGATTAAACATTTGCAGCTTTTGAGAGTGTTGCGCTGAAAATTTAGTTAGTTTTTTTATTATTTTTAATTAGTAAATGAATTGCATTGCTAGGAAGATTAAGGTATTTTTCTTAAAAAGAAAATTAGCACACTTATTGTATTGAAATATAAGAATGAATTTGCATTTAGTATATTCAAGTTACTGGAACGTTCTAGTTAGTTAATTACTCTTTTAGGCATTTTATTTACTTCGTTTGATTTATGGTCATTAATTGCTCTATTTTGGACATCCTTGCCGAAAAGTGTATAAATATGTTTGTTTTGTTTGCTATGATTTGATTTTGCTGAATGATTGGACAATTCATTGCGGAGAATGACTTTCTATTAAAAAACATATTTTAGGCCAAGTGATTAAAGGATGGGATCAAGGAATCAAGACAATGAAAAAGGGTGAAAATGCTATTTTCACTATTCCTCCAGAGCTGGCTTATGGCCCTTCTGGCTCACCACCAACTATCCCTTCCAATGCCACTCTTCAGTTTGACGTTGAATTGTTGTCTTGGTCTAGCGTCAAGGATATTTGCAAGGATGGTGGGGTTTTTAAGAAGATTCTCGTTGAAGTAGAGAAATGGGAGACTCCCAAGGACCTTGATGAAGTTTTAGGTTAGTTTTTAGTTGGTTAACTTTGACATTTCTTTGGTTCATTGCAACTTTGATATAAACTAGTCTAAGCATATATATATATATAAACTAGTCTAAGCATATATATATAAACTACCCTCATTTTTATTAATGCAGTTAAATATGAGGCTCAACTTGAGGATGGAACAGTTGTTGCCAAGTCTGATGGAGTGGAGTTCACAGTCAAGGAGGGTTTGTATTATATGCTGTTGTATGATGATGTTGTTCAGATTCTATGAACTTTTTGTGATTTCTAATAAAGTTTCTCTATATGCAGGCCATTTCTGTCCTGCATTGTCAAAGGCTGTTAAGACAATGAAGAAGGGAGAGAAGGTTCTTCTAACAGTGAAGTCACAATGTAATGTCTCTTGTTTTGTAGTTTCTTGCTTGAAGCAACATTCTAAGTTGCATTATTATCATTTTATGACCTTCTTTGGTTTATTTAGATGGATTTGGGGAGAAGGGTAAGCCGGCGTCTTCTGGTGAATGTTCTGTTCCACCCAATGCCACACTTCAAGTAACTCTGGAGTTGGTTTCATGGAAGACCGTATCAGAGGTGACTAATGACAAGAAGGTTATAAAGAAAATACTGAAAGAGGGTGAAGGATATGAGCATCCAAATGATGGGTCTCTGGTCAAATGTTAGTGTTTCAGGATTTCAATTAAAATGGAATGAGATGTACGCAACAGATTAATGTACCTAATGGGTTCTACACTTTTTTGCTTCTTGCAGTGAAGTTGATAGGGAAGTTGCAAGATGGTACCATATTTTTGAAGAAGGGCCATGATAACGAGGAAGAGCTGTTTGAGTTCAAGACAGATGAGGGTAAAGAATAAGTGTTTTTTTTTTCCCAATTTCATTGTTTTATCAAATGTTATATTATATATATCTGGCTGTTTTTTTCCCTTTTTCTTTTTTTTTTGATAGAGCAAGTTATTGAGGGGCTTGATAGAGCTGTGATGGCAATGAAGAAGGGTGAGGTGGCACTAGTGACAATTGCACCAGAATACGGTTTTGGTTCATCTGAATCAAAGCAGGAGTTGGCTATCATTCCTCCTAACTCAACCTTGTACTATGAGATTGAGCTAGTCTCCTTTGTCAAAGAGAAGGAATCATGGGACATGAACACCCCAGAAAAAATCGAAGCAGCTGGTAAGAAGAAGGAAGAAGGCAATGTTTTGTTCAAAACTGGAAAATATTCAAGGGCTTCCAAGAGATATGAGAAGGTAATTTTCTTTTGCATGTACCTTGCATTTTGAACATCTCATGGTTATAATTTGTCATGGTTTGTCACATGTTCTTTTGGCTTTGCTGACAGGCGGTTAAGTTTATAGAGTATGATTCTTCATTTAGTGAGGATGAAAAGAAGCAGGCTAAGGCTTTAAAGGTTGCTTGTAACTTAAATAATGCTGCTTGCAAGCTAAAATTGAAGGAATACAAAGAAGCTGAAAAGTTGTGCACCAAGGCAAGATAACTGGAATTATTTATTGTGCTTATTTTGTTTGATATTTCTGCATTCCGAATGAGTTTAAATTCAAATTTATATTTTGGTTATATGCAGGTATTAGACTTGGAGAGTATAAATGTAAAGGCTCTTTACAGGAGAGCCCAGGCTTATATACATTTGGCAGATTTAGATCTGGCTGAGTTTGATATTAAGAAGGCGCTTGAGATTGAGCCTGATAACAGGTATGAAATCTGACTTTGGACATTGAGCTACAGCTGGCTTTGCAATATGAAATTGTATGTCAATTGTGTACAGCTATTGAATTCTATTCCGTTTTGAGCAGGGATGTTAAGCTAGAGTATAAAACTTTGAAGGAAAAGATGAAGGAATACAATAAGAAGCAAGCCAGGTTTTATGGCAACATGTTTGCCAAGATGAATAAGCTGGGCCCTATTGACTCCGATGTAAGTGTTCCATGTATTTATTTACTAGTCCAGAATGCTGGAACTAGAAATTCTAGTGGTGGGTGGAGTTCAATTTGCAGCCTCTAACATCATCTCTTATTATTGAAAGAACCTGGTCACCTATGATGCTATTGAGATATTCTTTGTAGGGTTTTTTATGTGTTTGTTGGAATGCTATCTTTAGTTGTATTTTTTCTCTTGTTCAATCTTGCATTGATGCACCGATTTGTTTTGCATCTACAGAAATCTGAGTCAAATGAAGCAAAGCCAATGAGCATAGACAGCAAGGCATGAGGAGCAAGGAAGAGTTTACATGACCATCTGGAAAACGGAGCAAATTCCTAGTTCCCTGTTTTATTTCTTATAATTTGTGGTTTTGCTTTTTGTACTGTGGAGAACTTTCTTATTCGGTATTGTTGGAGATTTCAGATTCTTCTAACATAAGGAAATGGCCCAAATTTACCAGTCAATCACCCCTCTCCTCTCCAAAAAAAAAAAAAAAAACCCACCCCCAATGGTACGGGATATAGTCGCTTATGTAGCATCCTCATGGTTATTATCTTTTATAGGCTAAAAGAGGAGTAAAAATGAGCACTTGGTTCATATCTAAAAAAATTTCAAATAAAATAAAATTGTAACCAAATATGAAATTATTGTACATGAATAAGTAGTTACATCAACAAATAGTTACATCAATGACTAGTCTAAATGGTGAACATAAGTAGTTACATGTAATCATTAAATATAATTATTAAATATGCAGTTGATAAAAAGAAAAAATGATAAGAATTAATAATGATTTTTTTGAAACAAGAATTAATAATTAGTGAAAAAATGATACATTAAATAGATTATATTGTAGTAGATTGACCCATTTGGAGACTTAAATAAGAGTAATAAGTGCGTCATATAAGAAAATTAATTGAGTATGTTTTAAATCTTTAATTTGGAATTTAAAACGATGTAAGTTGCGTAGAATGATGATGCAATTAGTGAAAGAGTAAATGTAGATCTATTTATAAGAAGCTCTTTTTAATGAGAGTAAAGAAAAGGAAAAGAAATCAATTTATTATGAATTATTGGTTTATATATATATATAGTTTTAAAGATTAAAAAAACTTTTACTATTTTATTGAAGAAATATTATGAAATTTTAAAAATGTACATACAATTTTTTTAGAAACTAATGAAATAAAAAAAAAGTTTTAAAAGATTAGTATTTAATATATAAACCGAGAAGACATAGTCTGAATGGTTTAGGTGGAGATTCTGAGATCTTAATTCTATATTAAAATTTTTTTTTCCCTTTTTCATTAACAACTAACAGTAGTGACCCCACATGAGTACTAATAAGCGACACTGATTAAAAAAAAGAATTTAATATATATAAATTTACTAACTATTTTATACAGTAAAAATAATCAATATTTTGATTTTTGCCATATGTTATTCCTCCAAAAAGTATCAGCTGTGAAGTTAGCAATGTATGCATCATAGTTATTTTGATTATGCATCAAAGTTTACGTAATTCTTGACACTGTACTATATTATTATTAATTCAACTAAAGAAAACAACAACAAAATAATAGCTACAACAAACATAGCCCTTCAGCAACAAAGAGGCTAAAAAATATAGTGACAAAAATGTATCAATAGCACGAATAACACATGAAATTTGAAAATGGTTACATAGCCTTCAAAAAAGAGCGAGTTAATGATGGGCAACCTTAGTTTATATATTGCTCGTAAGCTGACAACTAACAGTTTCGCAATAGTAGTGGCACAAAAGGATTGGTCCTTCACTTGCTAATCGTAGCAGTGAACCGTAAGCGATATGGTGATTTAGTTGCACTTTTATTTTACATTATTTCGAAAAAGACTCTTCTTGCAAGAGGGGCCATGCTGACCTGGTTGCAGCTATAGGTGGGAAAATGGATAGGTTGAGTATAATAAGGTGTAGACGGCGGGATTTAATGCATGTCTCAATATTTGACGGCTGTAGCATTGAGCGGATCTAAAATCTGTTAGGAAATACAAAGTAGGTTCAATGTCTAAATTAGAAGAGTTGCTATCCGAATAAAAATCAGAACATATTGTACAATAATTAAATTCCATTGAGATTCTTAAAAATCGTAATCAGCGAACGAGTTCGGAAATTGGATATGAGTTTTTAGAGTGTCCATCCAATCTTATGGTTGACTTTCATTTATATTTTGTATTTTATTACTTTTAATTATTCAATTATTTTCTTATTAACATGCAAGTTTTAATTATTTCCAATCAATTTTCAATTTTATGCTTAGGTCCGAGTTTGTACATTAATTTAATTGCATGTGCTTAAAGGTGATTCACTACATTTTATTGCAAATATATATAAAATATTTACAAACATGAAAGTAAATAATTAATACTCATGCAAAAAAATGGGGAAGGAGAAAAAAGTACAACCATATGTTTATGCAAATAAAGTGTAACATGTAGAAAATAAACCGAAAATAAACAAAAAATAAACTAAAGAGAAGATAAAAAATAAGAAATAAATCAAAAGTAAACTAAAATTAAACCAACTAAAAGGTAAATGAACTTTATAAATCTTCAAGGAAGAGTAACTAATTGGTAACTATGAGTCACCCAGTCACTTTCCTGCATGTAATCCAAAACATTAATTTCCCATAATAATAAGAATTCTACCACACAAAACTACAAAGCTAATTCATGGATTAAATCAACATAAACATGCATGACAAATACTTAAATATTAATTATACAAGATGGTGAAATGATTATGTAAAGAAAACTAAGATATGAAAAGGTAAAGTTACAGGAAAATGTGAATCATGCAAAACATATGAAGAGTATCAAAATAGAATTGTACATAGCACTGTTAATGTGGCTATCGCCTTATCAATGAGGTGTCACCTCTAGTTATAGAGGCGATTTCATTTTGCCTTAAGACCAAGGGGTGCGTCACCCGACTATCAGACAAAATGACGAGTTTCAGACCTTTTAATCCTCATGCAAAATAACTTATCATGTAAATAACTAAATATTAGTGACTATATTCAGTAATTTAAGTGATCACGCCATGAATATAATAAGAAGCAAGTAATAAATCTAAAACAAGTAAGTACGCTAACACAACTTGTATAACTCTACAACTTAAGATTTAGAAAAATGAGGATTATTACTAATTATAAAGCTTGTTTTTCAAAATAGTTAGCTCTCAAAAGTTGTTTTTGGTCTAAAGCTTCACTTGAATGTTAGAGGTCACCTTTTTCTCCCTTGAAAAAAGGACTTTTTAAGCTAAGCTTTCCTTTTTTTTCCTTAAGAATGTCTCCTCTTTTCCATCAGAGCTTTTCTTTCCTTATTCTCTTTCTGAGACGTTTGCTAAAAGTTGCTAATGGTAACCACCTCCCTCTTATTCTCTCTCAAATCTTCTTTTTAAACCTCATGCCTATACCATAGTCCTCTTTTTTCAGTCTTATCATTACATTTTTTTAGCCCTTTCCTTTTCCTAAAAATTTTCTCCTCGCACAATAGGCTCAATTTCAATGGGAGTTAGGCCTACCAATTTGACTACCATTGTCACCTTTACATTTAATGTAGAGGCATGTGGCTTTTATAGAGGTGGTGCCTCTTTGATGAGATGTTACCTCATCGAGGTCGCTGCCATAAAGGCAACGCCTCTTCAATGAAGCATTACCTTTCTAGCCCTAGCCTTGAACTAGGCCTTTGGGCCAAAGTGAGCTTGGGCTCATTTTTATATGTTTAGGTTTTATTTTGCATGGGTTTAGGGTTGACTTTTGGAGTTTAAGCTCTTAAGTCCATTTTTAAAAAGATTTAATGTCTTTTTCTTATATTCAAGCTTCGCACATTCTCATCATTAGGCTTCATCATGGGCCGATAAAATCGAGCATCCATAGTTTGCCCTTATTACGAGTCAATCAAACTATATATCTACAGTTTGCCTCCTGATTTTTTGAAAAACCAAATGCATGCATTAATAATTTTTTTAAAAATCACATGCAGAACAGAGTAATAAACAAATAAAAGGATATTCTTCTTGTATGAGTTTCACTTGGGGATCGAGTTCTTCGAGATTTGTGCTGTTAGCCTAAGTGTTTAAAAAAAATTGAGAGGTTGAATCTTTCTTCTAACAAACTTTAAGAAATTCAAGCCATCAACCTTGGTGTTCTACAAAAACCGAGAGGTTGAATCCCTTAAAAATTCACATCATTAGCCTTGGTATTTGATAAAAACTGAGAGGTCGAATCTTTCTTCAATCAAACTTCGGGAAATTCATAATGTCAACTTCAGTGTTCTATAAAAACCAAGATATTGAATCCTTTAAAAATTCACACCAATAGCCTCGGTGTTCAACAAAAACTAAAAGGTCGAATCTTTCTTCTAATAAACTTTGAGAAATTCACACCGTTAGCCTCAGTGTTCCATAAAAATTGAAAGGTCAAATATTTCTTCTAACAAACTTTGAGAAATTCATATTGTTAGCCTTGGTGTTCTAAATCGAGAGGTTGAATCTTTTAAAAATTCATGCTATCAGCCTCAGTGTTCTACAAAAATTGATAAGTTAAATCCCTTAAAAATTTGCCCCGTCAGCCTCGGTGTTTAATAAAAATTGAGAGGTCAAATATTTCTTCTAACAAACTTTGGGAAATTCTTGTCATCAGCCTTAGTGTTCTTCAAAAATTGAGAGGTTGAATCCCTTAAAAATTCATATCGTCAGCCTCAGTATTTGAAAAAAACTGAGAGGTGAAATCTTTCTTTTAACAAGCTTTAATAAATTCATGTCGTCAGTATCGGTGTTCTACAAAAACTGAGAGGTTGAATCCATTAAAAATTCATGTTGTCAGCCTTGGTGTTCGATAAAAACTAAAAGGTCAATTTTTTCTTCAATCAAACTTCGTCTCTTCAACTCCTCACATTTTTCCTTTCTCTATTCTTTTTCCATAAAATCTTGTTTTCTTCTTCTTTGTTCTTTTCTTTTATAATATAAAAACCTCTCCCTTTATTTTTTTCTTTTTCTTTTTCTTTCTCATTTCTTTTCCTTTTCTCTTCTTCCTTTCTCACATTTATTATTTTTCAAAAAAAAAAAAAAAGGACACCCGAATGTCTACGCCACCCCAGTAGGATCCAGTGCTCCACCCCTAGAGCCTTTTTAGACTCTTGGATTCACAATTAGAGATGAGATTTCACTCGTTATAAGTTTGGGCATGCACTTTTATGCCTTGCCCTTTGGAGATGTTAGTACCTAATTTAACTGATTTTTCTTGCAAATGATCATTGGGTTATGATTAGGAAACATGCATTTATTGTTAGAATTAGGAATGGACTTGATTTAATCAAAAGATTGAAGAAATTAAAAGAAATTGAAAACTATTTATGTTTTTTTGCCATAAAGAGGTGTCGCCTCTTCAATTAGGTGAACTCCTCATTGATCAGGTGTTGCCTAAACCTGATTAAGGAGAGGCATCATCTCTTCGTTAGAAATTTGATTGTTCTCCCATAATTTGCAGAGGCATTGCATCTTCTTATTGAGGAAATCACCTCTTCATTGAGGTGTTGCCTCTTTGACTGTTCTCAACATTTTCTATGTATTTAATTGTAATTAAATTATGTAAAATTTGACTTCCTTGTCTATTTTCAGCATGATGCGCACACTTTCAAAGGCGCAGGGAACTTTAGCAGTGCTCATGTTTAGTATGATGAACTCATAAGCGACATCAAGGATCAGATTTAGGAGATAGGATTTGAGGATTTCATTTTATCACTGCTAGATACTTAGGGGTGGACTAACTACCAACCAGTGCATGCTTTGATGGAGAGGTGGTTTGAGACAACTCATATCTTTCACCTCCCTTTCAATTAATTTATATTGGACCCTGTCTCATTCGTTGATATTACCAGGATCACATGCATTGGAGTTGCTGTCTCCTTTGATGCGAGCATCTATCAAATGGCTCCAAATCAGGTGGCCTATCTTGAGTAGCTCCTTGGCATGGTCTCGAATATGAAAGGTGTCATGACCCAAATTATGAGTCATGACCGGTGCTAGGGAACGGGAATTCTTTCGAATCCGGAACCCGTAGCAAGCCTTCAAAAAATAAAATCATGAAATAAATAATTAAAAAGTATGATAGAATTAAAAATTTTCAAATCAATATATAAAATAAATACTCCAAATCCTTTCATCAATAAATACATATCATACAGTTTCAAATACAATTTTTCAGAGTATACAATATCAAAAAAATATAATACTCTTCTGATTCAATAACACAACTACTATAGTTTCTAGAATACAAATCAGAGTTCATAATATACATTTGCATAAAATAGTCGGGACTGAAGAACACTGGCGAGGAACTCTACAACTAAGGTTTGACGATATGGGATCTCCTGAAAAAAAAAATAATTGAGGGGGGTCAGACCTCACTGAGTGAAATATTCTACTATATATACATGCAAACTAAACCATAATAATCATGCATTCTTATATATATATGTATATACACACATTTCACACGAATGTCAAATTCTGCCTTTATAAATATACTAAATGTAGAAAACGTTTGTTTTAATTCATGAAGGATCCATAGAACCCTAATAATAGCAATCCCCAATCAACCCCATCATCACTCTAGCCATACAGGCTCACTTGATTCCAAATAGAACACTTATTCCAAACTGGACAGCAGACTGGCCCCGAGACACTAAGTCGATCAAGCTCCATCAGTCTGGTTGTCAGTGTGATTGGCCCCGAGACACTTGGTAAGCCGAGCTCCAGCAATCATACTATCTATCACCTCACATCTCAATCAACCCAATAGATCATTCAATCCACTTATGGACAGTAGACTAGCCCCGAGACACTAAGTTAACCGAGCTCCAGCAGTCTGATTGTCAGTGTGATTGGCCCCATAATTACACTATTTAACATACCATTATTCTTAGTCAAATCAATTAAATCAATTATAATCACCCAAAATTAACTCTCACT
This sequence comes from Mallotus nudiflorus, assembly GCA_947683625.1. NCBI lineage: Eukaryota > Viridiplantae > Streptophyta > Magnoliopsida > Malpighiales > Euphorbiaceae > Mallotus > Mallotus nudiflorus. The sequence continues at coordinate 108,066 of CANTUR010000633.1, forward strand.
CAACCCTATTCTTTCACACCGGTACGTACACGGCCCTAATGTTGCCCACTGGGAAGCACGTTTTATTGATATCCTTCACTTAGAATAAATCATTTATTCTAAAAATAATTAATATGGAACGATATTCATAATAATAAAATCAACCATATATATATACCAAAAATATACCTAAAATATAGCCAGTATATTTTGGGTATATATATGTCAAATAAAATATGAAATAAACTAAAGATAAATCATTAATATGGTTAAAAACAATTTAAATGAGTAATAATAATATAACATGCATTTTCTTAAAAACATAATTAAATATACAAAAGATATGCCCTAAGTACACAAATCATTTAATAAAAATTTATGTATATATGTTCATTTAAATATGTGTTTAGGTTTAACATATATTCACAAATATACTAAAAATAAACCTAATTATCTAGCATGCATATATCAAAAATAAACCCTAAATATACCACTAATGTGTTAGGTTTAATTTAATAATAAAACATGTATTTATTTGAAAATATATAAAAAATATACAAAAAAAATAAACTTAAAAATAATTTAAGTATAGGGTTATAATATAGCATGCAATTATTTAAGAATAAACCTAAATTATACTAATCATTTAATAAAATAATTATGGTTCAATGTACATTTAAATCATGTATAGATATTAAATTATAAAAAACATAAACCTAAATATCTAACATACATATATCAAAAATAAACTCTAAATATACTAGTGATATATTAAATATACATAAAAAAATATACAAACATTTATATATCAAGACATACTAAAAATAAACCGAAAATATACCAAATCATATTATAATTAAATTACTTTTTAAACATATAATGAAAATGAAAAATTCCTAAGTCATGCATCCTATATGTACTGCATATATATACAGTATAATAACTCACATGTTAGCGCTCCACGAGACAAACTCGACGGGCTTAATTCGTTAGGCCTCGGTCTCGGCGCAACTAAACAAACAAATGACAACATGAATCAAAATAAATTTAATGAAAATTCTAAAGATTCGATCTAGAATTTTAAACACAGAATTAGAATAGGGATTTGACCGGACATCACGTTTTACGAGAATTCTACCAAAAATTCGGCAGAACCTCCCCTGTAAAACGGACATCTCTCTACTCAAAGAGCAAAGCCGATCCTGCAAAGAAAAGACATTTCAAAATAACACTAAATTCACAACCACAATCCCTCAGTCGGACTCCAAACTACAATTCACCGACCGAGGTTCACAATTCACAGAATAATTACAAAATATTGAAAATGCCCTTATATAGTAAAAATACATTTTATAATTCCAAATTACATAATTGTCACGACCCAAAACAGGGGCCATGATCGGCGCTAGGGAATGGGAATTCTTTCGAATCCGGAACCCATAGCAAGCCTAAAAATAAAATGAACATGCAATAATAATAATAACGCAATTAAGTAAAATATCGTGTAGTGGAATAAAATCATAAATATAAAAATAATAATCCACCACGGGATTTAAATCAAATCCATATCTCATATATATAAATAAATCCGTTAATACAAGTTTCAGTTCAAATATTTAAAGTACATATCTCACGACTTTATACAACTACTGCAGTGTCTAGATTATAAAAATAAAACTCAAGACTCAGATAAGAAGTTTACATAAAGAAGCCGGGGCAAAAGAAATCCGGCGTACAGACCTGCTACTGAGGTCTGATGAAGATGACTCTCCTAAAAAATAGTCAACGGAGGGGAGTCAGACCTCACCGAGTGAATTACTATAATATATATACATGCATACTAAATGACAATGCATACAGTCAATAGTATATATATAAATATATATACAGGCAAATACACACAGATGCAATAAAAATCATTTTTATATATTTTGTTTGAAAACCACTGGTTATGAAGGATCAAATAGAACCCTAGAAAATCGCAACCTCAAAACAGTGTTAGACAACACTCTAGTCACACAGGCTCACTTATTCCAAAATATTCACTTATTCCATTTAGACAGTAGACTGGCCCCGAGACACTAAGTCAACCAAGCTCCAGCAGTCTGACTGTCAGTGTGATTGGCCCCGAGACACTTGGTCAACCGAGCTCCAACAATCACACTCCCAAATCACATCATACATCAGATAAATCAATTCCAATCAATATCCTCAAACTGGTTAGTAATATAGCCTAAATGCTATAAGCGTACCGGTACATACTCGGTCCTAGTGTTGCCCACTAGGTAGCACGTTATATTGATATCCTTCATTGAAATATAAAGCATACATTCATAAAAGTAAATGATGCATGAATTGAATAAAATAGCAACATAAACTATATATATACTAGAAATATACCAAAACTAAACTAGGTATATTTCGAGTATATATACTTCAAATAAATCCAATATATTTACAAAATAAACTAGAAATATATTTAAAAACATTTTAAGTATAAATGTCAACTAAAGCATGCAAATAATTTACAATATACTAAAAATAAACCAAAGATAAACTAAAAATAAACTTAAATACTAATTGAGTTATTTGTGCATAATTAATCAAAATAACATACATTTCTAAATCATGCACCCTAAGCATATATATATATAATAGTAACTCACACTTAGTGCGCTCCTCGAGAGGGGTCCGATGGGCCTGGTCCACTAGGCCTTGGTCTCGGCGCAACTAAACAAACAATAATAACAGACATCAGAATAAACCTAATAGAAAATCCTAAAAACTCGATCTAGAATATTGGACACAGGATCAAAATTCGGGTTCGACCGGACATCACGTTTTATGAGAATTCTACAGAAAATCCGGCAGAACCTCCCCTGTAAAACAAACATCTCTCTACTCAAAGAGTAGAGCCGACCCTGCAAAGAAATGCACTTCAAAAATAAATGTAGAATTACAATCACAACCCCTCAGTCAGACTCCAAACTACAGTTTACCGATCGAAATCCACAATCACAGAACAATTATGGAAATACCAAAAATGCCCTTATATCACATAAATACATTTAATAAGTAGAAATTACATAATTAACCCTAAAACACAATAAAAATTGAAAAAAAACTCATTTATTTAGAAAAATCATATATTATATATATAATTTGAAAATAATTCATAAAAAATAGTTTTAATTAATTAAAAATACTAAAAAATTTGTAGAAATCATTTTTATACCTTAAATAACTATTAAAACCAATTTAATTACATTTTTAGTCAATTTAGGGTAAAATTATCAAAATACCCCTATATATATAAATATACTAAAATTCATTCAAAAATTCACCAAAAATAGTATATGTAATATCCCGTGTTTTTAAATATTTTAACACTGTATCGGGATATGCAGTGTTAATAATTTTTGTATATATATTATGATATTTTTACGAGTTGATATGTACTTAAAATCTATTTTAATTATTGTGTATTATTTTAAGTGCTTTACGTAAAATTTTCCCAAGACTTTTATTTTCAGGGAAATTTTCACGTAAATAATTTATTATTAATTATATCAAATATATTTTCGGACTTGCATGAACTCATACGTATTTTTAAAATACTAAATAAAGTCTATGTGTATAACTATTTATTTAATTAGGGTTTAATATATGACCCTAATATTTTATTAATTAATTAATTATTTTATTGTTATTTAATTATTTTTAATTAATTTTAAATTTTAACATATTAAATATTAAGTGTGTGGTGTATATTTAATGTGTGTAATTTAATATTATTTTATTATATAGTATAAAGTATATATATATACATATAATATATCAAAAAACACAACTTATGGAAAATTACCATTTTGCCCTCGACTACTCCTTCTTCCCCGATCTTCACCCTCATCGCCGTTCGACGCCTGCAACTGCCGATTCCTCACCGTTGGTGTGCCGTCCGGTGTGCCACCACCTTCTCTAGCCTTCCTCGCCGCCTATAGCAGCGGATTCCGGCGCCTGGAAGCCATTTTTGGCCGGAGAAGCCGAAAGTTGAGCTAACATCGTTCACGACGATTCCGGCCACCATTTTTGAAACCACTGGTCTCTTTCTTCTCCTTGAGCTCCGGTGAGTGTGATTCTAGCTTTGGTTTGAGCTTAAATGGTCTTGATTTACTTAGGTTTCGAATTTTCCATTTCGGCCACATTAGGGTTTTCAATTTTTTTGAACTTCGAATTGATTGATTCATGAAAACTCCCTTCACAAATGTTGATCCTAGTAGCTTAATATTCATGTATGAATTTTTTTTGGAATTTTTGGAGATTATTTGGATTTTTGGGTATTTTTAAATATTTTAATATTATTTTCTAATTTTTGGAAATTAATTAAATAAATTATGAAATTGTGTTTTATGGTTAAATTAGGTGTTGAAATAAATTATAGGAATTTATTTGGAATTTTTATGAATTTCTATGTATTTATTTTGAATTATTGAAGTTTATGTAATTTTGGGAAATTAGAATTAATTATGTTTTTAATTGAAATTAATTGGATAATTGAGTTTAATTATTGATATTATTGATAAATATGTTTAGCCTTAATATGGTCTTAGCCTTAATATCAACAGGGGATGTCAAAAACTGACGTGCATGTTAATTCTCTCAAAGCAGTAAAGTATAAAAATAGTATTTCTAGGTATAAAAGCATAGCCCAATCTTTATTAGTCCTAATGGGCTTCTAAAGTATGGGCTTGGGCCTTTATAGATAGAAATACCTCATGGAAACATTCACAAGCAATTTAGGTAATCCTAGGGGAAGTTACTAAGCCACTATATGAGTTGAGTCTAGTAAAAATGTCAAGGTTTCCTTAGCAAGATGCCTTGCTTTAAGACTTGAGTTATAGGCCAAAGTTAGAAGGGCTCGACATCCTTTGCAAACTCGAGAGAAATCTACCCCCTTTAGGACTTGGGTTATAGACTCTGGTCAGATGAGCCTAGTAATCTCTCTTGAACTAAGTTAAGGCTAAGAGTGATGGTTAGCCAATTTACAATCCCATGAAGCTAGTGGAATCATAGAACCATAAACCAACGCCACCGGTTAATAAGAACATGCAGAATGAATGCAAGAATAAAATAATAATTAATAAAATAATTCTAAAAAACACAAGTAGAATCAATATCTCTTATCCTCAATGGAGTCGCCACTGTAGACGATAAGGTTTAGCATGTACCCAAAATCTTAGCAACCGCGACACTGTTTAAGCTCAAGGATCTAGAGAACACACTAACATATCACAAAGACATGGCATGGAGATGAGGAGTCACCACCCAGGGTAATAACTGGGACAAATCAAAAAATGGTGGTACTCGATTCCTTAAAAGAAAGTCAGTACCACAACCAGGAGATTTTGGATACGAAATACCAACTTCTTTCAATCTCGTGTTCTTTTAGAATTACTTTATGAATTAATATTTCATCCTCTATTTACATGCAATTTCATATAAACCCTTAAAAAAACAATCAACTCCATGCAAACTAGTCATGAAAAATACAAGTAAACAATGCATTCATCATAATCCTTAGGTTAGTCTAATCTACATTGATTTTAATCAAATGAGCTAAATCTACATATTTTAATTTACAAGTGAGCCTAAAGTCTAATGGGCCTAAATCTACAAATTATGAAATATTTAATTAGTGGGCCTAATTCTACATCTTTTAAGTCTAGAGTAACCTTAAATCTACAAATTATAAAAAAACTTAAATTAAATGGGTTAAGTCTAAATAAATTAAATTAAATTAGGTGGGCTTATGTCTAATTAACTAAATTTGTCTAAGTTATCTCTACCCTAAATCTAATTAATTATGGGCCTAAAATGCATTTCAATTAATTAAACCTAAAAATTCTACATTTAAATGGGTTAAAGCCTAATGTGGGCCTAGAGCCCAAAACACATAAATATAAACAAACAAGCCTAAAAACAATAAAAAAATGTCAATATAAACAAATAAAAGATCAAACAATTAATTAAATCTATTCTAAAACCCTAATTTAATTAAAATGACCATAAACAATAAAATAATCAATCAACAAAAACTAATTTCACCCACTGACATCTAATTCATTTTTAATTAAACGACTGAAGGATTTCTATAACCATGAATTTTAATTAATTACCCAATTAAAACCCTAATTTTACTAACCAATTAATTAAAATTAAACATACAAGCACACACACCAAATTTCATTATTCCCACTATTGGGGCTATTACAATGTGCTAATAAAAAAGAAAAGAAAATTAATACAACCCAAAATAAATAAAAAGAATAATAAACAAACTAAATAAAAACCCTAGAAATTCGATTTAACTACACGTTTCCATCCATGGCATTCCATGGATCTTCATAGATTTAATTCTCCAAATATGACTATTATATGATCTCCTCCATCATCACCAACATAAAAGGGTAAAACAATGATTAGTGAATAAAATTATAAAAAATTAAGTAAAATTGAAATTTAACAAAAATCAAAATCATAACAAAATAAGAAAAATAAAAGAAAGTAAGGAGAAGATAAAGCTTATGGATGCTTATGGTTGGCTCCTCATACTAGTAAAATCATTGTTTATTGGTTGAATAGATCTTCAAAAATTTGTTATGTTCTCCTAAAAAAAACCTCTTGCTCCTTTTCAACAGTATTTTTGTCACTAGTATTATTATTTTTCTCCTTCCTCTCTGCCAAAGCCTAAGCTCTCCTTTTATAGGGAAAAAAGAAACAAAAACCCTAATTTATGTACTAAGAGTTCTAATTTGAAAGGACTTATTTCCTTAAGAATTCCAATTTTAAAAGAAATTTAGTTCCTGTAGATGCAGATAAATCCCATAATAAAAAAAATTAAACCAATCAAAACTCAGGAAAATATTTTTTATTTTCTATAAAAAAAATACAAAAACAGATGAAAAACAAGTAATTCCGATCGAAATTGCGTAATTTCGATTGAAATTATATAATTTTGATTGGAATTACATAATTCCGAAAAAAATTTAACTTTTAATTACAAAAAGTTCCCTGAAAGAAATTAAATTTTTTAATTAGGTATTAAAAAGGTATTACAATTGAGTCCTTAAAAAATAATGAAACTCCTTTTGAAAACATATTCGAACTTTTGAGGTTTTGAACTTTAAGTGTTGAAGACCTACTTATAACATTTTCATTATTGGAGTCCTTTGTCGGATCCATATTTTATTATTCTAAAATTGGGTGTTTACATACATGCCATCAATTAGGACATTATAGACAACAATGTCAGGCTTCAACATATTTTTTTGTATTTTATAGAATAGGGTCAATGCCACATCAAGATGCCCATGATACACAAACCATCTAGAAAAGTTAGGAAAGTAAACATATTTGGACGAATACCTCTAGCGCACATTTCCTTGAAGACTTCATGTGCAGCCAAAGGTTTCCTAACCAGGCATACGCCATGTATCAAAGAGTTATAAGAGACAACATCAGGCACTAAACCTTTAAAACACATTTCATGAAAAAGATGTCTTGCCTCGTATACCCTTTTATTCTTACAAAACAAATTAATTAGTACATTGTAAGTGCAAATGTCAGGCATACACTGTTTGCTTATCATCAAATCAAATACCTTTTTAACTTGATTTATATCATTTCACAAACACTATCCATCTATTAATGTATTGTAGGTAACAACATTAGGCTCTATTCCTCTTTAGACCATTATTTCAACTATACCTTGAGCATCTGAAACCATTCCTTCCTTATAAAATCCATCAACCAGTATGTTGTAAGTAACAACATCAGACAATATGCCTCATGTCTTCATTTCCAAGAAGAGGTATAATGCCTCATAAAGGAATCCATCTTTGCAAAGGGCATCAATAATGGTATTGTACGCTACCACATTAAGTTGACAACCTCTTTTAGCCATTTTCTTCAACAAACCAATGGCTACATGGGTTTTTCCAGTTTTACATAAACCATTAACGATCACATTATACGTAAGATTACTAAGATGATACCTAAGGGCAACTATATGATCAAACAAATTCACTACTTGAGCAATTCTACTATGTCTACAAAGCCCATTAATTAAGGTATTAAATGCTATAATGTCAAAATAAAAACCACATTTTAAGATTTTCCTAAAGAGCAGAGAAACCAAAATCCACATGATTTAAATTATAGAAACAATTAATCAAAATATGAACAATACAAGCATCGAGTAAAATTCCAATCAGTTCCTTCTGTTTGGACAAAGAGATCATAGTCCCAAACTGTCTCATCCTAACAAGTGAAGATAATAATTTTATTGAATTCAAATGGAGAAGGCAAAGGATTCATGTGAAGCATGCGGGAAAAAGAAGGTAAAGCATCATCGAATTTCGATTTATCTACTAGTGTTGTATGAAAAGAAGAAATGGAATAGAGCATACCCATATTGTAATTAGCCCCATAATTGGTAAGAGGTGAAACAAAGGATGAAGTAATAGCAGCAGTTGCTGCTATAAGTTGTTGGCAGCTCCTCCTTAGCATCATTCTTTCCTACTAATAGTGTGAGCTTTATGTTTCTTTTCTTGTGTTTTATGTTTAGGATTGCTAAAAACTGAGGGGTGAAAGATTTATGCATTTCATATTTTTATTTTTGCACTTTTATCTTGGCAGCTCCTCCTTGTTAATTTTTCTAAAATGAAATATTATTATTTTAAAAGCTACTTTTATGATAATTTTGTTGCTATTATCAACTATTAATATTTCTAAAATTTAAATGATATAAATATTTTCAATTTAAATATTTAATTTTTATTAATTCAACTTTTAAATCAATCTATTTATTACATACTAAATAATAAATATTTATGCAAAACAATTATTTTAATCTTTTAAAATTCACAAAAATGGCATAAACCGTTATTATGTATTTTTTATTTTTATTTAAAAATTAAAATCAATATTTGTGTGTAAAATAATTTTTTCATTTTTATGTGGCCAAAATTAATTATTTAAAAATTTTGTAACTTTAATTATTTTAAAATTTATTTTAAATTCTTAATTTATTTCTATATATAAATTATAATATGATTTAAGCTAATTAGTTGATTTAACTTTAATGTCTTCCATTATTTTCTCAAAATATTTAATACTATAATAATTATTATAAATTTTAGTTGTCATATTTTTATATTTTTTTATTATTTTAATAGTGTAGAAAAATACTTATTAAAATAAAAGACATTAATTAATATATTTAAAATTAAATTATATTTATGTGTCTAATGCTTGGTGAAAATTTCTAAAATGATATGAATATGTATAAAAAATATATATATCTTCTAGGATGTAATATTAAAAATAGTATATGCATATATAGTTCTTATTCCATTAAAACAATGATTACATAAATGTTTTTTTTGAAATTGTAAAAATTAAGTTCATTAAATAATTTTTATTTTGGAAATATTTATATATAGTAAAATTAAAAATAATTTATTTTTTTTTATAAAGGTTATAATTTATTTAGATAGTTAAAATATATATATAAAAAAACTTAAATAAATTTAGAAGTAGACATTAAAGGATATTTGTGTCATCCAAACATTAATGATAGAGTACAAAAATAATGTAGGGGATGCAAAAAGCTCCACTCAATACTGAATCTAAGATAATTAGATAATCTCCTAATTTTAGTACAATCATATTGATTTAATTATATTGAAAATTGGGCTCTTAATATAGTATCAATATTTATATTTATACAAATAAAATTAAATCCATTGAATTAGTTTTTATTTAATTATAACTATTAATTATTGTTATATATCAATACTTGTAAAATAAGTGAATGACTATAATTAAATAAGACCTAAAGTAGCAATCCCTCTTCTAAACTATCATTCAAAGTGCAATTAACCAAAACTAACTTTTTTGGCTATGTAATTCCGAAAAGATGTCAATTTTAGTTAGAATAAAAGATAAAATAAAATCATTTTATTATTCCACATAGATTTAAATAAGTGGTTATTCCACATATATTTAGATTTTATTTTGTTTTTTATGATTTTATCGTCTTGTTATGGTGTTTAGTTTTCGTCATCTTATTATGACGTTTTGTTTTTCGTCTTGTTGCGACTTTTTCTTTGTGTGAGCAATTAAGACAGGTAAAATATATTTGATTAAACAAAGACAATGAATCAGATTATAATCGTCATTATGTTGCATAACTAAAGTCATAGGTCTTTTAATAACTATAGTATTATCAAATTTGTAGACTTTGAAGCGATATATTATACTATTAACTTGGGTGTTGTTTTATCATTTGTCGTTTTTAGCGAATTCATATATGTATTTCTATTAATGTATTATTAGTTTGAATCGATAGAATTTTTTTTTTCTATATATATATATATATATATATATATATAATCCTAAAAGAAAGCAAACATTCCTCTTCTATTTGAAATTGAACTTTTTTCCTATTGTACTCTACTAAATTAAAAATGATGATGCTTTTCTAATATTTTAACATGTGTCTACGCTAAAAAATTGTTGATTTTTATAATTTTTATTTATTATTATTATTATTATCATCATCATCCTCAAATTATTAAAAAAAAATAAAAATAATTTCATTTTCCGGTTTAAATAATATTTCCTTCTATTAAATATGAACAGCTATACTCTAACATTAACTAAAACTTTAATTGTAAAAAAAAATCTATTATATAAATAGGAAAGCAAGACTATTAACTCACTTAAATAAAATTTTTGTGTGAAGCTAAGAAAATTTAAAAGGTATTATCTTTTTTATTCTCTTTAATTATATTTTTCATAATTAATATTTACATATAATTTTTTTTATTATATATAGAAAAAGTGATCAAATCTATTATGAACTTTAATTCAATTTTCAATTATATCTTATTTTTAAAGTTATATCAATTTAACTATTAATTTTGCAAATTATATCAATTCTATCCTATTTTAATTTAAGGGTCTAAATGTATTTTAAAAATAACTTTTAAATCCGTAAAAAATAAAATTATTTATTAAAATCCTTTTTCTTATTTTTAACAAAAAAATAAAATATAAAAGAATATTTTTAAATGTTAATCTTACTACTTTCAAAATAACCTCAAAAACTAATTTTGAAATATTTTCATCAAATTTATTTTTTACATTATTTTATATATGAAAGTCTTCGTATTTTAACTTTGCCTAAAACTTATTTCTCGACTTTTAATTGTATTATTTAAAAAAATTTTAATAAAAATTGAACACAAATGAAAAAATTTATTTTTAAAAAATAAAAATTATTTTTGAATTATTTTCTAAATATTGAAAAAAATTAATAATAAAAAATAATTTTTTTGAAAAATAATTTTTAGAATTACATAAGACAACATCTTTTTAACTTCATTTGTTCTTGTTACACTTAGATGTAAAGTGACATTATTTAAAATAATAAAATTGCAGCAACATAAATAACACAAAACTTAAACAAAAGCCAATCAATAGAAAGTACTCACACTTCTTCGCGGGAGACGGTCTTAAAATTACATCCAACAATTAGTCATTACTGTAAAATAGCATAGTACATTTGGTCCAAAAAAAGTAGCATAGTACATTTGGTCCAAAAAAAATAGCATAGTACATAGCTCCACATTCAAAAAAATGAAACACAAACTTTATAGTTTGAGTTTGGTTCAAACGCACCAAATGTTACCCAACTTTAATTTTATTTCGATTTAGTTATCAAAATTTTAATTTGTATTTTTTAAATATCAAATTTCTATTTAATTTTATAGCAGTCACTCAAAAAAAATTTAGTACCTGAATAATTCATAATTAATATTTTAATTCAAAATTAAAGTGTTTTTTTAAAATAAGTTCATATTTTTTATAAATTTATAGAAAATAAAAAAAATGAAAATCATTTTAATTCCGTCTAATTTGAGCAGATTCATCTTGAATGGTATTAGAGCCTAGAAAAAGTAAACTTTCAAACTTATTTATAATTTATGGACTAAATTGAAAAGATAAAGAGATTAATGGATTAAAATAATTTTAAAAAAATTAGTGGACTAAAAAAATAATATAATAACCTTTTTGAAACAAAATCATAGTTTGGTGACAAAAAAGAAACAAATTGAAGTTTGACACTCAAATTGCAATAAGTATAAAGTTTGGTGATCAACATTACATTTAACCCATTTGAGTTCTTCTGCAGCATTATCATCTTCTATGTAGATATGACACACATGGGCAATTTTATTTGAATCCTTACCTTGATTATCTGTAATCCTGTATGATATCATTTACAGTTTTGTCAATTTTAATTCACAAAGTATTATACCGGTTGTAGCCCATCAGGAAGCATCTTCAATTTGATGCAGGATTCAATCTTTAAGTCTTTCAAGCTAGGTAGTGCTCCTTCCTATACATTCCATTCTTCAAGGCACTAAATTCTTTAACTTAAGTGCTTGAAGCTTCAGAAATCCTCCAAAACTACAAAATACTATTTTGCCTGTAAATGATCCTAATGAGGGTGTTCTGTTAGTTTAGCTCCAGCTCAACCTTTTAACTCTACAAAGATCATATGAGACTATCGTTAAAGGTTTTGGAAGATCCAACACCCCTCCAATGGTTAAGTTAGTTAAAGTGCTTGATGAAGTGAAAGGCAAGAAGTAGAATATATGTTCCTATTAAAGAAAAGAAAGGAATAAAATGAAGAGATGGGTAGTCTTATTCAATAGTATAGTTCATTATGTTTTTTTAAGTCATAAAAAAGAATAACATAAGTTTCTGGTTTAGAGAAAAAAAAAAAGGAAGAAGAAAATAAGCCAAAGAAAGATTGGTGAAAAACTTACCTGTCACTATTGGGTTTTTTCATTTTATACCTAGTTAGAGCAATGACATGTCAGGATAGGATTGGTTGAGCTCTTGGAATGTAGAGACATGGCTTTGGCTTTGAGGGCACGCTTCTAAAGGTGTGCTTCCTAAGGTGAGTAGCTCTGTTAGCTTAAATTGAGATTGATGGGATGAGAATTAAATGCGTGGTAGAGAAGTACAATTGTCCCCTTACCAAGGTAGGTGAGATCCTCCTATAAGTGAATAAAATCTTCTTCTCAGGAACGGCATGAAGTCTGTCAAGAATATATTTGTCTCTAAGGATTAATATGCTTGTACTCTCTAAGTTTGTATGTCAATTTGATTAAAGAAAAAGCCACGGAGGCGTAAAGGCAAAATTCCTTTACACATGTCCATATGTGGTTGGTAGGAATTTTTATGTATCATTTTATCCTAATAATATAATTGAAATCTTGAGATTAGGGAGCTTATGCAATATTTGCATTAGATCTTTTAATTATGCAGATACCAATAATGTGAGCGCAATGAGGTTTTAGGGAAGTTTAGATATGGTTCAACATTATCTTGCGCATAATGTTAGAAAAATGAGTTGAAATCACTTTACATACAAATATCATATAATGCACACCGGTAGAACCAATTTATAAAACTTAAGTTTTCTTACAATTTTAAATTTTAGCACCACATATCTTTCCTAATGAGCTAAAATGAACCTTGATAACTTATTTCCAAAACCTTCGAGTCCAAGCCCTGCTAAGAATCAACAAAGGGGCACAATAAGAGGTAGGGAGGATCCCCATAAACCCTCTGATGCTTAAGTCAAAGAATGTAGAAAGAGAGAGTTTAGAGAGATAAAAAGAAAAAAGAGTATCAGAGAATAAAATGAATGAGAATGAAGGATATGGGGTCCTATTTATATAGATAGTGATACTTAAACCTAGGAGGAATATGATTCCTTTTTTATTTAGGTCTTATACCTATTTAGAGAGTATTTCTTCCTGTCTGAGTTTCTTATTAATTAGGAATCCTTCTCCTATCTAATTTGGACATTCTTCATCTGTAAGTTACCCCTGCATAGGAAAATAAACCCTTAGTAGAATAGGAACATGTATATAGGGTATCAAGAGTCCTCCCGAAAGTATGTTTGGATATTTATGTCTAATGTATCATGATATGATAAATGCATGGTGATGAATAACTCAAAAAAGTGATTCTTTTATCGTAAGAGAGACAACATATGTAATTGCATCTAAGGCAGAAGGATGATCTCAGGTGGCCTACCTCAATCACAGAAAAAGGATAATGCTCAGTACCGAGTATTGAGATTGTAGTATATGAACATTAGAGCATGAAAATGCCAATTGGACCTATAGATGCTCGATGTTTAGGAAATGTCTTGAAGAATTAACCCATCAGTATTATGGAAATGACCTGATGGGACTAGCCATCACTAGAGTTTTGATACTCAGTGCATTAGAAACACTACCCGACTGCCAAACCTTAATATTATCAAAGCGACTTAAGGATGCCAGCTTCAGTCACTGGACTTAGATGCTCGGTGCATTAAAAGCATAACCCGAGTGCCGAACCTCAGTACTATTGAAGCGACATAAGGGTGCTAACTTCAGTCACTAAACTTAGATGCTTAGTGCATTAGAAGCGCAGCCCGAGTGCCAAACCTCAGTACTATTGAAGCAACCTAAGGATGCCATCTTCAGTCACTAGACTTACATGCTTGGTGCATTAGAAGCATGGATTGAGTGCCAAACCTCAGTGCTATCGAAACAACCTAAAGGTGCTAGCTTCAGTTACTAGACTTAAATGCTCAATGCATTAGAAATATGGCCTGAGTGCCAAACCTTAATATTATCGAAGCACCTGAGGGTGCCAACTTCAGTCACTGGACTTAGATGCTCAGTGCATTAAAAGAGTAGCTCAAGTGTTGAACCTCAATACTATCAAAATGACCTAAGGGTACAAGCTTCAATCACTAAACTTAGATGTTCGATGCATTAAAAGAACAACCCGAGTGTCGAACCTCAGTATTATCAAAGTGACCTGAGGGTGCCAACTTCATCTTTGCTAACTTTTTGCCTGTTGTCTTGCTTGCCAATGCCTTTCTGCTGCTATAATCTCATTACTTCTTGGAAAAAAAATTTGATTTGCTTAGGTGAAGATTTTCCCTCTTTATTTGCTTTTATTTCTTCTTCATAGGCTTTTATAACTCCACAAGAGCAAGTTAGTTCATATCTTTTTGCATCTAGGATTGATGATAATATGCTCAAATGGTATGGGAGATGCTTTAGCATTCCTTAGGAATACGTCTTGCATATTGTAGACAAAAATTTCATGGCTCTCACCCCTCTTTTAGATTGGTAGAAACTAGTCATGTACTTTGATCAGCTAGAAGAGGGGTTAAAATTTCTCTTAAACCCTTTTGTTAGGAGCTTCTTGAATAAATACAATATAGCCCCCAACCAATTTCAACCTAATAGTTGTCAAATCTTAACTAGGTATATAGAGTTGATGCATAGGGAGGGTAGAGAGCTAAATCTGGATATTCTCTAATACATGTATGTTTAAATAAGGAAAAAGGGGAGCTGATGTTTTCTTTATCAATTGTTTTGAACTATAGCATTTTCATTAAGCTTCCAGACCTTTACAAGAAATAGAGGCATAGATTTTTCATATTTGAGCATCCATCAGATTTTATCAATATCTGACAGATGTGGGTTGACGATTGCCATAAGGTAAAGCATCCTCCGAGGTTACGTAAAGAATATACTGAATTAGTGTTGAGACTACATATTCAGAGTATAACTAATGGCACATCTGCTGAGAATTAGTGTTGAGACTACATATTCAGAGATACCTCTAGAGAGTTTGCCGTAAGAATATAGATGTTAATGGTAAGTTATGAGATTTTAAAGGATATTCTAACTTTTGTTCTTCTTCATGTATAGATGGCTGAATATTTTGCTTTTACAAATGGAATCTTTTTAAATGAATAGCTAAAGACCCAAAAAGATATGCAGATGACTCCACCTACTCTAGAACTAAGTGTTTCAGAGGTCTCAGTTGATATTAGACCCAATGATAAAGGAAAAGCAATGGTCGATCCTTCTTCAAAGGAAATATCAGAGGCTCATAAAAAGCGATCCCAGAATAAAGACTTAGATGTTGAGGAGTAGGAGCTAAGCGGTGAGGTATTTATTAAATGCCCAAAAATTTCTAGATGCCCAGATATGAGAAAATGGATCTTAAATAAGAAAAAGCCTTTGAGTATCCAAAATTCTTAAGTTAGGGATCAATATGCTGAGTCTTTGTGACTCCTTGAAGAAATCCAATGGTTAATGGATATGGATAAGGAGGAGTTATTTAACTCCATAATCAAACATTCTCTTAAGGTAATTATCTTTTGCTTTATTTGCTTGTGCTTATGTATACTGGTATTCTTGGTTATGATCTTTTTCCTTTATTTCAAATGACTTAGGTCTTGCTACTGGCTAAGGAAAGCTACTACTTCCTTAAGAGCTAGTACAACTTAAATAATATAGAGGTTGGCACGATAGCCATTGATTATGAAAAGAATGTGGAGACAGTAAAAAAGGCACTAGAACTTTACTAGATAAAGCATACGGAGGCCAGATTTAAGGTTGAGGTGAGCCAGAAGAGGGTTGAAGAGTTGGAAAATTATCAGCCCAACTTACTTTAAAGATCGAGGGACAAGCCTCCTAGTTTGTGGCTTTAGAGAAAAAAAATCACAAAAGTAGAGAAATCTCATAAAAGAGATAAGAAAAATTATCAAAAGATGGTTTTGATGTTTCTCAAGGCTTACAAGACCGAGTGTCAAAGGATCCTACATGCTCAACATCCTCATTTGGACTTCTCTAACCTTGAAAAGATTATGCCCACTGATCTTGCTAAAATAACTATTGAAGAATATGCTCGGAGTAAGTCTTCTTCTAAGTGATTGAAGAATCCGAAGGCAGCTAGAAAGAAGTCCATTAGTGAAAAATCATCTTTTGAGCAACCAGAGGATCCAAGGTCTATTGGGGAGAAGTCCCCTTCTAGTTTGGGCCGACCCTGTTGTCTAAGTCTCAAAATTCTAAGAATGTGAATCTTGCTCCCACTAAGGGGATTGAGCCTCTCTAATACTAAGGTAAATTTGTAAATTACTGTGATAACCTTGGTTTTAAAATTATTTTATTAAATATTGAGATATGCAGTGTTAATAAAGTTTAAAAAAAATTATATTTAATTATTTCACTAATTTATGAATTATTATCATTATTTTAAGCTTAATTGAATTTTCTACGTAAATATATTAATTTGGATTTATTATTTTGGATGTTTAAAATTCTATTATGTATGTTTATTATTTTTGAATTTTATTATTTTAATAATGCTAATTTAGTGCATGGTTATTTTAATATTATTATTTTTAAACACTAATATTATTTTCTTAGTTGACATGATTTTGAACATTTTTAATATTGTGAGTACCTCATTATTATTTTATTTTATTAATTTACTTTGTTAATATTTATTAATTGTGATAGTGGTATTTTATTAATATTATTTTGAGTGTTATTTTATATTATATTGTGTGTATTATTGTTAATATATGTGTGAGTGTTTATATGGTGAGTGTGTGGATATATATATATATATACAAAAAACCATTTCATTCTTCCCTTCCTTCCCGCGACTCCGGCCTCCTCTCATCACTGCACTTCTCCTTCTTCCTCACGATCTGCTCAGTCATTACCAACACCATCATCTTCTCCTTCTCGTCGGCATCGCCATGGAAGAGCTGTAGAAGTCGTCGGTGGACAGCACGCAGAGCAGAAGCAACAGCAGCGATCACCGGTGACTTCCCGGCGGTGAGAGCTTGGCTTCCTTGGCTGGGTCGACTCCTTGAGCTGTGGAGAAGATGATCCCAAGCTCCATTCAAGCTTAAACTTATTCATTTGTAAGTTTTGATTGATTTTAGTTTATGTCAAAAATTTTCTTCATTTTTTTAGCTTGAGTTTAATTGATTTTTTTTGATAAATTCTTTTTGAAATATTAATCTATGCATCTTAATCTATTCATAGATATTTTTTAATGCATTTTTTCTGATTTTGTTTGATTTTTGGTTAATTATTAAATATATAAAAAAATGAAAAATGAAATGAATGAATTTTCATTAATTAATTAATTAAATTATGAATTTGGTTAAATTATTGTTGTTATATATTATTAGTAATTATAATGTTGAGAAATTAATTATAATGTGTGTATATACATATATATATAAGAATTCCTGATTGTTATGGTTTAGTTTGCATGTATATATAGTATAATAATGTAATATCCCGTAATTTTAAAAATATTTTTACACTGTACCGGGATATGCAGTGTCAGTAATTTTTGTATTTTATATGATATTTTTATGAGTTAATATGTATTTTAAACCTATTTTAATTACTGTCTATTATTTTCAGTATTTTACGTAAAATTTTCCCGGGACTTTCATTTTCGGGGAAATTTTCACGTAAACAATGTATTATTAATTATTTTAAATGTATTTACGGGTTTGCATGAACTCATACATATTTTTAAATTATTAAATAAAGCCTGTGTGTGTATATTTATTTAATTAGGGTTTATTATTACCCTAATATTTTATTATTTATTTATTATTATTTGATTATTTTATTTATTATTAAATTATTAAAATTTATTTTTTTTTCTTTTTTCTTTTTTTTTCTTTTTCTTTTCCTTTTTCTTTCTTTTTCTTTTCTTTTCTCTTTCCTTTTCTTTCTTTTTCTTTTTCTTCTTCTTCTTCTTTCTTCTCCCGTGGGTGCCGCCGGACCACCATTTTTGCCACCGTGGTTTCTCCCTCCTCCGGCCACCGTTTTCGACACCGCCGGTCTCTATCTTCTCCTTGAGCTCCGGTGAGTGTTATTATAGCTTTTGTTTGAGCTAAAACGGTCTAGAATTGCTTAGGTTTTGAGTTGAATATTTCGGCCACTTTTGGTTTTCGATTTTTTTGAGCTTCAATTTGGATGATTCATGGAAACTTCCTTCACAAATGTTGTTCCTGGTAGTTTAATCTTCATGTATGAATTTTTTGTAGAATTTTTGGAGATTGTTTGGATTTTTGGGTATTTTTGAATATTTTAATATTATTTTCGAATTTTCGGAAATTAATTATTTAAATTATGAAATTGGAGTTTATGGTTGAATTAGGTGTTGAAATGAATTATAGGAATTTATTTGGAATTTTTATGAATTTCTAAGTATTTATTTTTAATTATTGAAGTTTATGTGATTTTGTAAAATTAAGTTAATTGTGTTTTAAATTGAATTTAATTGGTTAATTGAGTTTAATTATTGATATTATTGATAAATATGTTGAGAAAATTAATTTTGGATAATTGTATGATTTTTAGTGAATTTTTGAAGTAAATTAGGTATATATATATATATAGGGGTATTTTGGTAATTTTACCCTAAATTGTCTAAAAATGTAATTTAATTGGTTTTAATATTTATTTAAGGTATAAAAATGATTTCTACAAAATATTTGGTATTTTTAACTAATTAAAACTATTTTTCGTGAATTATTTTCAATTATATATATAATATACGGTTTTTCAAATAAAATGAGTTTTAATCGATTTTTATAGTGTTTCAAGGTCAATTATGTAATTTTTATTTATAAAATGTATTTTTATGATTTAAGGATATTTTTGGTATATTTGAATATATTTTCTGTGTTTGTGGACCCCGGTCGACAGATTGTAGTCTGGAGTCCGACCGAGGGGTTGTGATGGATTGTGGTGTTTATTTTTGAAGTGTATTTTCTTTGCAGGGTCGGCTCTACTCTTTTGAGTAGAGAGATGTCTGTTTTACAGGGGAGGTTCTGCC
Organism: Mallotus nudiflorus; assembly: GCA_947683625.1. Lineage (NCBI taxonomy): Eukaryota > Viridiplantae > Streptophyta > Magnoliopsida > Malpighiales > Euphorbiaceae > Mallotus > Mallotus nudiflorus. Next base: position 127,863 of record CANTUR010000633.1, read on the forward strand.
GAATTTTCGGTAGAATTCTCGTAAAACGTGATATCCAGTCGAACCCTAATTTCCAATTCTGTGTTGAATACTCTAGATTGAATTCTAGGATTTCTGTTAGGGTTATTCTGATGTCGAGTAATTATTTCTTGTTTAGTTGCGCCGAGACCGAGGGTTAGTGGACCAGGCCCGTCGGACCCGTCTCGTGGAGCGCATTAGGTGAGTTACTATATTATATATATATGCTTAGGATGCATGATTTAGAAAATGCATGTTTTATTTTGACTAATTATGCATAAATAATATGATTTATATTCAAGTATATTTTTGGTATATTTTTGGTATATAATAAATTATATACATGTTTTATTAATAAAATATATTTAAAATGTTTTTAAATATATTTTTAGTTTAATTCATGATTTGATTGAATTTATTTGACGTATATATACTCAAAATATACTTGGTTTATGTTTGGTATATTTTCGGTATATATATGGTTTATATTGTTGATTTATTTAAATTCATGTATCATGTATTTTGTGAATGAATGTTTTATTATTTATTACTGAAGGATATCAATAGAACGTGCTACCTAGTGGGCAGCACTAGGACCGAGTACGTACCGGTACGCCTATAGTATTTAGGCTTTATTACTGACTATTTGTGGATATCGATTTGATTATGATTATTGATATGTGAGATGTGGTTTGGGGTGTGATTGCTGGAGCTCGGTTGACTAAGTGTCTCGGGGCCAATCACACTGGCAGTCAGACTGCTGGAGCTCGGTTGACTTAGTGTCTCGGGGCCAGTCTACTGTCCATATGGATTAAGTGGATATATTTGGAATTAGTGAGCCTGTATGGCTAGAGTGTTGTTTAACACTATTTTTCTGAGGTTGCGATATTCTAGGGTTCTATGTGATCCTTCATAAAAGTTGATTTTCAGACAAAATATATAAAATGATTTTTCTGCATCTGTATGAACTTGCCTGTATATATACATATTACTCATATACTGTTGACTGTATGCATTATCACTTAGAGTGTATGTATATATACTATAGTAATTCACTCAGTGAGGTCTGACTCCCCTCCGTTGACTATTTTTCAGGAGAGTCAACTTCCTCAGACCTCAGTAGCAGGTCGATACGCCGGATTTCTTCCGCCCCGGCTTCTTTACGTAAATTGTCTACTTGAGTCTTATTTATTTTATCTAGACACTGCAGTAGTTGTAAATTAAAGTATTGGATTTTATGTATTTGTTTAAAGAGATGTATTATGTTAAAACTGGATTTGTATAAAGATTATACATTTATGAGATTATATATGCGATGTGATGAGTTTTGAATTATATCCAGTTGAGATGGATGATATTGTAACATTTATGATATTTATGATTTTATTTTCCGCTGCATATTATATTTTTATGGTTATTATTGCATTTTTATTTTATTTTTAGGCTTGCTACGGGTTCCGGATTCGAAAGAATTCCCGTTCCCTAGCGCCGGTCATGGCCCCTGTTTTGGGTCGTGACAAATAATTCACTCAGTGAGGTCTGACCCCCCCCCCCTCAATTATTTTTTTTCAGGAGATCCCATATCGTCAGACCTTAATTGTAGAGTTCCTCGCCGGTGTTCTTTAGTCCCGGCTATTTTATGCAAATGTATATTCTGAACTTTGAATTATATTCTAGAAACTGCAGTAGTAGTGTTATTGTATCAGAAGTGTATTATTTTATTTGATGTTAAATACTCTTAGAATTTGTATTGAACATTGTATGAATATGTATTCATTTATAAAAGGATTTGGAGTATTTATTTTATATATTGATTCAGAAAAATTTTAATTCTATCGTACTTTTATTTGTTTATTGCATGATTTTTATTTTCTTAAGCTTGCTACGGGTTCCGGATTCGAAAGAATTCCCATTCCCTAGCGCCGGTCATGACTCCTTGTTTGGGTCGTGACAATTACTTAGTCAAAAGTTCTCTTTCTTTTCTTGTAATACAACATTTTTAATGCTAAATGAAGTATTTTTTTGTCAAAACTCTGACTACATTTATTGATAGTATTTCTAAAGATTGTTTAAGTTCTAGTATTGAGGTAACTCTTTTCCTTGTTTATCCTTAATCTTGTTTGCCCCCTTAGTCATTTTTTTAATGACTTAGTAAGGGCCTTCCCAATTAGGTTTGAGCTTTCTTGTTCCGAAGCTGCCTTTGCCAATGTCAGCCCTTTGGAGTACCCAATTTTTGACCTTAAACTGCCTTGGTCAGACATGTTTGTTATGATACTTTATAATCCTTTACTTCTAAGCTTTTGCTACAATGGATGCTCGTTCTCTCCTTTCTTCAAGTAAAACTAGGCATATCCGAGCATTGATGTTGTTAACCTCCTATTCTAGATCTCTAATTACCCGATAACTTAATGACCCAATTTCCACTAGGATTACAGCATCCATCCAGTAAGTCAACCTTAAAGGCATTTCTCCTGTGGAGGCTCTAAGTGTTTGTCGCGACCCAAATCGGGGGCTATAACTAGCGCTAGGGAATGAGAATTCTTTCAAATTCGAAACCCGTAGCAAGCCTTAAAATAATAAAACATACAATAAATAAAATTAAAATAAATATACCATAATTAAAAATTTCAATTTAATATAATAAAATAAACTCCATCATATCATGAAATGATTTAATATAATATTCAAATTAAACATCTGAATTAAAACAACATATAGCAAAATAATTAAAATTCACTACTATTACAAATACAACTACTGTAGTTTTCTATAGTACAATAATAAATAATTAAGTAGGTATTTTACATAATAGGGCTGGGGCGGAAGAAATCCAACGGATAAGTCTACTGCTGAGGTCTGAAGAAGAGGACTCTCTTGTAAAAACATCAACTGAGGGGAGTCAAACCTCAATGAGCGAATTATTATAATATATATACACACATTTCTAAATGACAAATGCAAACACTCATAAGTATTTAATAAATATATATACAGGCATGTTCACACAGATGCTGAAAATCACTTTATAATTAATACTGAAAAACATTAGTTTATGAAGGATCAAATAGAACCTTAAGTTATCGCAACCTCAAATATCAATAGGAAATGCTCTAGCCATACTGGCTCACTTAATTCTAAGTAAATTCACTTAATCCAATTAGACAGTAGACTGGCCCCGAGACACTAAGTCGATCAAGCTCCAGCAATCTAACTGTCAGTATGATTGGTCCCGAGACACTTGGTCAACCAAGCTCCAGCAATCACACCATCAACACATCTCACATCAATCAAATCAATCAAGTTATAATTTCCACAAATAAGTTAGTAGTTCAACCTACAATCTATCGCACCAGTACATACTCGATCCTAGTGCTGCCCACTAAGAAGCACATTCTATCGATATCCTTCATTTAAAATAAAACATACATTCGAGAATAAATAATATATACAATGGCATTCAAAATGATCAAATAAACCATAAATATTCCTAAAACAAACTAAGTATATTTTAGGTATATATATGTCAAATAAATTCAATTAAATCATGAAATACACTCAAAATCAACCAATAATATACTTAAACATAATTTTAATATAAATCAAAAAGAAAGCATGCATTTATTTTAAAATATACCAATAACATACTAAAAATATACCTAAATTATACTTAAGCATTTAATAAAGCAATTATGCAAAACTTTACATTTAAAACATATAATTCTAAAACATGCAAACTAGAGCAATGTCTATATATAATAATAAATCACACGGATGCGCTCCTTGAGACTGGTCAGAGGGCCTGGTCAGCTAGGCCTCGATCTCGGCATAACTAAACAATAAAAGCGATCACGACATTAGAATAAATCTAACTTAGACTTCTAGAGACTCAATCTATAATTACTAAACACAAATAGACACAGAATCAGAATTACAGCTAATGTCAGTTTTACGAGAATTTTACCGAAAATTTGGCAAAACCTCCTCTGTAAAACGGACATCTCTCTACTAAAAAGTAGAGTCGGTCCTACAAGGAAAATACACTTTGAGTATAAAAATTCTCACAACCCTCGGTTGGAATCCCGAACTACTAGAATTCCCCAACCAAGGTCCACAATTCACCACAATATCAAATACTACAATAAAATATATTAAAATCAATAAATACCATAAATGCCCTCCAAAAATCAAAATTTAACATATTTAGGATTAAAACACCAAAAATAATTATTTTCCTAATAATTACTCAAAAACTCTAATTAATAATATAATATTATTAAAAATCCATTTTCTAGATAATTCCACAAATATTTATAAAAATTGATTTTATAAATCCAAATTACTTAATTAGTCCAAACATATATTAAAATTACTAAAAATCCATTTTATTACAAAAATAGTATATTATATATTTTTTGAAAATAATTTTCAAAAATTAGTATTAATTAGTTAAAATTAGTAAATAATTTGTAAAAAAATCATTTTTATACCTCAAATAATATTAAAACCAATTAAGCATAATATTTAACTAAAATTATCATCAAATTACCAAATTACCCCTAATATTTAAAAATACACATAAAATACTAATAATACTCAAAAATTCAATAAAAATTATGTAAATACACAAAAATTATTTTTTCAACATATTTCTCAATAATATCAACAAAACAGATAATTAACCAATAATTTCTAACAAAACATATATATAACCTATATTTTCAAAATTGACATAAACTAAATATTATTATAAAAATTACACAAAATTCACCAAAATTATAAACTAAATTCTAAAATTAATAATAACCACCAAAAACACAAAAAAAAAATCACAATTTCATAATTTACATAATTAATTTACGAAATTAATAAAATAAAAATAAAATATTCAAAAATTCACAAAAATCAAAATAATTCCCAAAAATCACACAAAAATTCAAGGATGTAGCTTGAGCTAGAGGGATTAACTTTTGTAAAGACAATTTCCATGAATCAAGCAAGAATTCCTAAAAAAAATCAAAAATCCAAAAATGGTCGAAATAGAAAAATCGAGATACAATAAAAATGGAGGAGTTAGAGCTCAAACCAAGGCTAGAATCAAATTCTCCAGAGCTCTAGGAATCGAACAACACCAAAAGAGCTTGATTTAGTGGCCAAAAACATGATCGACGGCCAAAAACCTCCACACGCTACCGTGTTTTCCAGCGTTATGGTGGACTTCAAATGGTCGGAGCACATCAGGGAGGAAGAGGGAAGAAAGGGGAGGAGCTTGGCGGCAATTGGTGTCGACGAAGGCAGTTCGGCGACCTACTCCGGGAGGCGCAATGAGGGTAGGGTTGCGGGTGAGGGAGAGGAAGAAGGAGCTTCTTTTGATTTTTTGTATGTATATTATTTACATAATACTATATACTATAATTTAATAAACTTTATATTATAATATATATTATTATATTACACTAAATTCACACACCACACACTTATATATTCATTCATATATATATATATATATATATATATATATATATATATATATATATATATATATATATATATATATATATATATATATATATATATATATATATGTATATATATATATAAACTCATAAAATACAATTCAATAATGTAATTTATTAAAATATTAATATTAAAATATTAATGCACTAGATTAAACATTATTAATATTGTCTGAAATAATACACGTCAATATATATATTTACGTAGAAAATTATAACTAAATGTAAAATAATAATAATTATTCACCAAATAGTAAAATAATCAAATATAGTTTTAAAATTTATTAACACTGTATATCCTGATAATTATTAAAATAATTTAAAAAATAGGGTCATTACAGTGTTGTTCTATACACCCAAATAACATTATTGAGTCCTTTAACCCAATTTCCCTTATTTTCATCTAATTACTTCTTTCAACCTTACATGATGATCCTGTTAGTGACCTCTATCTAGCCAATCATTTGTGGATGAACTATGGAAGTAAATCAGAGCTTTATATTAAGATCAAAACATAACTTTTTTAAATTTCTCGTTGTTAAATTACTTCCCATTATCTATTATCAAGGTGTGTGGTATGCCAAATCTACATATAACTTCCTTCTAGAAAAAGTGTTGAATCCGGTTCAGTGATGGTTGGGACAGCTTTATCATGACCCAAAACAGGGGCCATGACTGGTGCCAGGGAATGGGAATTCTTTCGAATCCGGAACCCATAGCAAGCCTTAAAATAAATAAAGACATGCAATAATAATAACATAAATAAAATATTTTACAACGGAAATTAAAACCACAAATAAGATAAGTAAATATACATCAATGGATTTAAATCCTCATCTCATATATATAAATATTCCTTTAATACAAATCCAGTTCAAATATTTAAAGTACATAACTCACACAAAGATAATACATAAACTCCATAACTATATACAACTACTGCATTGTCTAGATTATAAAAATAAAACTCAAGTGAGCAGTTTACATAATGAAGCTAAGGCGGAAGAAATCCGGCGTACAGGTCTACTACTAAGGTCTGAGGACAATGACTCTCCTGAAAAATAGTCAACGGAGGGGAGTCAGACCTCACTGAGTGAATTACTATATTATATATACATGCATACTAAATGTCAATGCACACAGTCAAAAGTATATATAATAAATATATATACAAGCAAATACACACAGATGCAATAAAATCATTTATTTATATATTTTACTGAGAATTACTATTTATGAAGGATCAAATAGAACCCTAGAAAATCGCAACCTCAAAACAGTGTTAGACAACACTCTAGCCATACAGGCTCACTTATTCCAAATATATTCACTTATTCTATTTGGACAGTAGACTGGCCTTGAGACACTAAGTCAACCGAGCTCCAGCAGTCTGACTGTCAGTGTGATTAGCCCCGAGACACTTGGTCAACCGAGCTCTAGCAATTACACTCTCAATCACATCACATACATCAATTAATCAAATCCAATCAATATCCATAAACAGGTTAGTGATATAGCCTAAATGCTATAAGCGTACCGGTACATACTCGGTCCTAGTGCTGCCCACTAGGTAGCACGTTCTATTGATATCCTTCATTTTAAATATAAAACATACATTCATAAAAATAAATGATGCATGAATTTAAATAAAATAGCAACATAAACTATATATATACTAGAAATATACCAAAATTAAACCAGGTATATTTCGAGTACATATACGTCAAATAAATCCAAATAGATTATGAAATAAACTAAAAATATATTCAAAAACATTTTAAACCTAATTCATTAACAAAACATGCATATAGTTTAAAATATATCGAAAATAAACTAAAGATAAACCAAAAATAAACTAAAAATAAACTTAAGTACTAATTAAATCATTATGCATATTTAATCAAAATAAAACATATATTTCCAAAATCATGCACCCTAGAGCGTATATATATAAAATAGCAACTCACTATTTATTACGCTCCTCGAGATGGGTCCAATGGGCCTAGTCCACTAGGCCTCGGTCTCGGTGCAACTAAAAAAACAAATAATGACAGGAATCAGAATAAATCTAACAGAAGTTCTAAATACTCGATCTAGAATACTAGACACAGAATTAAATCAAAATTCGACCAGATATCACATTTTACAAGAATTCTACCGAAAATTTGGCAGAACCTCCCCAGTAAAATGGACATCTCTCTACTCAAAGAGTAGAGCCGGCCCTGCAAAGAAACTCACTTCGAAAATAGACACAGAATCACAATCAAAATCCCTCGGTCGGACCCCAAACTACAAATCACCGACCGAGGTCCACAATTCACAGAATATTCACAAAAATACCAAAAATACCCTTATATAATAAAAATACATTTCATAAATCCAAATTACGTAATTCACCCTAAAACACAGTAAAAATCGATGAATACTCAATTTATTAGAAAAATCGCATATTATATATAATTTAAAAATAATTTACGAAAAATAGTTTTAATTAGTTAAAAATACTAAATAATTTGTAGAAATTATTTTTATGCCCTAAATAACTATTAAAACTGATTTAATTACATTTTTAGCCAATTTAGTGTAAAATTACCAAAATACCCCTATATATATAAATATACTAAAATAAATCCAAATATTCACCAAAAATAATGTAATTGCACAAAATTAATTTTCTCAAGATATATTTCAATAATATCAATAAATATACTTAATTAACCAATTAATTTCAATTAAACACATAATTAACCCTATTTTCTCAAAATTACATAAACTAAATAAATTCAAAATAAATACATAAAAATTCACAAAAATTACAAATAAATTTCCATAGTTCATTTCAATGCCTATATTTACGATAAAACACAATTTCATAATTTAATTAATTAATTTTTGAAAATTATAAAATAATAATAAAATAATCAAAAATACCCAAAAATCAAAATAAATTCCAAAAATTCCAAAAAAATTCCCACATGTACATTAAGCTACTAGGATCAAAGTTTGTGAAGGAAGTTTTCATGAATCAATCAAATTAAAGCTCAAAAAAATAAGAACCCTAATAGGCCGAAATTGAAAAATCAAAACCTAGGGAAATCTAGACCATTTTAAGTGAAACAAAGCTTAGAATCACACTCACCAGAGCTCAAGGAGAAGATAGAGACCGACGGTGTTGAAAATGGTGGCCAAAAACGCTGTGAACGATAGTAGCTTCAAGTTTCGGTCTTCCAGCCAAAACAAGCTTCGAACGGCGCCGGAGAAGGAAGGGAAGGCGATGAAGTTGGCTAGGGATGAAGGTGGCTCGCCGGGAGGCACACTGATGGTGAGGAAACGATGTGACAGTGACCGGAGGAAGAAGGGAACGATCGGAGAAGAGGAAGGAGGAGGGAGGGGCACGGGCGGTAATTTTCCTAAAGTTTATATATATATATATATTATTATAATAATAATAATAATAATAATAATAATAATAATAATAATAATAATAATAATAATAATAACAACAACAACAACTTTAATAATTTATATTATAATACTATAATATTATACTCAAATTAATCTCACACCACACACATATTTTAATATATTTAATAATTTTATACACTTAAAAATAATTAATTAATATTAAAACTAAATAATAAAAATTAAGGTAATTAATTAAACCCTAATTTAATTTAAATAAATACATATATATACACTTTATTTTAGCACTTTAAAAATATATGAGTTCATGCAAATTTATAAAACTAGTAAAATAATTAGTATTAAATTATTTACGTGTCAATTTCCCCAAAAATACAATTCCCGAAAAAATTTAACGTAAAGTACTTAAAATAATATAAAACAATTAAAATTAGCTTTAAACAACAAATAACAACTCATAAAAATATCATAATTATATACAAAATTATTAACATTACATATCCTAATACAGTATAAAAATATTTAAAAACTCGGGATATTACAAGCTTCAACCTCTATTCACTTGGTGAAGTGTTATATAGCCATAATCAATAACTTCTTTTGAGAAGTTGAATTAGGAAATGGACCTAAGATATCCATTCCCTATATTGTGAAAGGCTAAGGACTCCCAATTGGATGCTGAATATTGGAAGGCTTATGGCTGAGGCAAGTAAACTGTTGACATTTGCGGCATTCTTGAGCTAGTTTTTTAGCATCTCAGGACATAGTGGGCTAATACTAACCCTAGAGCAATGCTTTTCTTATCACTGAATAATGAGACTCATGAGCTCCATAAATCCCTTCATGAATTTCTCTAAGCATGTAATTTCCTTCCTCTAGTGATATGCACTTAGTCCATAGATATAATAGGGACCTTTTGTAGAGATCCCTATTATGCATGGAGTAATGCGTAGCTTTTATCTTTAATTTTTTAGCCTTCAACTTATCTTATGGGAATACCCTATATTCAAGATATCGAATGATTGGTTTCATCCATTATACTACTTATTTGATATCTATGATCTCTACCTCCTTGGTGCTCAACTTCGTTAACTCCTTAGTAAGCTCAAGCTCTTTGAATGTTTCATTGTCTTCTACTGCTGATTTAGCTAGTAATTTTACTTTGAGTTTTCACTTTAGGAATTTGGATGATTTCCCATTATCCCCCATCTTGCTCAAGCTTTTTTAGAAGTTATTTGACTTTCTCTACATACTTGATAATGCTTGGCTCCTTGATCTGGTATGTTTATTTAATTTGGTTAACCACCAGTTACGAATTGAAGTATATTTTAAGGTGCTCAGCTCTAATTTCTGTAGCTAACTTTAGTCCTATAATGAGTGCCTTATACTCAATTGCATTATTAGTGATTTTGTACTTTATTTGAACTGTATATCTAATTGTGACTTTGTTTGGCCTTTTAAGAATGATTCTAGCACTAGATCCTTAGATGGATGAGGTTCTATATATATATAACTTCCACTCTGGGTATTTATAAGCGACAAAGTCTTCCACTATCAACTCTTGCACAAAATCTGTCATGGTTTAAGCTTTGATTTGATGTCGAGGTTTATAACTGATGTCAAATTCTTTAAGCAATATCGACCATTAGACCAATCTGCCAGATGTTTTAGGTCTTTATAAGATTTTATTTAATGGGAAGCAAGATCTTATAATGATTGAGTGAGTCTAAAAATAATGCTTAAGCTTTCGGGATGTATATACGACGACCATAACTAATTTATCCAGTTTAGGATTCCAAACTTCTAAACCTTTGAGTATTTTGCTGATGTAGTACATTGGATTCTACTTATTTCCTTCCTCTCTAACCAATACTAATACAATTGATTCCTGATTGTTAGAGAGATACAAGTACAAAACCTCTCCAGGGGTTGGCCTACTGAGCAGAGGCAGTGAAGATAAGAACTTTTTTATGTCTTCAAAAGTAGCGTGACATTCTTCATTCCATACAAACTTCTTGGAGTTTTTTAGGGCTTAGAATAATAGTAGACACCATTTGGCTAAGTAGAAGATGAAACACCCCAACGCTATTATTCTACCATTTAACTTCTAAAGCTCGTTTAACGATGTCAGAGCTTTCATTTTAAGTATGGACTCTATATTTTCTAGATTGGCTTCAATTCCTCTATAAGATATCATGAATCTCAAGAATTTTCCTACCTTTACCCTAAAGACACACTTCTTTGAATTAAGCTTGATCTAGTCTTAATCTAATATTAGAAGGATTTGGTCAATATCCTCAGAGTGCTACTCTACATGCTGGCTCTTGACAATGATGTCATCCACATATACTTCTACATTTTTCCTAATTTGATCTTAGAACATATGGTTCATTAGCCTTTAGTATGTTGCTTCATCATTCTTTAGACCAAAAGGCCTAACCTTATAGTAATAAAGGCCTTCGTGAGTGATAAATGAAATTTTCTCTTAGTCTTCCTTCTTTATTGGGATCTTATGATACCCTTGAGCAGTATCCATAAAGCTTTACAAGTTATGACAAGCATTCAAGTCTACTAGCTGATATATTATTGGTAATGGATAGTTATCTCTTAGGCATGCTTTATTAAGATTAGTATAGTTCACACACACTTTGTATTTCCCATTTGGCTTTTTTATTAGCACTACATTAGCTACCCATTTTGGGTGTGTTACTTCTTTAATGAATCCAGCTTTTAGCAATTTCTTTATTTCCTAAGTGATCACCTTTTGCCTCTCATATGTGAAGTTCTTTTTTTTTTCTGAACAACAGGTTTAACTCCTGGTTTAATGTTTAGACTATGCGAGGCAATTCGAGGATCTACCCCAATGATTTTAGATGCTTTAGAGGCAAAGCTGCCTGAATGTTTAATGAGGACCTTGCTTATTCCATTTTTGACTTCATCATTAAGCTTATTGTCGATTTTGACTATCTTTCCTTTAGTAATCTGTAAGGCCTGGACCTGATTAACTGGCTCAAGATTAGCTCATTATTTCTCAGTTTCTAAGGATTTCAAGGAGAATGCTTCCATTTGGGGTTTGACAGCTAGCTGATAGCATTATTTAGCCATATGCTAATCCTCATAAATTGTTATGACCTAGCCATCCAAAGCAATCTCTATAGTTAAATGCCTAATGCTTGTGGCCACATCAATTTCATAAAGGATTGGTCGACCTATAATGCCATTGTACATAAGAGGAAGATTTACCACATTGAATAGAGCTTTAATAGCTTCCATATCCCTAGTTTCTTAGTTGCTAAATTCTAGCATTAACTCCACTAGTCCTATTGGTTATGTGGTTCCACCGCAAAAGCTTGTAATGGGATTTTGAATAGCTTTTAAATTAGTGACAAAAACCCCTATTGCCTTATAAGCATTCCAAGAGAGTGCATTGACAACACTTACATTATTAATTTGTAATCTTTTTACTAAGTAGTTGCTGATGAAAGCACTTACCATTAAGGCATCATTAGTATACTGAATGTATTTCCCATCTTCCAAACTAAATGTGATGGTCTGTTTCCTTTTAAAAGTAAGCCTTCTTCCTTCTGAATTCTCTTAATCTTTCTTTTAGTCACGTCTCCTCCAACAATCAAGTTAATGACTCCAACTAATTCATTCTAAGCTTTCTTTTACTTTGGTTTATCTCTATCTTAATCATCTGGCTCTCGATCTCTTCTAGTTATGTTAGTGAAGTTGTCAAGTTTCCCATTATGTATTAACTATTCTATACCATTCTTCAATTCTTGGCATGCCTCAGTCTCATGCCCATAGTCTCGATGGTATTTACAATAGAACCTCCTATCTTATATGGCTATCCCAGTTGGACTCAGTCTTCTAGCTGGTGTTATGTTTAACCCACTCTGTTTGATCCACATGACAATTTTGGATCTAGAGGTGTTTAGTGGTGTGTACATCTCCACCTCCCTTCTGAATCATTCCACCGGGTTTTTAAAGATCATTCATTGAAATTTGGGCCTTCTTGGTTCTGAGCTTTCATCTTTTCTAATAGGTTTTCTTATCATCTTAGCACATCCTCTTATGTTCATCCATTTTTATCATCTTTATTGCCATAGCCATTACCTCAACAAAGGTGCTAGGTTCTTTGGTCATTATCTTTTCTTTGAGTTTCCCCAGTCGAGTCACATTCTTCAAGGCTTCTATAGCCACTTCATCAATTAAATTCTTGATTTGCATAACTACTTTATTAAATTTATCCAAATAACTTCTTAATGATTCTTTAGCCTCTTGTCTACACATCCAAAGATCATTGATGTTTTTAGTAAGAGGAACATTAGTGATAAATCGAGTCTGAAATTTCTCAGCTAATTCCTCAAAGGATGAAATAAATTTCTCAAAAAGTTGATAAAACCACTTCTGAGCATTCTTCGTAAGCTTACTAGGAAAGACTCTGCATATGATTCTATTATTGACATTCTAAAGCAGCATCTTAGTCCTGAATGAGGATATGTGGTTGATCGAATCCCCAGTTCCATCGAACTGGTCTAATTAAGGCATTTTGAACTTGGCTGGGATCTTCGTCATGATAATTCTACTTACAAAGGGTGTTTTCCATTCCAAAAAACACTCATCTTCCTTCCTAGCATAACCTTTTTAACTTTTTGAGCTATCTTTAAGTCATCTAGGGCCGGGATTATTGTGTTAGATTCCCCTTTTGGAGCTTTATGACCTTCCCTACTTCCACCAGACACATTCAGAGATGTTACTAGTGTTGCTACATTATTCTTCAAATGAGCTATTTTATAATTACTGCCTTAAATCAAGGCATTCAACTATCTTTGCATCAGGAGCATTTGGGTTTAGAGGTTTTAAATCATTACTTCTTTGTTTGGTGGAGGTAGGTTAAGTGACTGGGTTATTGTGTTTAGGTTTGGTGTGTTTATGATGGGAGTTTCTAGCAAACTTGGGATAGGTATAGAGGGTATAGGTTGGTTGTAATGTTGTAGAGGAGCATTAGTCATTGCCTAGTGTTGGCCACCCCTAGTTATTACTAGTTAGAGTATATACTTCAAGTGGAGCCTATGATAAAAGCCCAATATTTTAAAAAGGTACTCATAGAATTATTGGCTAAATGGGTGCTGCCAGGTTAATTAAAGGAATGAGGGTTAATGGATTAATAGGAGGAATGGGGGCTGATAGATTAATTTGCATATATGGAGTTGAGGTCGGTAATGGATTGGAAGTTATAATGCTAATGTCATATTTGGTAAATGCTTAATGGCTTTCTCGAGAAGGTCTCCACAGATGGCACCATGTGATAACCCTTGTTTTTAATTTATTTTATTAAATATTGAGATATACAGTGTTAATAAAGTTTAAAATTATATTTAATTATTTCACTAATTTATGATTTATTATCATTATTTTAGGTTTAATTGAATTTTCTACGTAAATATATTAATTTGGATTTATTATTTTGGACATTTAAAATTCTATTATGTATGGTTATTATTTTTGAATTCTATCATTTTAATAATGTTAATTTAGTGCATGGTTATTTTAATATTATCATTTTTAAACACTAATATAATTTTCTTAGTTGACATGATTTTGAGCATTTTAATATTGTGAGTACCTCATTATTATTTTATTCTATTAATTTACTTTGTTAATATTTATTAATTTTGATAGTGATATTTTATTAATGTTATTTTGAGTGTTATTTTTATATTATATTCTATTGTGTGTATTATTATTAATATTGTGTGAGATTATGTATGTGTGTGTCTATGTATATATATATATAAATGAAATAGTGTTTAGTTTTGTGTGGTGGAAATTTCTTTAGACATAAAATAATATTATTTATAACCTAAGATTAATAAAAGTACATATATATATATATATATATATATATATATATATATACAATCAATTATTTAGAAGAGAAAAGAAAGAAAATTGCAGAGCTTCCTTCTCCCCCTCTTCGCGTCCCTGCCCGACCTCCCCTGTCTGTGTGCTTCTCGCCGGACTGCTTCTCCCACCACCGGTCGATCATCAACCTTCCCACCTCCCTCTGGATGCCGGCAACTGCTGGAGAGGCTGTTGAAGCCGAGGGACAGCAGCATCAGCTGCAGCAGCTCCTCCTCGCACGATGGTCACCTGCGCAGCACAACCCTCTGTCGCGACGCCAGCTCCGCCACCACCTCCACCTGTTGTCACCAGAAATGGCAGTAACTCCAGCATTCTTCAGTTGTTAATCTTCTTGCTTGGTAAGTGTTGGTTGATGTTTGGAAAGGGTAGTTGTTAGGTGGTTGTTTTTGGTAGTTTTTAGGTTGATTTTGAGTTTAGTTAATTTATATATTATGTATTTAATTATTCAGTATTTAGTTTAATTATTTGGTTAATTTTGAGTTGATCCAAATTGTTTTGATTAATTTTTTTGATTATTTTATATTTAATTATTAATTATTAAAAATTTTATTAATTAAGTATTTTAATTATAAAATTTGGTTAAATTATTGATGCTATATATTGTTGGTAATTATAATGTTGAGAAATTAATTTTTTTGAGAATTATTATATAATTTTCAGAAATATTTATAGTTTATGTAATTTTGAAGTATTCAATTAAATGAGTATTTTGGATGAATTTAAAGGTTAACTGTGTGTTTGAGTTGATACTAAAATGTTACTTATTTATAAAATAATTTTTATGAATTTATATAATTTTATGGAATTTTATATAGGGTTATGTGTATTTTGGGATTAATAGAATAACATGTATTTTTATAGAAACTATTGGTTTAATTAGGTGTATTTGTTGATTTTAGTGAATAATATGTTGAAGAAATAAATTATCAGAAATTACATAATTTTTATTGAATTTTTTTGAATATTATTATTACTTTATGAGTATTTTTGTATATTAGGGGCATTTTGGTAATTTGGTAGTATTTTAGCTAAATATTAAATTTAATTGGTTTTAATGATTATTTGAAGTATAAAAATGATTTTTTTTACAAATTAATTACTATTTTT
The DNA here is from genome assembly GCA_947683625.1 of Mallotus nudiflorus. Taxonomy (NCBI): domain Eukaryota; kingdom Viridiplantae; phylum Streptophyta; class Magnoliopsida; order Malpighiales; family Euphorbiaceae; genus Mallotus; species Mallotus nudiflorus. Next base: position 143,834 of record CANTUR010000633.1, read on the forward strand.
AACTAATTAATACTATTTTTTTAAAAATTATTTTCAAATTATATATGATATATTAATTTTGTAAATAAATGGGTTTTTAGTAACTTTTAGTATGTCTATGGATTAATTAAGTAATTTGGATTTAGAAAATGAATTTTATTAATATGGGTGTATTTTTCAAGAAATATCGATTTTTACTTATATTATATTATCATTAGGATTTTTAAGTAATTACGGGTAAAATAATTATTTTTAATGTTTTTAATGCTTAAATTGCCAAATTTTGATATTTAAAGGGTATTTTTGGTACCTGTCGAATTTATATATTTTATTGTATCTTGTGGTGAATTGTGGGCCTCGGTCGGGAAAAATTATAGTTTGGGATCTCGACCGAGGAATTGGGAGAATATTATATTCGAAGTGTGTTTTCTTTGTAGGACCGACTCTACTCTTTGAGTAGAGAGATGTCCGTTTTACAGGGGAGGTTCTGCTGGATTTTTGGTAGAATTCTCGTAAAACGTGATATCCGGTCAAATTCCTATTCTAATTCTGTGTCTAAAATTCTAGATCGAGTCTTTGGAATTTTCGTTAAATTTATTCTGATTTCATATTGTCATTTGTTTTGTTTAATTGCGCCAAGACCGAGGCCTAATGGATCAGGCCCGCCGAGTTTGTCTCGTGGAGCACTAACATGTGAGTTATTATACTGTATATATATGCACATTAAGCAATTAGGTTTAGGTTTAATACATTTGAGTAATATACACATGTTTTAAAATGTTCACTTAGACATAATTATTTTATTAAATGATTAGTATACCTTAGGTATAGTTTTAGTAGATTTTAGGTTTATTGTTAAATAATTGCATGTTAAATTATAAACCTACGCTTAAATTATTTTTAAGTTTATTTTTGGTATATTTTTATTTATTTTCAAATAAATCAATGTTTTATTTATTAAATTAAACCTAGTGCATTAGTGGTATATTTAGGGTTTATTTTTGATATATGCATGCTAGATAATTAGGTTTATTTCTAGTATATTTGTGAATATATGTTAAACATAAACACATATTTAAATGAATATTTATACATAAATGTTTTATTAAATGATTTGTGTACTTAGGGTATATCTTTTGTATATTTAAGTATATTTTTTTAAGATAATGCATGTTATATTATTGTTACTCATATTTTTAAATTGTTTTTAACTATATTAATGATTTATTTTTAGTTTATTTCATATTTTATTTGACATATATATATGGTTGGTTTTACTGTTATGAATGATTTATTCAAAGTGAAGGATATCAATAGAACGTGCTTCCTAGTGGGCAACACTAGGACCGCTGTACGTACCAGTACGATAGATAAGGATTGAGTGAGAGTTAAAATTGGGTGATTATAATTGATTTAATTGACTTGACTAAGATTAATGGTATGTTAGATAGTGTGATTGCGGGGCCCAATCACACTAACAGTCAGACTGCTGGAGCTCGGTTTGACTTAGTGTCTCGAGGCCAGTCTACTGTCCATGAGTGAATTGAATGATCTATTGGGTTGATTGAGATGTGAGGTGATAGATAGTGTGATTTCTAGAGCTCGGTTGACCAAGTATCTCGGGGCCAATCACACAGACAGCCAGACTGCTGGAGCTCGATCGACTTAGTGTCTCGGGGCCAATCTGCTGTCCAAATTGGGATATCTGTTCTATTTGGAATCAAGTGAGCCTGCATGGCTAGAGTGATGATGGGATTGTTTGAGGTTGTTATTATTTAGGGTTCTATGGATCCTTCATGAATTAAAACAAACGTTTTCTACATTTAGTATATTTATAAAAGCAGAGTTTGGCATTCGTGTGAAATGGTGTGTCTATACATACATATATATATATATAAGAATGCCTTATGGTTATGGTTTAGTTTACATGTATATATAGTATAATAATTCACTCAGTGAGGTCTGACCCCCCTCAATTATTTTTTTTCAGGAGATCCCATATCGTCAAACCTTAGTTGTAGAGTTCCTCGCCGGTGTTCTTCAGTCTTGGCTATTTTATGCAAATGTATATTTGAACTTTAAATTGTATTCTAGAAACTACAGTAGTATTGTTATTATATTCGGAAGTGTATTATTTTGTTTGGATATTAAATACTCTGAGAATTAGTATTTGAACAGTGTACGACTATGTATTCATTTAATAAAGGATTTAGAGTATTTATTTTATATATTGATTCAGAAAAAATTTAATTTGATCGTACTTTTATTTAATTATGGCTATATTTTATTTTCTAAGACTTGTTACGGGTTCCGGATTCGAAAGAATTCCCGTTCCCTAGTGCCGGTCATGACTCTTAATTTGGGTCGTGACACACCACTTGATAACTTACTTTTGAAACCTCCAAGTCCTAAGCCCTGCCAAGAATCAACAAAGGGGTAAAGTGAGAGGTAGGGAGGATCCCCACAAATACTCTAATGCCTAACTCAAAGATTGTAGAGAAAGAGAGTTTATAGATAAAAGGAGATTATTGAGTATTAAAGAATATAATGAATGAAAATGAGGGATATAGGGTCCTATTTATAAGGATAGTGATATTCAAACATGGGAGAAATAGGATTCCTCTTTAATGTATGTCTTATGCCTATTTAGAGATTATTTCTTCCTATTTGAATGTCTTCTTAATTAGGAATTCATCTCCTATCTGATTTGTACATTCTTCATATGTAAGTTACCCCTGTATAGGAAAATAAACCCTTAGTAAAATATGAATATATATATGGGTATCAAACTTCAATCAACTTTGCTTGTACCAATTGAGAAAAATATTAGAACAATGTATAAAAGTCGTCATTCCAAATATTTTTGCATTTTTCAAATGCTTCAAATACACGCTTGGTATGAAGAATTTCACTCTTTGTCAATAGTACTGCCACTAAGGGGCAACCAAGTATTGCATTGTACATTTTTATTTCTCAATTTTCTAGCCCCACTTTCACCATTGTAAGAGAAATGTTAAAAAAAGGTTCATAGAACAAGTATTCCAAATATAAGAAGAAAGCTATAAAAACTAATCATATCCTAAGAAAACTAATGCTTAAGATTGTAAATAACTGATGGCTCATTCAAATAACTGAGCTTTATATATATATATATATATATATATATATATATATATATATATATATATATATATATATATATAATATATATATATATATATATTAATCTTTGGAAGATGATTGATAAATTAAAATTTCTATAAATTAATATTTTATAAACTTACTTTTTCTTTGATTTTGGTTAATTTTTTATAAATTAATAAGATAATAATTTTTAAAAAAATTATACATATTTTTATTTGTATTATAAATTAATAACTCATTAAATTTATATACCATATTTTTTAAAAAAAAATTAAATTAACTGATCACTTGCTTTTCAGAACTTTTGAGCTGGAACCCTGCAAGTGGTTAACAATGAACAACATGAGAGGTGAGAAGGATCCCTACAAACACTTTGATGCCTAATTCAAAAAATAGAGAGAGAATCTAAAGAGAGAAAACGAGAACAACTAGAATATGAGAGAATATAATGAATGAGAATAAGGGATACGGAGTCCTATTTATAGTAGTAGTGATACTTAAACCTAAAAAGGGTAGGATTCCTCTTTAGATAGGAGTCCTAGTCTAATTAGGAGAGTATTCCTTCTTCGTTTAGGAGTTTTCTTGAGGCAGGAGCTTTTTCCTGAATGGATTTGGCTACCTTCCTTTTCGAGTAACCTGTATAGGAAATAAAAATCTTTAATTAAACAAGAATATATGTATGTGGGGTGTCAAGAGTCCCCCTGTGAGTTTGTTTCGGATATTTATGTTTGAGGTATCCAGGTCTATGAGGTAAGGATTGCGTTGCCCTCTCATCAAAGGAAGGACCACCTGAGTAATGATATGTGTCATGGAGGGTGAGCTGAGGTAGCCAACCTCAGTCACAAGAAAAGGTAATGCTCTGTATCTAGTCTTAAGATCATCGAATATGAATGTCGTTGGAGTGCCAGTTAGGCTTGAGTGCACAAAATCTGCAATAAGAAAGGATATGTAAAGGATTAACCCATCAATGTGAAGACAACATGACAAAACTAGTCATTATTGGAGTTTTGATGCTCGACACATTAAAAGCACTGCCCGAGTGCTGATCCTCAATACTATAAAAGCAACTTAAGGGTGCCAACTTCAGTCACTGGACTTAATGCATGAGGCTTAGATGCTCGGTGTAAGGATGTAAGGCTTGCATGCTTAGAACCTAAGTACTATAAAAGTGACCTAAGGGTGCCAACTTCAGTCACTAGACTTAATGTGCAAGGCTTAGATGCTCAGTGCAAGGACACGAGGCTTACATGCTCGGAACCTTAATACTATAAAAGTGACTTAAGGGTGCCAGCTTCAGTCACTAGACTTAATGTGCGAGGCTTAGATGCTCAATGCAAGGACGTGAGGCTTATATGCTCAGAACTTTAGTACTACAGAAGTAACATGAGGGTGCCAGTTTTAGTTACTGGCCTTTGACACTAGATTTTGCAATGTCGAGTGTGAAAGAATAGCTGGTAGTGGTGCGCCCAGGACAGATAACTTTTATGTCACCTCAACGCATCAATTTTTGAAATTTGAATTCCGTAACCATCATATTTATTCGTGTGTTAGAAGATAAGATGTTTATGCTACCATAATGATGACTGCTCGATTAATGGGTTTTTTTATTTCCTAAACTACCCTTAATGATGTAAGGAGAACCAAAATAATTATGAGGATAGTTAATGGTCATTTCTAAAGCCTTCTATTATCTTTATAAGTATATATGTTCCTTTAATGTGTTACATTTGTTCTTCTTTCTATCTATTGGTTTTTCGATCTTTAGTGCTTCCTCTTGCTACCGTCATTAAGTTTTTTCTCTTTTTTTTATTACAACCCCTGCGTTCTATCATTAGGTGATCTCTTCTTTCCTCCATACATTTCTTCCTGTAGTTTTGCTTTTTTGCCTTTTGTTAAATAAATCCATGGCATCGAGGAGAGCAAGTTAGTTTTAATTTGTTTATTTCTAGATTAAACAACAAGTTATTAGGGTGGTATCATAAGCGGTTTAGCATTCTCACCATTTACACCTTGCACATCGTAGATAGGAAGTTTAGAGCCTATACCCCCATACTAGACCTTAGTAGGTTAGTAGTGTATTTTGACTAACTGGAAGGGGGTTTGAAGTTACCATTGGATCCTTTTGTAAAAAGATTTCTAAATAGGTATAACATAGCTCCCAATCAACTTCACCCAATAATTACTGGATTTTGACCGAGTTTATTCAATTGATGCACGAGGAGGGTAGGGAGGCAAACTTAGACGTCCTGTGATACTTGTATAGGCCTGACTAGGAAGAAGGGGAGCTGATGTTCTCCTTATTAGCCGTCCTCAACCACATCCTATTTGTGAAGCTTCCGGATCTTCACAAGAAGTGAAGGCATAAGTTTTTCAATGTCAAGCACCATTCAAACTTCCTAGATGTCCAACGAATGTGGTATGACGAGTGCCACAAGGTGAAACGACCTCCGAAGTTAACTGACCATGATACGAAGATGGTCTTAAGACTTTATCTTAATGGCTTAGCTGATGCTCGGTCAGCTAAAGATGTATCAAGAAGATACTTGCGAAGAGTCTGCCCAGATCGTGTTTATTCTACTGGTACATTTTGATTATCGAAAGGTGTTATGATCCATATTTTTAAACTATTTTATTTTAAAATGAGATATGCAGAGTTAATAAAATTTGGAGATTCTATTGATTTATTTTCGTTATTTGTGATTAATCATTATTATTTTATATTTAATTAAATTTTCTACGTAAATATATTATTTTTGATCATTTAATTTGCATGGTTATTTTAACATTATTATTTCTATTATTTGTGATTATTTAATTATTATTTTTATGTTAAGTAATTATTTTATGTAGAGTTGCATTTTAGAAGTTATTAAATTTATATTAGGGTTTATATTAATAGTGTTATTTTGAAAAGAATTATTTTAATAATATTATTTTAAGTACTAATATTATTTTATTGATTGACTTAATTTTGAGTATTATTTTTATTATTTAATTATTCCATAATATTGTTTTTATTATTATTATTATTATTATTATTTTTAAAGGTTACATGTATATGTATTATTTATATGGTGTGCATATATATATAATATTGACTAAAATAAAGTTGACCATAATACTTTATTATATAATATTATGTATTTATATATATACACACACATGCATAAACCTATACATACACATACATTCAATAAACATATACATACTTTCACAGCAAACATAAACAAACCAACTTAGAAAAAAAAAACATAGAAGCTTATAACCATACATATACCCACCTGCGCCCCAACCACCCAAGAACCACCACCACCCATCAGAGGCGTCGTCCAACCTTCCAGCCACTCCCTATTGCCTCCACCACCTCTTCTTCTTCTTCTTCTTCTTCTTCTTCTTCTTCGTCTTCTTCTTCTTCTTCTTCTTCTTCTTCTCTGGTGAAGCTCTGTGTGCAGAACAGTAAGAACAGTGGCATCTGTCGCCTCCACCCTCGTCCGGCCACCTCAGCTCATGATTCTGGTGTCATTTGACTCCCTTCGCTTTAGCCAAGAAGATTCTAAGCTCCTTTTGAGCTCTAATCTGGCCATTTGTGAGTTTTTCTTGATTTTTATTTTTGGAGCTTTAGGGTTTTGAATTTTTTTTAGCATGATATGGTTTGAATCTTGCAAACTCCCTTTACAAAAGTGATTCCTGGAAGATTAATCTACCTCTACATATTTTTGTTTGAATTTTGAAATTTATTTTAATTTTTGTGAATTTTTGAATATTTTATTGTCACGACCCAAAACAGGGGCCATGACCGGCGCTAGGAAATGAGAATTCTTTCAAATCTAGAACCCGTAGCAAGCCTTTAAAATTAAATAAAACATGCAATAATCATAATAAACATAAAAAATATATTATGCAGTGAAAATAAAATCATAAATATAATAAAATAAATATCCACCAATGAAATTAAATAAACAACTCATCTCATATATAAATATCTTTCAATACAAATCCAGTTCAAATCTTTAAAATACATAACTCACACAAATAAATACATAAACCCCATAACTATTTACAACTATTGCAGTGTCTAGATTATAAATAAAGCTCAGATAAGTAGTTTACATAGTGAAGCCGGGGGCGGAAGAAATCGGCGTATAGGTCTGCTACTAAGGTCTGAACACGATGGACTCTCCTAAAAAATAGTCAATGGAGGGGAGTCAGACCTCACTGAGTGAATTGTTATAATATATATACTGCATACTAAATGAAAATGCATACAATCAATAGTATATATAATAAATATATTACTGGAAAATACACACAAATGCAGTAAAATCATTTTTTATATATTTTCTAAAAATCACTGTTTATGAAGGATCAAATAGACCCTAGTAAATCGCAACCTCAAATAGTGTTAGATAACACTCTAGCCCATACAAGCTCATTTATTCCAAATAAATTCACTCGTTCCATTTGGACAGTAGACTGGCCCTGAGACTCTAAGTCAACCGAGCTCCAACAATTTGACTATCAGTGTGATTGGCCCTGAGACACTTGGTCAACCGAGCTCCAGCAATCACACTCCCAAATCACATCTCACATCAGATATCAAATCGAATCAATATAATCAACATCCACAAATAGGTTAGCAATAAGCTTAAATGCTATCAGCGTACCGGTACGTTCTCAGTTCTAGTGCTGCCCACTAGGTAGCACGCTCTATTGATATCCTTTATTTATATATAAAACATACATTCATAAATAAATGATGCATGAATTTCAATAAATAGCAACATAAACCATACATATACTAGAAATATACCAAAAATAAACCAGGTATATTTCGAGTATATATACGTCAAATAAATCCATTATAATTGCAAAATAATCTAGAAATATATTTAAAAACATTTTAGGTATAAATGTTCAATAAAACATGCATATAATTTAAAATATATCAAAAATATACCAAAAATAAATCAAAAATAACCTAAGTACTACTAAAATCATTTATGCATATTTTATCAAAATAAACCGTACATTTCTAAAACATGCACCCTAAAATCATATATAAATAAAATAACAACTCACTGTTTATTGTGCTCCACGACAAGGGTCCGACGGGCCTAGTCTACTAGGTCTCGGTCTCGGTGCAACTAAATAAACAAACGACAACATGACGTTAGAATAAATCTAACGGAAATTCCTAGAAACTTTATCTAGAATACTAGACTCAGAATTAGAATCAGAGTTCGACGGACATCACGTTTTACGAGAATTCTACTAAAATTTGGTAGAACCTCCCTTGTAAAACGGAACATCTCTCTACTCAAAAAGTAGAGTCGGTCCTGCAAAAAAAAATACACTTCGAAATAAACACAGAACACAACCACAATCCCCTCAGTCGGACTCCAAACTACAATTCACCGACTGAGGTTCACAATTCATAAAAGAACATAAAAATACCGAAAATGCCCTTTAATAATAAAAATACATTTTATCAATCCAAATTACATAGTTAACCCTAAAACATGTTAAAAAACCAATAAAAACTCATTTATTTTGAAAAATCGTATATTATATATATAATTTGAAATAATTTATGAAAAATAGTTTTAATTAGTTAAAAATACTAAATAATTTGTAGAAATCATTTTTATACCTTAAATAACTAATAAAACCAATTTAATTACATTTTTAGCCAATTTAGTGTCAAATTACCAAAATACACCCTATATATATAAATTCACTAAAATTAATCAAAACTTCACCAAAATAATATAATTACTCAAAATTAATTTTCTCAACACATAATTCAATAATATCAATAAATACACTCAATTAACCAATTAATTTCAATTAAACACATAATTAACCTAATTTTCCAAAATTACATAAACTTAAATAAATTCAAAATAATATATAAAATTCACAAAAATTACAAATAAAATTTCTAAAATGGCATTTTAACACCTATAATTACCATAAAACACAATTTCATAATTTAATTAATTAATTTTCGAAAATTAGAAAATATTAATAAAATAATCAAAAATTCACAAAAATCAAAATAAATTCCAAAAATTCCAAAAAAATTCACAGAGCAAGATTAAGCTACAAGGATAAATGTTTGTGAAGAGATTTTTCTTGAATCAATCAAATTGAAGATCAAAAAATTTGAGAACCCTAATAGGCCGAAATTGCAAAATCAAAACCTAGCGAAATCTAGACCATATTAAGTGAAACAAAGCTTGGAATCACAACTCCCTGGAGCTCAAGGAGAAGATAGAGACTAGCGGTGTCAAAAACGGTGGCCGGGAATCATGTCGATTGGAGCTAGGGTCGATTTTCGGTCTTCCGACCAAAATAAGCTTCAAACGGCGCCGGAGAAGGAAGAGAAGGCGGCGAGGTTGGCTGGGGATGAAGGTGGCACACTGACAGTGAAGAAACGGCATGACAGGCGACAGAACGATGAGGAAAGTGATCGGGAAGAAGGGGAAGAAGAAAGGGGCAAAGTTGTAAATAATAGGAACTTTAGTTTAGGTAAATGTATATATATATATATGTATATTATGTATATATATAACTATATTTTATAGTATTATAATATACATATATTATATTCAAATTAATACACACCACATATTAAAATAACAATATTTACACACATTATTTATTAAAAATATACAATATAAGTTTCATTAAAATAACCCTAATTTTTATTTAAATGTACATATATATACATTTTATTTAGCACTTTAAATTATATATGAATTCATGCAAATTCATAAAACCATTTCAAATAATTCATATTAAATTATTTACGTTTTAATTTTCCCGAAAATATAATTCCTGGGAAATTTTACGTATATATCTTAAAATAATATAAAACAATTAAAATTAGCTTTAAAAAAATAACAAACTCATAAAATATCATAAATATATACAAAAATTATTAACACTGCATATCCCGATACAGTTTAAAATTATTTAAAAACTCGGGATATTACATTTATTATTATTTTATTAATTTTCGTAAACTAATTACTAATATTATAAATTTGGTAAATTTGGAGTTATTATTAATTGTTATTAATTTTAGAGTTGAGATTATAATTTTTGTGATTTTTATGTAATTTTTATAATTATTTTTATATTAGGTTAATATTGGATAATTAGGTTTAAGTTGGATTTTTGTTGAAATTATGGTTTAAACATGTGTTTTAGTTAATATTAGAAATATATAAGTTGAGAAAATAATTTTTATACATTTATAGAATTTTTATAGAATATTTGAGTAATATTAGTATATTATGTGTATTTTTGTATTGTAGGGGTAAATGTGTAATTTTGTGTTCATTATAGCTAAATAATATATTTTAGTTGGTTTTAATATTATTTAAGGTATTAAAATTATTTTTACAAATTATTTACTATTTTTAACTAATTAATACTAATTTTTGAAAATTGTTTTCAAATAATATATTATATATATTATTTTGGTAATTAAATGGCTTTTTTAGTAATTTTAATATGTATTTAGGCCATTTTTGTTATTTGAATATATAAAGTGAATTTTTTTTTAATTTATATTGAATTATCGAGAAAATTGAATTTTAATAATATTATATCATTATTTTGGAATTTTTATGTAATTATTGAGAAAATAATTATTTTTGGTGTTTTAATGTTAAATACGCTATATTTTGATATTTTGAGGGTATTTATGTCATTTATTGATTTTTAATATATTTATTGAATTATTTGGATTTTTGGTGAATTATGGACCTCGGTTGGGGAATTGTGCAGTTTGGGATCCCAATCGAGAGTTGTGTGAATTCTAGTATTCGAAGTTTATTTTTCTTGCAGGACCAGCTCTACTTTTTAGTAGAGAGATGTCCATTTTACATAGGAGATTCTGTCAAATTTTCGATAGAAATCTCGTAAAATGTGACATCGGGTCAATTCTAAAGTATGTATTTTGTAATCCTAGATCAAGTATCTAGAAGTTAAGTTATATTTATTCTGATTCTGTAATCATTTTATTTATTTAGTTGCACCAAAACTAAGGTCTAGTAGACCAGGCCCGTCAGATCAATCTCGAGGAGCGCACGCCTGTGAGTTGTTATTTTATATGTGCATTGCATTTAGGATGTATGTTTTAGCACATATTCATGTTTTTAATTGAGTTTAATCATAAATTATTTTATTAAATGTTTAGTATACCTTAGTTATATTTTTGGTATATTTATAAATAAATGCATGTTATTTTTATTGATTTTTACTTGCATCATTATAGTATACTATTGGTTTGTTTTTGGTATATTTTATGATTAATTTGAATTCATTTGACATATATATACTCGAAATATAATTAATTTATTTTAGGTATATTTCTAGTATATATATGGTTTATTTTACTATTATGAATGATATTATGCATTATTTTATTTTTTGAATGTATGATTTATTTTAAATGAAGGATATCGATAGAACATGCTACCTAGTGGACAGTACTAGGACCGAATATGTACCGGTGTGATAGATTATAGGGTTTAATTACTAACTTATTTGTGGAAATTATGATATGATTGATTTAATTGAGATGTGATGTGATTAATGGTGTGATTGCTGAAGCTCGGTTAACCAAGTGTCTCGGGGCTAATCACACTGACAGTCAAACTGTTGGAGCTCGGTTAACTTAATGTCTTAGGGCCAATCTACTGTCCATATGGATTATGTGAATTTATTTGGAATTAAATGAGCATGTATGGTTGGATTGATATTATTGTTGATCGAAGTTGTGATTAAATAGGGTTTTATTTGATCTTTCATAAACTGATGTTATTCAGTATTATATATAAAGTGATTTTCAGTATCTGTGTATATATGCCTGTATATATATTTATTATATACCTGATGACTGATTGCATTTGACATATAGTAAATGCATGTATATATATTATAATAATTCACTCATTGAGGTCTGACTCCCCTCAATTGACATTTTTACAGGAGAGTTTTCTTCTTAAGACCTTAGCAATAGACCCATTCATTGGACTTCTTTTGCCCCAACTCTTTTATGTAAATTATCTACTTAATTATTTTTATGTTGTACTCTAGAAAACTGCAATAGTTATATTTGGTATTAGCAGTGTGTTGTATTTTATATTCATTGTATGTGATTTTAATTCAGAAGATTTTCTCTGAATATTGTATTAAGATATTTCATGTTATGATATGAAAGAGTATTTTTTTATTATATTGATTTGAGATTTTTAATTATGATGCATATTTTATTTTTATTATTATTGCATATTTTTATTTTAAGGCTTGCTACAGATTTCGGATTTGAAAGAATTCCTATTCCTTAGCGTCGGTTATGGCCCCCGATTTGGGTCGTGACAAAAGGTATCTTTCTGACTTCTATTTTTATCTTTCCAATTGTAGATGGCTGACTTTTGTGCCTTTGTGGGTGAAATTTGGCTTGTAGTTAACGTGCCAGTAAGGCTATAATAAGTGCAAATCTCCTCCCCTTCTCCCAAGCCTGAAGTACTTATGGTCTCAGAGGAAGTGGCTAGCAATCCGAAGGGAAAAGCTGTGGCCAGATCTTCACAGTCTAAAAGGGAAGGGCAGCAAAAGAGGCGGCTGATTGATCGAGACTCGGATGTTAAGGAGTTGGATAAGGAGATATACGTCCAGTGTCCACGGCTCTCTGTGTGTCCGAACATGAGGGCGTGGATGTTGAATAAAGTGAAACCTCCAAGTGTCTCGAATGCCCAGGTATGAGATCAATATGTTGAGTCGTTGAGGTTGCCGACGAATATGCAACGTTGGACTAAAAAGGGTCGGGAGGAGCTATTCAGTTCCATGATTGTACATTCACTAGAAGTAATTGTTAAACACTTTTTATTTGATCTTTTATGTTTTGAGAATTGAGGTAATGACTCGAGTTTCTCCTTTCATAGATGACCCAAGCTTTGCTTGCTATGACCCAACCTGAGAGTCATAACCTATGCTAAGGAATGAGAATTCTTTCGAATCCGAAACCCGTAGCAAGCCTTAAAAATTAAAAGCGCATGCAATTAAGTAAATAAAAATATGACGAAATTAAAACTTTTCAAATTGATATATAAAAATAAATACTCAATATCATATTACAAATAAAAATATTCATACAATATTAAAATACAACTCTCTGATACAAATAATTCAACTACTACAACAATACTACTACTGCAGTTTCTAGATTATAAATCAGAGTTTAAATATACATTTACATAAAATAGTCAGGATGGAAGAACACCAACGAAGAGTTCTACTACTAAGGTCTGACAATATAAGATCTCCTAAAAAAATAATTGAGGGGGTCATACCTCACTAACTAAATTATTATAATATATATACATGCAATCTAAACCATATACAGACAGACATCCATATATATATACATATACACGTATTTCACACAAATGTCAAACTCTGCCTTTATATATATAATAAATGCAAAAAATGTTTCTTTTAATAAATGAAAGATCAAATAAAACCCTAATATTCGAAACCTCAAACACAAAATAGTGTTAGCCACACAAGCTCACTTAATTCCAAGGTAATTCACTTATTCCATTTTAGACATTAGACTGGCCCTGAGACACTAAGTCAACCGAGCACCAGCAGTCTGACTATCAATGTGATTAGCCCCGAGACACTAGGTCAACCGAGCTCCAGCAACCACACTACTCATCGCATTAATTCTTAATAATCGATCAATCAAATATTACCTCAAATGATATAATAATTCAACCTTAAAATCTATTGCACCGGTACGTACTCGATCCTAGTGCAACCCACTAGGTAGCACATTCTATCGATATCCTTCAAATAAAAAATCACGTATATTTATGAAAAATAGTAAAATGCACAATTAAAATAAAGTGGCATACAATAAACAAGAATATACTAAAAATATACCAAAGACATACTGAAAATATATCAAATTTATATAACATGCATATACCAAAATATAAACCATAAAGATACCGAAGATATACTAAGTGCATATTGAAAATATACAAGCATATATATCAAAATATATTAAAAATAAACCGAAAATATACCAAATCATTTAATAAATTAAATCACTTTTAAACATATAATGAAAATGTAAAATCCTTAATCATGCATCCTAATGCAATGCATATATAGTATAATAACTCATAAGTTTACGCTCCTCGAGACTGACTGGACGGGTCTAGTCCGATAGGCTTCAGTTTCGGTGCAACTAGAAAAATAAATAATCACAAAAATCAGAATATATTCTAATTGAATATTTTAAGAATTTCTAAAAGAAGACTTTAATGAAGGATTGAAAACTCAGATGAACACAAAATTTTAGGATCAACCTGATGTCATATTTTATAAGAATTCTACCAAAAATCGGCAGAACCTCCTCTGCAAAATGGATATCTCTCTACTAAAAAGTAAAGCTGGTCTTATAAGAAAACACTTTTAACATAGATTGCACAATACCTCGGGTTGGACTCCGAACTGTATAACTCGCAACCGAGGTTCACAAATTCACCAAAAACACAAAATAAAATAATAAATATATAAAAAAAATCATTAAATTCCATAAATATCCTCAAAACACCAAAATATAATATATTTAAACATTAAAACACTAAATATAATTATTTCACAATTATTAAATAAAAATCCCAAATAATAATATAATATTATCAAAAATCCAATTTCTCAATTATTTAACATAAAATAAAAAAATTCACTTTTATATATTCAAATAGTTTAAATAGCATAAATATATATTAAAAGTTATTAAAAATCCATTTAATCACCAATTTAGTAAATAATATATTTTTTGAATATAATTTTTGAAAATAAATATTAATTCGTTAAAAATAGTAAATAATTTGTAAAATTTTTAATACCAAGTATTATTTAAAAATCTTTTAAAACATATAATTTAACCACAATTTTAGCAAAAACTCACAATTAACTTATAAAATCAAAAATCACATAATAGTAATAATTTTCTCAAAAATTATATAAAATCACTAAAATTATTTTGTCAACATATATTATTTTAACATTATTTACAACATATAATTAAACAATATTTTCAATAAAATACAAATCTAACATAAAATTCCAATTTATACATAATACAAAAATATTATTAAAAATTATATAATATTCCCAAAAATTATTTTCTCAACATTAAAATTAATAACAACATATATTAACACTAAATTAACACAAATTTATATTTAAAACAATTAATTAACTTAATTAACCAAAATTTAATAATAAAATAATCAAAATTACCCAAAAATCAAATAAATTCCAAAAAATTAAAAAATATATTTCTAGAAAGATTAAGCTACTAGGAACAACATTAATAAAGGAAGTTTCCAAGAATCAACAAGATTTAACTTTGAAAAAAATTGGAAACCCTAATAGCCATAAACCAAAAACTAAGAAAAACTCACAAATGGACAACTATGAGCTTGAATGGAGCTTGGATTCGACTTGGTAAGAGCTAGAGGAGTCAACAGAGACCAAGAATAGGAGTTGGAGCCATTAGGAATGTCATCAGTCTACTGTGCATTGCTCACGATCCACTGGAAACAATGGCAGAAAAGGAAGAAGCTCGTGGTGGTCGTGGTGGCAGTCCGACAAGCTGGAAGGGAGGCACAATGATGGTTGAATATGGGAGGAAAAGAGAAAGAAAATGAGCAGGGGGGATGATGGGTTTAGTCCTGAAAATTGATTTTGTAACTTTTCTTTATATATATATATATACTTTATTTTGGTCAACAATTCATACTCACAATAGTGTATATATATATATATATATATATATATATATATATATATATATATATATATATATATATATATATATATACATACACACATGTCACACGCACACTAACAATACATAATATAAAATTAACAAATAATAATAATTATATTAACAATATTAATAAAATAATTTAATAAAAAAATATTCATAACAATATCAAACAACAAAATAATAATAATGTTCTTAAAATAATAATATTAATAATAACACTATTAAAAAATGACATCAATAATATTAACCCTAATATTTAAATAATAAACTTCTAAAAATATATTTTACACAGAAAATGCATTTAACATAAAGTAGAAATTATTAATCATACATAATAATAATAAATAAATAAAACTTTTAAAATTTTTATTAACACTGTAAATCACGAAATATATTTTTATAATTTAAAATATTGGGTCATAACATTACTGCTGGCGAAGGATCAGTATTTTTTCCTTAAGAGCCAGTACAGTTTAAAGGAGATAGAGGTCAAGACTATAGCGCTCGACTTTGAGAAAAAGTTAAACAATGCGAAGGTAGCATTAGAACTCTGCCAAACCAAATATGCAGAGGCCAAGTTTGAAGTAAAGGCAAGTCAGAAGAAGGTGGCTAAGCTGGAGCATAGTCAAGCTTAACTAACCAAGAGGATCGAGGAGTAGGATTCCCAAATTGCAGATTTTGAGAGAAAACTCGGCGAGGCTGAGAAATCCTGAGAAAATGACAAAAATCCTATCAGAACATAGTGAGAGGGTTTCTCAAGGCCTATAGGTCTAAATGTAGAAGGGTCCTGCTTTTCTAGAATCCAGAGCTAGACTTGGCTAATTTGGATAAGATAATGTCGACTGACTTGATTGATGCCGAAGAGGATGCCCAGAATAAGGCCACCTCCCTCCATCCAAGAGATGTCTCCAAACCAACTAGGGGTTCATCATCAGATCCACCTACGTCTGCTAGTGCCATAAGCATTGTTCCCCCTCTTGTTTTCAAAGCTGAGCCGTCTGACATTGAATTATTAAAATAGGGATTTTTTTTGTTTTTTTTAACTGACTTTTATAACATAATTTTTCCCCAATGAATGAAAATACTTTATTTGATATCATTCAAAGTACTTTTATTGGTAATATTTTTGAAGGTAGTCTGAGTTCCAAAATCATTATAGCTCCTTGCCTTGTCTATCTTTTATTTTGTATGCCCCTTTAGATGTGCACTCTGTAACCTGATAGGGGCCTTCCCAATTGGGACCAAGTTTGCTTATACCGAATGTCACGACCCAAAACAGGGGCCATGACCGGCGCTAGGGAATGGGAATTCTTTCGAATCCGGAACCCGTAGCAAGCCTAAAAATAAAATAAAGCATGCCATAATAACAGTAACAGTATAATATGCAGCGGAAAATAAAAATCATAATATCATAATATTATCTATATCAACTGGATTTAATTCAAAACTCATCACATCACATAAATATAATCTTTAATACAAATCCAGTTTATATATAATACATCTCTTTAAAATAAAATACATGAAATCCAATACTGTAATTCACAACTACTGCAGTGTCTAGATAAAATAAATAAGACTCAAGTAGACAATTTACATAAAGAAGCCGGGGCGGAAGAAATCCGGCGTATCGACCTGCTACTGAGGTCTGAGGAAGTTGACTCTCCTGAAAAATAGTCAACGGAGGGGAGTCAGACCTCACTGAGTGAATTACTATAATATATATACATACACACTAAGTGATAATGCATACAGTCAACAGTATATATATAATATGTATATATACAGGCAATTGCACACAGATGCAATAAAATCATTTTATATATTTTATCTGAAAAACCTCTTTTATGAAGGATCACATAGAACCCTAGAATATCGCAACCTCAGAAAATAATGTTAAACAACACTCTGGCCATACAGGCTCACTTATTCCAAATATATCCACTTAATCCATTTGGACAGTAGACTGGCCCCGAGACACTAAGTCAACCGAGCTCCAGCAGTCTAACTGCCAGTGTGATTGGCCCCGAGACACTTAGTCAACCGAGCTCCAGCAATCACACCCACAAACCACATCTCACATATCAATAATCATATCAAATCAATATCCACAAATAGTTAGTAAAATAGCCTAAATACTATAGGCGTACCGGTACGTACTCGATCCTAGTGCTGCCCACTATGTAGCACGTTCTATTGATATCCTTCATTATTAAATATAAAACATTCATTCACAAAATAAATGATGCATGAATATAAATAAAATAACAATATAAACCATATATATACCGAAAATATACCAAACATAAACCAGGTATATTTTGAGTATATATATGTCAAATAAATCTAATCAGATCATAAATTAAATTAAAAATATATTTAAAAACATTTTAAATATATTTATTAATAAAACATGTATATAGTTTATTATATACCAAAAATATACTTAAATACAAATCACATTATTTATGCATTTTAATCAAAATAAAACATATATTTCTAAATCATGCATCCTAAGCATATATATATAGTATAGTAACTCACCTAGTGCGCTCCACGAGACAGGTCTGACGGGCCTGGTCCACTAGCCCTCGATCTCGGCGCAACTAAACAAGAAATAATTAACTGACATCAGAATAACCCTAACAAAAATCCTAGAATTCAATCTAGAGTATTAAAATACAGAAACAGAATTAGGGTTCGACCGGACATCACGTTTTACGAGAATTCTACCGAAAATCCGGCAGAACCTCCCCTGTAAAATGGACATCTCTCTACTCAAAAGAGTAGAGCCGACCCTGCAAAGAAATACACTTCGAAAAACAATCTCAACAAAAATTCACAACCCCTCGGTCGGACTCCAGACTACAATCTGTCGACCGGGGTCCACAAACACAGAATAATTCCAGATATACTAAAAATATCTTCACAACATAGAAATACATTTTATAGGTAGAAATTACATAATTAACCTTTAAAACACTGTAAAAACCGATAAACTCATTTTATTAGAAAAACCGTATATTATATATATAATTGAAAATAATTTCCAAAAAATAGTTTTAATTAGTTAAAAATACCAAATATTTTGTAGAAATCATTTTTATACCTTAAATAAATATTAAAACCAATTAAATTACATTTTTTGACAATTTAGGGCAAAATTACCAAAATACCCCTATATATATAAATATACTTAAATTACTTCAAAAATTCACCAAAAATCATACAATTATCCAAAATTAATTTTATCAATATATTTATCAATAATATCAATATTTAAACTCAATTAACCAATTAAATTCAAATAAAAACACATTTAACCTAATTTTTCTAAAATTCCATAAACTTCAATAATTCAAAATAAATACTTAGAAATTCATAAAAATTCCAAATAAATTCCTATAATTCATTTCAACACCTAATTCAACCATAAACTCCAATTTCATAATTTAAATAATTAATTTCCGAAAATTAGAAAATAATATTAAAATATTCAAAAATACCCAAAAATCCAAAAAATCACCAAAAATTCGAAAAAAATTCATACATGAAGATTAAGCTACTAGGAACAACATTTGTGAAGGAAGTTTCCATGAATCATCCAATTCAAAGCTCAAAAAAATCGAAAACCCTAATGTGACCGAATTGGAAAAATTGAAACCTAAGCAAATCTAAACCATTTTAGCTCAAACCAAAGCTAGAATCACACTCACCGGAGCTCAAGGAGAAGAAAGAGACCGGCGGTGTCGAAAACGGTGGCCGGAGGAGGGAGAAACGGCGAAGGGAAGATTTCGGCCAAAAGAGGAAGAAATGAAGCTGCCGGCGTCGGGGAAAGGGGCTGGAGGCGGCGGAGGATGGCTGGGAACGGCGGTGGCAAGCCGGGAGGCACACCGACAGTAGGTGGCCGGAGTTGCAGAAGGTGAGGGATGGTGGTCGGGCGTCGGGCGCGGGAGGAAAGAAGAAGAAGAAAAAGAAGAAAAAGAAAAAGAAAGAAAAAGGAAAGAAAAAGAAAGAAAAAGGAAAAAAAAAAAGAAAAAAGAAAAAAAATAAAATAAAATAAAATAATTAAATATTAATAAATAAATAATAATAAAATAATAAATTTTAATAATTTAATAATAAATAAAATAATTAAATAATAATAAATAAATAAATAAATAATAAAATATTAGGGTTATATATATTAAACCCTAATTAAATAAATATTCACACACGGCTTTATTTAATAATTTAAAAATATGTATGAGTTCATGCAAATTCGTAAATACATTTAAAATAATTAATAATAAATTATTTACGTGAAAATTTCCCCGAAAATGCAAGTCCCGGGAAAATTTTACGTAAAACACTGAAAATAATACACAGTAATTAAAATAGGTTTAAATTACATATTAACTCATAAAAATATCATATAATGTACAGAAATTATTAACACTGCATATCCCGGTTACAGTGTAAAAATATTTTTAAAAACACGGGATATTACACCGAAGTTGCCTTTGCCAGTATTCACCCTTCTGAGTCCTCAGTCTCCTATCTTGAAGTATCTTGGATGAATACGCCGGAGGTGATATTGCACTATCCTTCGTATGTGCACTTCAGCTACAGTGGATGCCCGTTCTCTTTACTCTTCTAATAGGTCCAGGCATATCTAGGTCTCAATGTTGTTAATGTCTTGATCTAAGTCTCTGCTGACCTTGTAACTTAGTGATCCGATTTCTACTGGTATCACCGCGTCCATACCATAAGTTAGCCTGAATGGTGTTTCCTCTATGGATGATCTGGGAGTGGTCTTGTAAATCTAAATTATATTGTTAAGTTCTTCAACCCAATTTCCTTTCTTCTCGTCGAGCCTCTTCTTTAACCCTTGCATGATAGTCCTATTGATGACCTCCGTTTGCTCGTTCGTTTGCGAGTGGGCTACCGATGAAGCTTTATTCTAAGGTTAAAGCATAACCTTTTAAACTTCTCATCATCGAACTACTTGCCATTGTCTATGATCAGGGTGTGCGATATGCCAAATCTGCAGATGATTTCTCTCTAGAAGAAGTGTTGAATTTATGCTTCTGTGATGGTCGACACTGCTTCCACTTCTACCCACTTAGTGAAATGATCTATGGCCATAATTAAGAACTTTTTCCATGAAGTGGAGGCTAGGAAGGGACACAGGATGTCCATTCCCCACATGGTAAAGGGCCAAGGGCTACCAATCAAATGCAGGGGGTTGGAAGGTTTGTGATTGAGATAAGTGAATTGTTTGCACTTATAACATTCTTGAGTGAGCTTTTAGGCATCATTGGACATGGTGGGCCAATTGTATCCTTACAGTAGTGCTTTCCTGATTAGTATATAATGAGATTTATGTGCTCCACAAATTCCTTTATGGATTTCCTTGAGTATGTAATTCTTTATAATAACCCTAGTTTTAAAATTATTTTATTAAATAATGAGATATGCAATGTTAATAAAATTTAAAAATTATATTTAATTATTTTACTATTTATGATTTATTATCATTATTGTATGTTTAATTAAATTTTTTATGTAAATATATTATTTTAGACGTTTAAATTTCATTATGTATATTCATTATTTTCTAATATTATTATTTTAATAACGTTAACTTAGTTCATAGTTATGTTAATATTCTTTTTAAGTACTAACCTTATTTTATTAATTTACGTGCTTCAAGTATTATTAATATTTTGAGTAAATCATTGTTATTTTATTTTTATTGATTTACATTATTACATTAATAAATTATTTCATAAATATTACTTGTTTAATAACAATTGTGTTGTGTTATTATTATGATGGTTACTATTTTATTTTTATCATTAGTTTTATTTTAATAACACTAGTTTATGAGTATTATTATTTCTATTATTTTCATTTTATTAAATATACATTATTTGTATTATTAATTATTTAATAATTATGGTTTTTATTATTGTTATTTTTAAATGATATTTTATGTGAATATATGTGTGAGAGATTATGTGTGTGTATATATGTGTATATATATATATGTATGTATGTATGTATGTATGTATGTATGTATGTATGTATAATATTATTTATTTATTTTTGTGGTGGGAAATTTTTAGACATAAAGTAATATTATTTTATAACCTAAAGTTTGATAAAGTATATATATATATATATATATATATATATATATATATATATATATATATATATATATATATATATATACACACACACACACAACTATTTAGCAAAATAAGAGAAAAAAATTTACAGAACCCCTTCTTCCCCCTGCGTTTTTCCCGACCTCCCCTGTAGGTGTGCCTCTCGTCGGACCGCCTCTCACCTCCACCAACATCTCCTCCTTCCTCTGGATGCCGGCAACCACTTGAGAGGGCTGTTGAAGCCATGGGACAGCAGCACCAACTGCGGCAGCTCCTCCTCGCGTGAGACCACCAGCTGCCGTCGCCTTCTGCCGTGAATCCCAGCTCCGCCACCTGTTGTTACCGGACATGGCAGCAGCTCCGGCACTTGCAGAAGCAACCCACCCTCTACCCTTGATCTCTTTGCTAGGTAAGTTGTAAGTTAGTGGTTATTAGTGGTTAGGTGGTTGATTTGGTAGTTTTTAGGTTGATTTTGGGTTGATCTACAAATATACTAGTTGATCTAAATTATTTTGATTAATTATTGACTATTTTATATTTAATTATTAATTATTAAATTTTTTTTCTTAATTAATTATTTTAATTTTGAATTTGGGTAAATTATTATTGTTATATATTGTTAGTTTTTATAATGTTGAGAAATTAATTTTTGGGAATTATTATATAATTTTTTTAAATATTTATAGTTTATGTAAATTTTGGAGTATTGAATTAAATGTGTATTTTGGTTGAATTTAAAGTTTAATTTTGTGCCTTAGTTGATATTAGAAGGTTATCTGTTGATAAAATAAATTTTATGAATTTATATAATTTTTATGGAATTTTATATAATTTATGTGTATTTTGAATTATTAAGTTAAATAAGTATTTTTATTGAAATTATTGGTTAAATATGTGTTTTGGTTGATATTAGTATATTATATGTTGATTAAATGATTTTAATGAATTTCTATAATTTTTGAGGAAATTATTTAGTATATTGGATATTTTATATTAAAGGGGTAAATGTGTAATTTTATTTTAATTATAGTTAAATATTATTTTTTAGTTAAATTTATAATTATTTAAGGTATTAAATTGATTTTTTACAAATTAATTACTATTTTTAACTAATTAATACTATTTTTCAAAAAATTATTTTCAAATAATATATTATATATATTATTTTGGTAATAAAATGGATTTTTATAACTTTTATTATATATTTGGGTTATTTATGATATTTAGATTATAAAATGCATTTTTATTATTATTTGTGTAATTATTGAGAAAATGGATTTTTAATAATATTATATTATTATTTCATAATTTTTATTTAATTATTGAGAAAATAATTACTTTTGGTGTTTTAATGTTAAATATGCTATATTTTGATATCTTGAGGACATTTATAGCATTTATTGATTTTTTAATATATTTATTGTATTTTGTTGTGAATTGTGAACCTCGATTGGTGGAATTTGTAGTATGGAATCCCAACCGAGGGTTGTGTGAATTTTTATATTCAAAGTGTATTTTCTTTGCAGAACCGGTTCTACTTTTTAAGTAGAGATATGCCCATTTTACAAATGAGGTTCTACCGAATTTTTGGTAGAATTCTCGTAAAATGTGACATCGGATCTAATTCTTATTCTATGTCCATGTTAGTAATCCTATATCGAGTCTCTAGAAGTTAAGTTAGAATTATTCTTATATTCGTGTTATTATTTTATTGTTAGTTACGCCGAGATCGAGGTCTAATGGACCATACCCGTCTCGAGGAGCACACACCTGTGAGTTATTATACTATATATATATATATATATGTATTGCATTTAGGATGCATGATTTAGGAATTTTCATTTTCATTAAATGTTTTTTTTAAAGTAATTTAACTTATAATACGATTAGGTTTATTTTTAGTATATTTTAGGTTTATTGCTAAATAATTGCATGTCATATTATTGATTTATACTTAAGTTATTTTAAGTATATTTTTGAAATATTTCCAAATAAATGCATGTTTTATTATTGATTTAAACCTAACATGCTATAATATCCCGTGTTTTTAAAATATTTTTACACTGTACCGGGATATACAGTGTCAATAATTTTTGTACATGCATTACGATATTTTTATGAATTGATATGTATTTTAAACCTATTTTAATTACGGTATATTATTTACAGTGTTTTACGTAAAATTTTCCCGGGACTTGCATTTTCGGGGAAATTTTCACGTAAACAATTTATTATTAATTATTTTAGATGTATTTACGGACTTGCATGAACTCATTCATATTTTTAAATTATTAAATAAAGCCTGTGTGTGTATATGTATTTAATTAGGGTTTATTATACCCTAATATTTTATTAAGTATTTAATTGTTTTAATTGTTATTTAATTAATTTTATTTGGTATAAATTATTAAAATATTAATATTTTATGTGTGTGGTGTATATTTGATGTGTGTAATTTAATATTATTTTAATATATAGTATAATATATATATATATACATATATACATCAAAAATCAAAAAAAAAATTTACAAAATTACCAAATTGCCCCCGACATTTTCTTCTTCTTCTTCTTCTTCTCCTTTCCGCGCCCGACGACCACCATCCACCTCCACCGTCTGCAACTGCCATTCCTTCACCGTCGGTGTGCCTCTCGGCTTGCCACCGTCGCCTCCAGCCGTTTTCCGCCGCCAGCAGCCCCCTTTCCCGACGAGTTTGGCCGGAATTAGCTTTAGAGGCCGAAAGTTGAGCTACCGCCGTTTCTCCCTCCTCTGGCCACCGTTTTCGACACCGTCGGTCTCTTTCTTCTCCTTGAGCTCCGGTGAGTGTGATTCTAGCTTTGGTTTGAGCTAAAATGGTCTAGAATTGCTTAGGTTTCGATTTGTAAATTTCGGCCTATTAGGTGTTGAAATGAATTATAGGAATTTATTTGGAATTTTTACGAATTTCTAAATATTTATTTTGAATTATTGAAGTTTATGTGATTTTGAGAAATTAGGTTAATTGTGTTTTAAATTGAATTTAATTGGTTAATTGAGTTTAATTATTGATATTATTGATAAATATGTTGAGAAAGTTAATTTTTGATAATTGTATAATTTTTGGTGAATTTTTGAAGTAATTTAAGTATATTTATATATATAGGGGTATTTTGGTAATTTTACCCTAAATTGTCTAAAAATGTAAT
This sequence comes from Mallotus nudiflorus, assembly GCA_947683625.1. Taxonomy (NCBI): domain Eukaryota; kingdom Viridiplantae; phylum Streptophyta; class Magnoliopsida; order Malpighiales; family Euphorbiaceae; genus Mallotus; species Mallotus nudiflorus. Next base: position 169,163 of record CANTUR010000633.1, read on the forward strand.
TTCATTGGTTTTAATATTTATTTAAGATATAAAAATGATTTCTACAAAATATTTGGTATTTTTAACTAATTAAAACTATTTTTCGTGAATTATTTTCAATTATATATATAATATACGGTTTTTCTAATAAAATGAGTTTTAATCGATTTTTACAGTGTTTCAAGGTTAATTATGTAATTTCTACGTATGAAATGTATTTTTGTGATTTAAGGATATTTTTGGTGCATCTGAAATATATTCTGTGTTTGTGGACCCCGGTCGGTGGACTGTAGTTTGGAGTCCGACCATGGGATTTTGTTTGTGTTGAGCTTGTATTTCGAAGTGTATTTCTTTGCAGGGTTGGCTCTACTCTTTTGAGTAGAGAGATGTCCGTTTTACAGGGGAGGTTCTGTCGAATTTTCGGTAGAATTCCCGTAAAACGTGATATCCAGTCGAACCCTAATTTTCGATTTTGTGTTGAATACTCTAGATTGAATTCTAGGATTTCTGTTAGGGTTATTCTGATGTCGATTAATTATTTCTTGTTTAGTTGCGCCGAGACCGAGGGTTAGTGGACCAGGCCCGTCGGACCTGTCTCGTGGAGCGCATTAGGTGAGTTACTATACTATATATATATACTTAGGATGCATGATTTAGAAATGCATGTTTTATGTTGTTTAAATATGCATAAATAATTTGATTATTTCTTAAGTTTACATTAAGTATATTTTTGGTTTATTTTTGGTATATAATCAATTATATGCATGTTTTGTTAATAAAATATATTTAAAATGTTTTTAAATATATTTTTAGTTTAATTCATGATTTGATTGGATTTATTTGACATATATATACTCAAAATATACCTGGTTTATGTTTGGTATATTTTCGGTATATATATGGTTTATATTGTTGTTTCATTTACATTCATGCATCATTATTTGTGAATGAATGATTTATATTATTAATGAAGGATATCAATAGAACGTGCTACCTAGTGGGCAGCACTAGGACCGAGTACGTACCGGTACGCCTATAGCTTTAGGCTATGTTACTAACTATTTGTGGATATTGGTTTGATATGATTAATGATATGTGAGATGTGGTTTGTGGGTGTGATTGCTGGAGCTCGGTTGACCAAGTGTCTCGGGGCCAATCACACTGGCAGTCAGACTGCTGGAGCTCGGTTGACTTAGTGTCTCGGGGCCAGTCTACTGTCTAAATGGATTATGTGGATATATTTGGAATCAGTGAGCCTGTATGGCTAGAGTGTTGTTTAACACTATTTTTCTGAGGTTGCGATATTCTAGGGTTCTATGTGATCCTTCATAAAAGTTGATTTTCAGACAAAATATATAAAAATGATTTTTCTGCATCTGTATGAATTTGCCTGTATATATACATATTACACATATACTGTTGACTGTATGCATTATCACTTAGTGTGTATGTATATATATTATAGTAATTCACTCAGTGAGGTCTGACTCCCCTCCGTTGACTATTTTTCAGGAGAGTCAACTTCCTCAGACCTCAGTAGCAGGTCGATACGCCGGATTTCTTCCGCCCCGGCTTCTTTATGTAAATTGTCTACTTGAGTCTTATTTATTTTATCTAGACACTGCAGTAGTTGTGAATTAAAGTATGGGATTTTATGTACTTTATTTTAAAGAGATGTATTATGTTGAAACTGGATTTGTATTAAAGATTATATACATCTATGTGATGAGATGAGATTTATTTTAAATCCAGTTGATATGGAAAAATGATATTATGATTTTTATTTCCGCTGCATATTATATTTTTATGGTTATTATTACATATTTATTTTATTTTTAGGCTTGCTACGGGTTCCGGATTCGAAAGAATTCCCGTTCCGTAGCGCCGGTCATGGCCCCTGTTTTGGGTCGTGACACATGCCATTGGTATATTTAGGGTTATTTTCTATATATACATGCTAGATAATTAGGTTATTTTGGTATATTTTTGGATATATGTCAAACCTAAATGCATGTTTTAGTACATATACATATTTTAAATGAATATTTATGCATAATTGTTTTATTAAATGATTTGTGTACTTAGGGTATATCTTTAGTATATTTAGGTATATTTTTAAGTAAATGCATGTTATATTATTGAAACACACTTAAGTTGTTTTAAATTATATTAATGGTTTATCTTTAGTATATTTCATGTTTTATTTGAGATATATATACCCGAAATATACTTGATTTATTTTAGGTATATTTATGGTATGTATATGGTTTATTTTACTATTATGAATGATTTATTATAAATGAAGGTTATCAATAAAACGTGCTACCTAGTGGGTAGCACTAAGACTGTGTACATACCAGTTCGATAGATAAGGGTTGAGTGAGAATTAATTATGATGATTATAATTGATTTGATTGATTTGACTAAGATTGATGGTATGATTGATAGTGTGATTGCGGGAGCTCAGTTGATAAGTGTCTCGGGGCCAATCACACTGACAGTCAAACTACTGGAGCTCGATTGACTTAGTGTCTCAGGGCCAGTCTACTGTCCATAATGGAATAAATGATTTATTGATTTGATTGAGATGTGAGGTGATTGATAGTATGATTACTGGAGCTCAGTTGACCAAGTGTCTCGAAGCCAATCACACTAACAGTCAGGCTGCGGGAGCTCAGTTGACTTAGTGTCTCAGGGCCAGTCTACTGTCCAAATTGGAATAAGTGATCTATTTAGATTTAAGTGAGCTTGCATGGCTAGAGGGATGATATGGTTGATTGAGGTTGTGATTAATAGGGTTCTATTCGATCCTTCATGAATTAAAATAAGTGTTTTCTACATTTAGTATATTTATAAAAGTAGAGTTTGGTATTTATGTGAAATGCATGAATATACATATATATATATGAATGCATGATTGGATATGGTTTAGATTGCATGTATATATAGTATAATAATTCATTTAGTGAGGTTTGACCCCCCTCAATTATTTTTTTTTCAGGAGATCCTATATTGTCAGACCTTAGTAGTAGATTTCTTCACCGGTGTTCTTCCATCCCGGCTATATTATGTAAATGTATATTTTAAACTTTGATTTGTATTCCAGAAACTGCAGTAGTAATAATATTATATCAGCAGAGTATTGTTTTGTCTAATACTTTATACTATGAGAATTTTATTTGAACACTGTATGAATATATAATTATTTATGAAAGGATATTGAGTATCTATTTTTATATATTGATTCAAAAAATTTTAATTATGTCATACTTTTTATTTATTTATTGCATAATTTTATTTTCTGAGGCTTACTACGGGTTTCGGATTTGAAAAAAATTCCCATTCCCTAGCGTCAATCATGACTCCTAGTTTTGGGATGTGACATTCCCTTCCTCTAGGGATACACATTTAGACCATGGATGTGAGAGGGATTTCTTTTAGAGCTCCCCATGATGGATAGAGTAGTGGACTACCTTTATCTTCAATTTTTGAGCCTTCAGTTTGTCTTATGAGAGTGCTTAATTTTCCAAGTATTGGACTATCGATTTTATCCATTTCGAGACTTCCCGTGCCTCTATGATATCTGGGTCCTTAGTGCTAGGTCTTCTTAGTGCTTCGGTGAACTCCATTCCCTTAATGCTTGATTGTCTTTAGTTGTTGATTTGGCTAAAAGGTCAACCTTAGAGTTTTCATGTCAGGGTATCTGGACTATCTCCCACTATCCACCATTTTGTTCGATTTTCTTTAGAAGTTGTATGACTTTCCTACGTATCTAGCGATGCTTGGATCCTTAATCTGAAATGTCCCATTGACCTGGTTTACTACTAGTTAAAAGTCTGAGTGTATTATGAGGGCTCAACTTTAACCTCGGTAACAAACTTTAATCTTGTAATGAGTGCCTCATATTCTGCGGCATTATTGGTTGCATTATACTCTATTCAAACTGCATACCAGATGTGAATTTTATGTAGTCCTTTAAAGATAATCCCGGTGTTGGATCCTTGAGTGGAGGATGCTCTGTCAATGTAAAGCTTTCATTCTATTGCTTTGGTGATGGTAAGATCTTCCAGCATCATTTCTTAAATGAAATTTGCTAATGCTTGAGCTTTCACTTGCTGCTGGGGCTTATAGTCAATGTCAAATTCTCTAAGTAATACTGACCATTAGACCAATCTGCCTGAAGTCTCAGGCCATTATAAAAATTTTTACAAGGGGAAGCTGGTTCTTATAATAATGGGATAAGCCTAAAAGTAGTGTCTAAGCTTCTGCAATGCATAGATGACTACCATGGCTAGTTTATCTAGTGTTAGGTACCAAATCTCAGACCTTAAGAGTATTTTGTTGATGTTGTATACATGGCTTTGCTAGTTCTCTTCTTCCCTTACTAGTACTAAAGCTATGCATTTTTTACCTACCAAGAGGTATAAGTACAGTGTTTCATCTAGGATCGGCCTACTAACTAGAGGTGGCGAGGATAAGAATTTTTTAACATCTTCAAAAGCCGCCTGGCAGTCTTCAGTCCAAATAAATTTCTTAAAATTTTTTAAAGCTAGAAATAGTAGTAGGCACCATTTGGCCAAGCAGAAGATGAAACATCCCAAAGCTGTGATCCTGCCATTTAGCTTTTATAACTCGTGGATAGTCTTCAAAGCTTTCATGTTAAGAATGGCCTCTATCTTTTTCGAGTTGGCCTCAATACCTCTATGGGATATCATGAATCCTAGGAATTTGCCTGCTTTGACTCTGAAGATGCATTTTTTCGAATTCAACTCTGGACTCGCTTAGTATTTAGAGGACTTGATCCAAATCTGCTGGGTGTTGCTATATATGCTTACTTTTAATAATAATGTTGTCCAAGTATACTTCCACATTTTTCCCAATTTGGTCCCAAAGTACATGGTTTATCATCCTCTAATATGTTGCTCTGACATTCTTTAGTCTGAAGGGCATTACCTTGTTGTAGTAAAAACCTTCGTAGGTGATGAAAGATATCTTCTCTTAGTCTTCTTCCTTCATAAATATCTGGTGATATCCTTGTACTGCGTTAACAAAACTATATAAACTATGGCTGGCAATGGAGTCTACTAGTTGGTCAATTATTAACAGTGGGTAGCTATCCTTAAGGTATGCCTGATTGAGGTCAGTATAATCTACACACATCATATACTTACCTTTTTTATTTATTTACTAGCACCATATTAGCTACCCATTATGGGTGGGTAACTTCTTTGATAAATCTACCTTCTAATAACTTCTTTGTTTCCTCGATGATTATCTTTTGCCTTTCGTATGCAAAGGTTCTTTTCTTTTAGATGACTGGCTTTGCCCCTGGTTTGATGTTCAACTTGTGCGAGGCAATCTAGGGATCTACCCCGATTATTTTAAATGCCTAAAAAGTGAAATCCTTTGAGTGCTTAATGACGACTTCACTTATTCCTTGCTTAGTGTCATAGTCAAGCTCATTATCAATTTTTACCATTTTTCCATCAATAATTTATAATCTCTCAATGTCATTAACTAGTTGAGGTACAGCGCCTTATTTCTCTATTTCCTTAGTTTATAGGAGAAAGGCTTCTGTCTAAGGCTTGATTGCCATCTAGTAGCACTGTCTGGCCATGTGTTAATCTTTGTGGACCGTGAGAGTTCCACCCTCGATTGGAATCTTCATAATCAGGTGTCGGATGCTTATGACTGCATCTATTTCATAAAGCACTAGTCGTCCTATAATGTCATTATATATTAGTGGAAGATCCATCACATTGAACAGAGCTTTAACGACTTTTGTTTCTTCATCATCTTGATTCCCAAATTCCATATTTAACTCTATAATTCCCATCGACTGTATGGTTCCTCCACATAAGCTTGCAATGGGATTCTAGATGGCTTTTAGGTTTGTGATGGAGCCTCATAATACTTTGTAAGTATTCCAAGACAATGCATTGATGGCGCTTCTGTTTTCAACTAATAACCTCTTTACCAAATAATTATTAATGTGTGTGCTTACCATTAGGGCGTCATAGTGGGGGTGGTGAACATGAACCCTGTCTTCTAAATCAAATACGATCTCTCTTTTCTTGAAGGCTGGTCTTTCTCCTCGGCCCCTTTTAGGTTTCTTCTTAGCATTTTCTCCTCTGATGATTATGTTAATGATGCTGGCTGGCTCATTCTGTACCCTCTTTAGTTCTAGCCTATCTTACCCATGGGCACCTGAATTCTTGGTTCATCTGGATGCGTTAGTGAAGTTGTTAAGTTTGTTGTTCTGCACCAGTCTTTCTATAAAATTCTTTAGTTCTCTACAGGCCTCAATGTCATGCCCGTATTCCTGGTGATACTGGCAATAGTGTCCACTATCTTGCATGGCTCTCCAGCTTGGGCTTATTCTTTTGGTTGGGGTAATTCTTATACCATTATGTCTGACCCATATAAGGATTCTGGATCTAAAGGTATTTAGAGGTGTGTATATGTCTGCTTCTTTCTCAAATCTTTGTACTGGGTTTTTAAAATTTGTTCGTAGGAAGCTTACTCGTCTGGATCTTGATTTTTCCTCTTTAGTTGGTGGTTTTTCTTCTTCCCTTCACATCCTTCTATCTTCATCCATTTTTATCATTTTGACCACCATAGTCATTACTTCTACAAAAGTGTCAAGTTCCTTTGTCATTATCTTATCTTTCATCTTTCTGAGTCTAGTGCCATTTTTTAGGGCTTCGATAGTAACTTCATCTACAAGGTTTTCAATTTGTATGGCTACCTTATTGAATCGATCGAGGTAGCTTCATACGGACTCATCGGCCTCTTGTCGGCACATCCGGAGATCATTGATATTTTTGGCAGGGGAAATGTTGGTGATGAACCTGGTATGGAACTTCTCTACCAGGTCCTCAAAAGAAGTGACAAAGTTCACTAAGAGCCAGTGAAACCATTTTTTAGCATTCTTTGTGAGTGTGCTTAGGAAGACCTTGCACAGGATTTTGTCATTCACGTTCTAGAGCAACATTCTTATTATAAACGAGGATATATGGTTGACAGGATCTCCGGTTTGATCATATTGATCTTGTTGTGGGATTATAAACTTGGTTGGGATCTTTGTATGGATTAGCCTTTTTATGAATGGCATTCTGCCTTTCATAATTCATTCATATTCCTTCCTTAGTCTCGTGCAAGCTTTATGTATAACTTCTTCAACCCTCTAGGTTAGCTTTGAGTCATCAAGAGCCAAAATTATTGAGCTAGATTCCCTTTCTAGAACTTTACTGTTCCTTTTATTCGCCTCAGGTATCTCCGGAGGTGTTATGTTGTTGTCTATGTGAGCCGACCTAAGGTTACTACTTTAAATTAAGGTGTTTAATTATTATTGTATTAGGGCTATCTGACCTTGGATGTTTTGTATCATTGCTTCCTTATTTATTAGGGTGAGGTTGAGTGTTTGGGTTTCGGTGCGTAATTACAGCCGGTGTATCTGTTAGGTTTGGAAAAGGTACATAAGGTATTGGTCAGTGATGGTATTGCAATAAGGCATAATATAGAAAGTCAATACCTAGAGTCGACCACCCCTGGGTATTTCCAAGAGGAAAGTGTGTACCCTAGGATGAAGGTCTGACATTCTGGAAAGGTGTTAGAGTTACTGCTGTTGGGAGAGGTATTGATAGATTGATTGGAGGAGTGAGTGCCGAGAGGTTGGTATGAGTGTCAGGAGTCGAGATTGGCGATGGGCTGGATGTAATGCGTCGATGTCTTAATTCAGTAGATGCACTAATGGCCTTTCTCAAGAGTCCCCACAATCGGTGTCACTTGATAACTTATTTTTGAAACTCTTAAGTTAGAACCCTACAAGTGGTCAACAATGGACAACGTGAGAGGTAGGAAGGATCCCCATAAACACTCCGACGCCTAAGTTAGAATCTAGAGAGAGAAAATGAGAGTAATTAGAATATGAGAGAATAGAATGAATAAGAATAAGGGATACGAAGTTCTATTTATAGTAGTAGTGATACTTAAACCTGAAAGGGATAGGATTCCTTTTTGGATAGGAGTCCTAGTCCTATTAGAAGAGTATTCCTTTTTTGTTTGGGAGTTTTCTTGAGGCAAGAACCTTTTCCTGAATGGATTTAACTGCCTTCCTTTCCAAGTAACCTATATAGAAAATAAATATTTTTAATTAAATAGGAATATATGTATGTGGGTATCATTAACTAAATTTATAATTTATAATGAATTAATCGTATGTGACTGAGGAATCTATCAACTACACATTGTTAGGGAAAAGTTGTCACTTCATTTGGTGGCATAGCTTTTAAACTGTATATGTTACAGCTGAGAGGGCAATTGTCCAAAGTAATCAAAGCATAAAGTAGTTATTGGCTGATAGTTTAGTTTAAATGACTTATCCATAAAGGAAAGTACACAAATTTCTCTTTTTTACCAGCATAATTTTTGCTTTTGAACATGTTCATATTTGTGGATTATAGATAGTTTTATCAAGAGTATGTAGCCTAAATTATGCACAACCATAGTTCATGAACCATGATAGCTTTTGATGTCAGTGAAACTTGGCATGGATGGTTAAGCTGTTACCATGAATATTATGGAGTTTCAGATTTGAGATTTTGTGTCCCATGTTTGTGTCCCCTCTACTCCATTATGAATGATAAAAAAAAAGGTAGTTGTTGATCAGTATTATTCAACTGTAGTTCATATACAATTTGGTTGAAATTTTAATTTTGAATATAAGAGAAGTTGTTTATAATTAACCCTATGTCATGATATTGTTAAATTCTCTTTCAATAATTTAGTACAATATAGAAAATATAGAAAGTAGAGAGAAAATTTCGCTTAATTTTATAAATTAAGTTCTGAACGGATTAAAAACTTTATTCATTTCATATTTATTCATTTTAGATATTGTTTTATTATTTCTTGATTGAAGCATTTTGATGTAGGTGAAAAACTATAAAAAAAATAATAATAATTTAAACATAGAGAAGAGAAGGGGGTGAAAAATTTTTATAGAGAGACCATGAGACTTTAAAAAATTGTTGAAATATAATATGTATGAGATTGTATAATAGAATATGATTATATTATAAGATTCATACATGAAAAGAAGAGAAATTTGATGCGAGAAAAATAAAAATTGATGAATATATATGTTGATTTATATTACAATTATATATATATATATATATATGAAAGAAATTGCATTAAATGCTAAAAAATATTAACTATTGCATGTAATGTAAGTATATATTTATTTATTTTATATATATAGTTTTTAACTGGAGTAGTATCAACAATTTCAGAAAATTTTTATAATTCAATTATCATTCAAAATTATTACATACAAATTTATTTTTGATTTATGATTCTAATTCAACAATCATGTAACGTATAGATATTATAAATTAATAATTTGTATCTTTATTATTTTTTTGAACTACAAAAAAGAGAAAATAAGAATCAAACCCTTAAATTGTATAATATTTTAAAGAGAATATATTATTGGACTACTTAACTTTCGACATCTTCACCAACTTGAGTCAATAAAAAATTATCATAGAAAAAAGGTGTCACGACCCAAAACAGGGGCCATGACCGGCGCTAGGGAACGGGAATTCTTTCGAATCCGGAACCCGTAGCAAGCCTAAAAATAAAATAAATCATGCAATAATAACAATAACTATATAATATGCAGCAGAAAATAAAAATCATAATATCATAATATCATTTTCCTATCAACTGGATTTAATTCAAAACTCATCTCATAGATACATAATCTCTATAGTACAAATCCAGTTTCAATATAATACATCTCTTTAAAAATAAAATACATGAAATTCAATACTTTAATTCACAACTACTGAAGTGTCTAGATAAAATAAATAAGACTCAAGTAGACAGTTTACATAAAGAAGCCGGGGCGGAAGAAATCCGGCATATCGACCTACTACTGAGGTCTGAGGAAGTTGACTCTCCTGAAAAATAGTCAACGGAGGGGAGTCAGACCTCACTGAGTGAATTACTATAATATATATACATACACACTAAGTGATAATGCATACAGTCAACAGTATATATATAATATGTATATATACAGGCAATTACACACAGATGCAATAAAATCATTTATATATATATATATATTAAAAATCACAGTTTATGAAGGATCACATAGAACCCTAGAATATCGCAACCTCAGAATAATAGTGTTAAACAACACTCTGGCCATACAGGCTCACTTAATCCAAATATATCCACTTAATCCATTCGGACAGTAGACTGGCCCCGAGACACTAAGTCAACCGAGCTCCAGCAGTCTGACTGCCAGTGTGATTGGCCCCAAGACACTTGGTCAACCGAGCTCCAGCAATCACACCCAAACCACATCTCACATATCAATAATCATAATCAAATCAATATCCACAAATAATTTAATAATATAGCCTAAAGCTATAGGCGTACCGGTACGTACTCGGTCCTAGTGCTGCCCACTAGGTAGCACGTTCTATTGATATCCTTCATTCTTAAATATAAAACATTCATTCACAAAAATAAATGATGCATGAATATAAATGAAATAACAATATAAACTATATATATATACCGGAAATATACCAAAAGTAAACTAGGCATATTTCGAGTATATATATATCAAATACATCTAATCAAATCATAAATTAAATTAAAAATATATTTAAAAACATTTTAAATATATTTTATTAATAAAACATGTATATAGTTTATTATATACCAAAAATAAACCAAAAATATACTTAAATACAAATCACATTATTTATGCATTTTAATCAAAATAAAACATATATTTCTAAATCATGCATCCTAAGCATATATATATAGTATAGTAACTCACTTAATGCGCTCCACGAGACAGGTCCGACGGGCCTGGTCCACTAACCCTCGGTCTCGGCGCAACTAAACAAGAAATAAGTAACCGATATCAGAATAATCCTAACAAAAATCCTAGAATTCAATCTAGAGTATTCAACACAGAATCGGAAATTAGGGTTCGACTGGATATCACGTTTTACGAGAATTCTACCGAAAATCCGGCAGAACCTCCCCTGTAAAACGGACATCTCTCTACTCAAAAGAGTAGAGCCGACCCTGCACAGAAAATACACTTCGAAATATAAGCTCAACACAATCAAAATCCCACGGTCGGACTCCAAACTACAGTCCACCGACCGGGGTCCACAAACACAGAATGATTCCAGATATACCAAAAATATCCTTAAATCACAGAAATACATTTTATAGATCAAAATTACATAATTGATCTTTAAACACCGTAAAAACCAAATAAAACTCATTTTATTTGAAAACCCGTATATTATATATAATTGAAAATAATTTACGAAAAATAGTTTTAATTAGTTAAAAATACCAAATATTTTGTAGAAATCATTTTTATACCTTAAATAAATATTAAAACCAATTAAATTACATTTTTAGACAATTTAGGGTAAAATTACCAAAATACCCCTATATATATAAATATACTTAAATTACTTCAAAAATTCACCAAAAATCATACAATTACCCAAAATTAATTTTCTCAACATATTTATCAATAATATTAATATTTAAACTCAATTAACCAATTAAATTCAAATAAAAACACATTTAACCTAATTTTTCCAAAATTCCATAAACTTCAATAATTCAAAATAAATACTTAGAAATTCATAAAAATTCCAAATAAATTCCTATAATTCATTTCAACACCTAATTCAACCATAAACTCCAATTTCATAATTTAAATAATTAATTTCCGAAAATTAGAAAATAATATTAAAATATTCAAAAATACCCAAAAATCCAAACAATATCCAAAAATTCTACAAAAAATCATACATGTAGATTAAGCTACTAGGAACAACATTTGTGAAGGAAGTTTCCATGAATCATCCAATTCAAAGCTCAAAAAAATCGAAAACCCTAATAGGCCGAAATTTATAAATCGAAACCTAAGCAATTCCAGACCATTTTAGCTCAAACCAAAGCTAGAATCACACTCACTGGAGCTCAAGGAGAAGAAAGAGACCGACGGTGTCGAAAACGGTGGCCGGAGGAGGGAGAAACGGCGAAGGGAAGATTTCGGCCAAAAGAGGAAGAAATCAAGCTGCCGGCGCCGGGGAAAGGGGCTAGAGGCGGCGGAGGACGGCTGGGAACGGCGGTGGCAAGCCGGGAGGCACACCGACGGTAGGTGGCCGGAGTTGCAGACGGTGAGGGATGGTGGTGGGGTGTCGGGCGCGGGAGAGAAGGGAAGAAGAAGAAGAAAAAGAAAAAGAAAGAAAAAGGAAAGAAAAAGAAAAAGAAAGAAAAAGGAAAAGAAAAAAAATAAAATAAATTAAAATAATTAAATATTAATAAATAAATAATAATAAAATAATAAATTTTAATAATTTAATAATAAATAAAATAATTAAATAATAATAAATAAATAATAAAATATTAGGGTAATAATAAACCCTAATTAAATAAATATACACACACATGCTTTATTTAATAATTTAAAAATATGTATGAGTTCATGCAAGTCCGTAAATACATTTAAAATAATTAATAATACATTGTTTACGTGAAAATTTCCCCGAAAATGCAAGTCCCGGGAAAATTTTACGTAAAACACTGAAAATAATAGACAGTAATTAAAATAGGTTTAAAATACATATCAACTCATAAAAATATCGTAATGCATATACAAAAATTATTGACACTGTATATCCCGGTACAGTGTAAAAATATTTTAAAAACACGGGATATTACAAAAGGTATTAAGTGAAGTAGTTCTTCTCAAATATATCTTTTTAAGATTGTTCAAAGTTTATTTTAGGTGAAAAAACAACTTATCCACGTTAAATCTAATAATTTACATAGTATGTTATTATTTACATTTATTCTTATAAAAGTAAATTGTTTTTTTATTGAATTTTTTTATCTTTCAATTACTAAAATATATGGCTCATTTATATCATTCGATTAATTTTTTTTTTGTAAAATAAACATATTTGAATATAAAAATAAAAATTAATTTTTTAAAAAATATACGAACACACATACAATACATCGTAACATGATGTATTCCTTCACAAAATTATAAATGTATACTAACTTATATAATTTAAATTGAGATTTTAAAAGACTAGTCAATTTCTGTGGATAAGAGTTACTATAACATACACATTGCAAATGCATTTTTAAAATTTTACAAAACACATACATACAACACACTGGGTTAAAACTAGGATATAATTTTTTACAAAACGTTAGTAAGTTTGGAAATGCATGTTAATTTATACAAATATAAATAGACACTTTACAACTAATGAGATGGGAATTTTTTTTTTTTTTATAACTAAAAAAATAATTGGAAAATGTACTTGACAAATTTAAAATTAAGAAGGGCAAAATAGTAACTGCATACATATTTTATTTAGTTAAACAATATAAAGTATAAATAAACGACTCGGCTAGGGTTTATTGAAGAGAGGCGAGAGACAGGTGCAAACACTGAAATCTCAGAAGCAGCAGCCAGCGCCGCTCAGCTAAAATGGGTAAATACAAAGAAAATTTCATGAAAAATCTCAGCAACTGCTAGCTTAATCCATCGATTGATTTCGCATTTCTGTAATTGATTGGGAATGGTCTCTCACATGGCGATTGTGTATGGTTGTATTCAGGTATCTCAAGGGACTCTATGCACAAGAGGCGTGCTACTGGTGGCAAAAAGAAAGCTTGGAGAAAGAAGAGAAAGTACTCATCTCTCTCCCTCTGTTTCCCTGTTTTTTTGTGTTCATTTACGTTTCTCTGCGTCGCATCTATCTTTGTTTTATTTTAAATCTAATGTAGCTGTTGTGTTGAAAAAAGTCAGGATCTTATATAATATATTTATGATTTCTAGGGTTCCAGCATTTCCAAATTAAATTCATTATATTTTCTCATTTCTTGTGCTGTAATGTGTTTGTTGTTATAATAAGGATAAAAGGATGCAGTGTTAACTTTATAGTTGAAAAGGAATATCAATATTAGTTGTTTTTGTTGGGTTGCTTCCCTGATTCTGTGTTTTGTGTTTGTTTGTTTAATGCAATGTGATGATGGGGTTTTTTTTTGAGTTGGTTGGAAGTAACTGAATTTATTAGCTTTTGTTTGTGGATGATTTATTATTAAGGTATGAGCTTGGTCGTCAGCCTGCTAATACAAAGCTTTCAAGCAACAAGACTGTAAGGAGGGTTCGTGTTAGAGGAGGCAATGTGAAGTGGAGAGCTTTGAGATTGGATACTGGAAATTATTCCTGGGGTAGCGAGGCTATCACCTGCAAGACTCGTATTCTTGATGTGGTTTACAATGCCTCCAACAATGAGCTTGTTAGGACACAAACTTTGGTGAAGAGTGCAATTGTTCAGGTTGATGCAGCTCCATTTAAGCAATGGTATCTTCAGCATTATGGTGTTGATATTGGCAGGAAGAAGAAGGCTGCAGTTAAGAAGGAAACTGAGGTGATTTTGATTTGTGAATTAGCTTCTGAAATTAATCAGTAACTAACTTTTAACTTTCTTACCATGGTCATGGAAATAACTTGTTGGCATGTGTTTGAACCTGTCATAAGATCAAGATGATTTTGTTAGTCAATTTGAGACATGTTGAATTTTTAAAAGGTCACTAGAAAACTGTGTGCTCTCTGATATGTTTTTTCTGTTGCTGCCTATGATATGATTGGAACTGGAAGCATGTGTGATTGTATCTTGTGGAAAAATTTGATAGCTATTCATCAAGTAGTTTAGCTTTCATCTAATTTGTGCCACTTGAGAAGTCATATTTTTTACCTTTAATCATTGCAGGAAGGTGAAGGTGCTGCTGCCGCTGCAGAGGAAACTAAGAAGAGCAACCACGTGCTTAGGAAGCTTGAGAAGCGCCAAAAGGATCGTAAGCTTGATCCCCACATTGAAGAGCAGTTTGGCAGTGGTAGATTGTTGGCCTGCATCTCATCCCGTCCTGGTCAATGTGGCAGAGCTGATGGGTGAGTTAAAATAGATGAGAAATCTCTTTCTGTTGTTTTATTTTCCATACCTTCTAATCTCACTTGTGTTTACAATGGATTTTTTTTGTTAGATACATTTTGGAGGGTAAGGAACTTGAGTTCTACATGAAGAAGCTCCAGAGGAAGAAGGGCAGAGGTGCTGGAGCTGCCTAAGCATGAAAGGCTTTGTCAAGTTTTTTTGTTGTCTAATGTCTGATTCACTTTAGTTTTGGTTCCTTGAGTTCTAGAGTATGATAAAATACATTATTGGTAGCTACTAAAAAAAGGGACACTTCTCTCTTATTCTTATTATAATTTCTTCGTTTTGCAGTTTATAATATATTTGTGGTATTGCAATGGTTTTTCTTATGTGATTTGGTGTTCTCAAGAAATAGCTTGTTTGATTTTGAGGTTGATAGTTAATCTAATGAAGTTAGGTTGTTTTTTTATCATTCATTGGTAGGTTCTATAAACATTAGCATCTTGATGCTACTCATCAAATGCAAAAGGGCGTGTTTAAGCCTGAAAGTTTTTTCTGTAGTATTCTCGACCCTAGTTGATGGCAAATACGAGACTTTCCATTGAAAAATGGCAGTCTAATCAATGGGAGGTAGACTAGATAAAGCATACCATTTCTGCAAAAAAAATGGATAGAGGATGGCAATTTAGTCATTGGCGGTGGGATTAGCTACCAAGCGATAAAGACGCTAGATTTTTCCTTGCGGTTATCAAAGTGTCTAGGTGAAGTGAGACTTTCACATAAAATGCTTCTCCCAGGGCATATATCATAGCATCTTCGCAGGACTTGGGTCATAGCACCGAATGAAGATCATACGTGTTGGTAATCTGCACAAAGAACTGTAAACATGGATTTTGAGCTCCTCTTATTTTTAGGTTGCTCGTGCAAATTGGTTCTCACTTGGATAATTCACAATATCTCTCTAGGAGAAAGGGGGCGATAATTCACAAGATCTCTCTAGGAGAAATGGCGCCATAGTTGGAAAACTTAAATACAAGTAAATTATGAATCTTAGAATATAATAAGATATTATCGACATATTTACAAGAACTATAGTTAATGTGTAGTACAAACGGTAAAAAGCATGAACATTTTATTGTGAGAAGTTGGAGTTGAACTCTATTTATAAAGGTGTAATCAAGTTAAGTCCACATATTGTTAAACTCGACTTTAACTGAATTAAATAATTTTATTAATTAATTAAATTAAATTTTAAAAAATATGTATTTTAAAATATTTAAATTCAACTTGGATTTGAATTTGATTTGATTTGACAAAATATATTTATAATTATATTCAAATAAAAGGGTAAAATGGTAAATATATATAGTTGGATTAAGCTCGCGAGTTTATCAAGTCAAATATTTAGGAGTTCAAACTTGACTTTATAGCCTATTCGAGTGGCTTGAACTTAAGCTCAACTCGATAATGATTGTCACGACTCAAAACAGCGGCCATGACCGGTGCCAGGGAATGGGAATTCTTTCGAATCCGAAACCCGTAGCAAGCCTAAAATAAAATAAACATGCACTAATAATAATAATAATAATAATATCACAGTTAAATAAAATACAGTGCAGCGGAAATAAAAATCATAAGTATCACAATAACATTTCCACCAACTGGATTTAAATTAAATACTCATCTCATATATATATAAACTCTTAATACAAATCTAGTTCAAATATAATACAACATCTCTTTAACAATTTAATGACTATTGCAGTGTCTAGATAAAATAAAACTCAAGACTCAGAGAAGCAGTTTACATAAAGAAGCCGAGGCGGAAGAAATCCGGCGTACAGGCCTGCTACTGAGGTCTGAAGACGATGACTCTCCTGAAAAATAGTCAATGGAGGGGAGTTAGACCTCACTGAGTGAATTACTATAATATATATATACATGCATACTAAATGACAATGCATACAGTCAACAGTACATATCTAATATGTATATATACAGACAAATACACACAAATGCTGTAAAAATCATGTTATATATATATTACTGAAAATCATCGTTTATGAAGGATCAAATAGAACCCTATAATATCGCAACCTCAAACAGTGTTAGACAACACTCTAGCCATACAGGCTCACTTATTCCAAAATATTCACTTGTTCCATTTGGACAGTAGACTGACCCCAAGACACTAAGTCAATGAGCTCCAGCAGTCTGACTGCCAGTGTGATTGGCCCCGAGACACTTGATCAACCGAGCTCCAGCAATCACACCCAAATCACATCTCACACATCAGATAAATCAATTCAAATCAAAATCCTCAAACTGGTTAGTAATATAGCCTAAATGCTATAAGCGTACCGGTACGTACTCGGTCCTAGTGCTGCCCACTAGGTAGCACGTTCTATTGATATCCTTCATTTATAAATATAAAACATTCATTCACAAATAAATGATGCATGAATTTAAATAACATAACAATATAAACTATATATATACTGAAAATATACCAAAAGTAAACCAGGTATATTTCGAGTATATATACGTCGAATAAATCCAATTAAATTACAAAATAAGCTAGAAATGTATTTAAAAACATTTTAGACATAAATGGTTAATAAAGCATGCATATAATTTAATATATACCAAAAATAAACCAAAAGTAAACTAAAAATAAACTTAAATAATAATCAAACTATTTATGCATATTTAATCAAAATAAAACATACATTTCTAAATCATGCACCCTAAGCATATATATATAAAATAGTAACTCATACTTAGTGCGCTCCTCGAGATAGGTCCGACGGGCCTGGTCCATTAGGCCTCAGTCTCGGCGCAACTAAACAAACAATAATGACAAAAATTAGAATAAACTTAACAGAAAATCCTAGAACTCGATCTAGAATATTAAACACAGAATCGAAATTAGGGTTCGACTGGACATCACGTTTTACGAGAATTCTATCAAAAATTCGACATAACCTCCCCTGTAAAACAAACATCTCTCTACTCAAAGAGTAGAGCCGGCCCTGCAAAGAAACACACTTCAAAAAACAGACACAAAAACACATCCACAACCCCTCGGTCGAACTCCGAACTACAGTCTACCGACCGGGGTCCACAATTCACAGAACAATATAAAAATACCAAAAATACCCTTATATCACAGAAATAAATTTTATACATAGAAATTACATAATTAACCTTTAAACACAGTAAAAACCGATAAAAACTCATTTTATTAGAAAAATCGTATATTATATATATAATTGAAATAATTCACGAAAAATAGTTTTAATTAATTAAAAATACTAAATAATTTGTAGAAATCATTTTTGTACCTTAAATAACTATTAAAACCAATTAAATTACATTTTTAGCCAATTTAGGGTAAAATTACCAAAATACCCCTATATATATAAATATACTAAAATCACTCCAAAAATTCACCAAAAATAGTATAATTATCCAAAATTAATTTTCTCAACATTTTTATCAATAATATCAATAATTAAACTCAATTAACCAATTAATTTCAATTAAAAACACAATTAACCTAATTTTCCAAAATTACATAAACCTAATTAAATTCAAATAAATACATAGAAATTCATAAAAATTCAAAATAAATTTCTATAATTCATTTCAACACCTATATTTATCATAAAACACAATTTAATAATTAATTTAATTAATTTTCGAAAATTAGAAAATAATATTAAAATATTCAAAAATACCCAAAAATCAAAATAGTCTCCAAAAATTCCAAAAAAATTCACACATGTAGATTAGCTAAGGGGAAAAACATTTGTGAAGGAATTTTTCATGAATCAATCAAATTGAAGTTCAAAAAAATCAAGAACCCTAATATGGCCGAATTCGAAAAATCGAAACCTAAGCAAATCAAGACCATTTTAAGTGAAACAAAGCTTGGAATCACACTCAATGGAGCTGAAGGAGAAGAAAGATACCGACAGTGTCAAAAATGGTGGAAGGAATCACCGTGAACGACGTTGCTCCAACTTTCGGCTTCTCCGGCCAAAAATGACTTCCAGATGCCGGAAACGGCTGCAACAGGCGGCGAAAGAGGCTGAAGAAGGAGGTGGCACGCCGGACAGCATACCAAGGGCAAGAAAACGGCGGTAGCAGCGGATGATGATGATGGGGAACGATCGGGAATGTTGAAGAAGGGAGAGTGGCAAAGTTGTAAATAAGTTAAACTTTATAATTTGTTAATATTAAATGTATATATGTATATATATACACTTTATACTATATATTAAAATAATATTAAATCACACACATTAAATATACCACACACATATAATTTAATATTTAATAATTTAATACACCTAAAATAATTAAATAATATTAAAACAAATAATAAAATAATAAAATATTAGGGTAATATTAATTAAACCCTAATTAAATAAATAAATACACATATATACATTATTTAGTACTTTAAGAATATATATGAGTTCATGCAAGTCCGTAAATCTATTTAAAATAATTAATAATAAAATATTTACGTGAAAATTTCCCCGAAAATGAAAGTCCGGGAAAATTTTACGTAAAGCAATTAAAATAATAATAAACAATTAAAATTAGCTTTAATTAAATAGCAAACTCATAAAAACTTCATAAATATATACAAAAATTATTAACACTGTATATCCCGATGCAGTATTGAAATATTTAAAAATACGGGATATTACAGTCTTCCCCCCTTACAAGAATTCATCCCCGAATTCCAGAAAGAAAAGATTACAAGATCAGGAAGGAAAGAGAAACGGGTAAGAAGCTCGCATCTCAGTTTCAGTCTCCCACGTATGCTCCTCAACTCTGTCGCTACGCCACAGAACCTTGACCACCGGAATCTGCTTCGATCGCAACTGTCGAACTTGATAGTCAACGATCGCCATAGGTTCTTCCATAAACGTCAAATCTTCACTCACTTTTACACTGTTGGGTTGCAACACGTGTGAAGGGTCTGAGATATACTTCCTCAGCATCGAGATATGAAATACTGGATGCACTTGTGACATACTCGGAGGCAAATCCAACCGATATGCAACAGTGCCAACTCTCTCCAGAATCTCAAACGGTCCGATATATCTCGGTGCTAACTTACCCTTCTTACCAAATCTCATAACACCCTTCATCGGAGATACCTTCAGAAAAATAAAATCTCCAACCTGAAACTCCACATCTTTGCGCCTAGGATCCGTATAACTCTTCTGTCTGCTAACTGCGGTCTCTAATCTTCGCTTAATCACGGTGACTTTCTCTACAGCATCCTGAACCATCTCAGGTCCAGTCAAAGCTCTCTCACCAATCTCATCCCAACTCAAAGGGGATCTACACTTCCTTCCATACAATGCCTCATACGGTGCCATGCCAATACTGCTATGGTAGCTGTTATTATATGCAAACTCTACGAGTGGAAAATGATCATCCCAGCTACCTCCCAAATCCAGGACACACATCCTCAACATATCTTCTAGTGTTTGGATTGTCCTCTCAGACTGACCATCTGTCTGAGGATGAAAAGTAGTACTGAAATCCAACCTAGTGCCCATCGCTTCCTGCAACTTCTGCTAAAAATGAGAGGTAAACACTGAACCTCTATCTGACACAATGGACACATGTACTCTATGAAGGCACACAATATGCTTCACATACAACTTCGCCAATCTAGCTACAGAATAGGTGGCTTTCACAGGCAAGAAATGTGCAGACTTGGTCAACCTGTCTACGATCACCCAGATGGATTCGTATCCATCCTTCGAATGAGGTAAACTAACCACAAAATCCATAGCTATCCTTTCCCACTTCCACTCGGGAATAGGAAGAGGCTGAAGCTTCCCAGAAGGCTTCTGATGTTCAGCTTTCACTTGCTGACACATCAGACACTTCGCCACATAATCAGCAACATCCTTCTTCAATCCATCCCACCAGTATAAGTCTCTAATACTGTGGTACATCTTAGTAACACCTGGATGTACGCTGTAGGCTGTAGAATGTGCCTCCTCTAGGATCTCTTCTCTCAAATCATCCACATCAGGAACACACAATCTACCACTGATCCACAACACACCATCATCATCAAGTGTGAAATCAGTGAACTTCCCTGCTCGAACATTCTCTGCAAGCTCTTCTAGAATAGGATCTTGGCTCTGAGTTGCTTTAATCCTATCCCTCAGTACAGATCGCACCTTAAACTGAGCTAGCAGTCTACCTAATCTACTGCTCTTCATCATTAGACCTTGATCCACCAACAGATGCAATTCCTGGATCAACGATCTCCTCTCAACACTTATGTGAGCAAGACTGCCTGAGGACTTTCTACTTAAGGCATCTGCTACCACATTAGCTTTACCCGGATGATATAAGATCTCACAGTCATAATCCTTTAACAATTCTAACCATCTTCTCTGCTTCAGATTCAGATCTCTCTGCTGGAAAATGTACTTAAGGCTCTTGTGATCAGTAAATATCTTACAAGTCACCCCGTACAGATAATGTCTCCAAATCTTCAGAGCAAAGATCACTGCAGCCATCTCAAGGTCATGTGTGGGATAGTTCTGCTCATGCTTCTTCAACTGCCTTGAAGCATATGCTATCACCCTTCCATTCTGCATCAGCACACAACCAAGGCCAACTCTAGAGGCATCATAATAAACTATGAACTTATCTACATTATTAGGCAAAGCTAATACTGGGGCGGTGGTTAATTTCTCCTTCAACAATTGGAAGCTATTCTCACAAGCTTCTGACCACTCGAATCTAATATTCTTCTGAGTCAAGCAAGTCATAGGGGCTACTATTCTAGAAAAATCCTGCACAAACCGCCTATAATAACCAGCTAAACCTAGAAAACTTTGAATCTCCATAACAGAAGTCGGTCTAGGCCATTCAGACTCTGCTTCAATCTTCTGTGGATCAACCTGGATACCTTCTTTAGACACCACGTGTCCAAGAAAAGAAACACTCTCCATCCAGAAATCACACTTCGAGAATTTAGCATAAAGCTGATGATCTCTTAGTGTCTGTAGTACAATCCTTAAGTGATATACATGCTCCTCCATACTCCTCAAATAAACCAGTACATCATTAATGAAGACTACCACAAACTGATCCACATACGGTCTGAATACCCTATTCATCAGGTCCATAAAAGCTGTTGGTGCATTAGTCAAACCAAAAGACATCACCAGAAACTCATAATGGCCATATCGAGTTCAGAATGCCGTCTTAGGAACATCGGCTTCACTAATCCACAGCTGATGATAACCTGACCTCAGATCAATCTTAGAAAAGAACTGTGCACCCTGTAGCTGGTCAAACAAGTCATCTATCCTTAGGAGAGGATACTTGTTCTTCACTGTCACCTTATTCAGCTCTCTGTAGTCAATGCACAGTCTCAGGGTACCATCCTTCTTCTTCACAAATAAGACTGGTGCACCCCAAGGAGAAATATTGGGTCTGATGAAACCTTTATCCAATAACTCTTGCAACTGCTCCTTTAACTCTTTCAAATCTGCAGGAGCCATTCTGTAGGGTGGCATAGATATAGGAGTAGTGCCTGGGACCACATCTATATAGAACTCAATCTCTCTGTGAGGTGGTAAACCTGGCAACTCCTTAGGAAAAACATTAGGAAACTCACAAGCAACAGGAACATCTGTGAGTGACAACTTCTCCACTGAAGTATCCCTGACTAATGCCAAATATCCCTGACATCCTTTCTTCAACAACTTCCTAGCTGTAATAGCAGAAATAAGATTCTGAGGTGCTAAACTCCTATCACCCACAAACTTAAAATCTTCTTCATCAGGAATTCTGAAAGTCAACTCTTTATTCCTGCAATCTACCATGGCATAGTGCTGAGATAACTAATCCATTCCCAGAATAACATCAAACTCCATCACATCCAACAGATTCAAATCAGTGGGTAATTCTCTATCTCCCACGAGAACTGGACAACTAGAAAGAATAATATCGGTGTCCAAGGAATCGCTCAGAGGAGTGGCAACAGACAAAGGAAAAGCCATCCTCGAAGCTTGCCAATAAGATTTATAAGCAAAAACGGGAGAAACAAACGAATGCGTGGCACCCGGATCAAACAAAACCCACGCATCCAGGTAACAAACAGAAATAATACCTGCCACAACTGCATTAGATGCCTGAGCATCCTGCTGAGTAAGATGAAAAACTCTGGCCTGTCCTCGACCTCCCTGCTGACTGGTAGAAGCCTGGCTAACACCTCTGGCACCTCCTCTAGTACCTCTACCATGACTCTACTGTGGAACAAGCTGAGTGGAACTCTGATGCTGGGCTGGTGGTAACTGAAATGGCACAGGTGCAACACTAGTAATCGACTGCTGTGGGAATCACGGAATCTGAGGCTGCTGATACCCAGAGTAAGGACATGATCTGGGAAAATGTCATGTCTGCCTGCATCTGAAGCATGTCAGTGGTGTCAGATAACACGATCCCTGATGGAATCTACCACAAGTTTGGTAAACACTGGTAGCTAATCCAGAACTACGACCACTGCTGCTGCTCGAAGCACCTGACCCGAATCTGAATGGTCTACGCTGACCTCCACGGCCATGTCTACTGCTTCAATGCACTCGCTGCTGTTGCCTCTGACTCTATTGAGTCGGACCTCGTTGCTGACTACTCGAACCAACATGAAAACTCAAATACGGAGTAGCCTGCAATGCACTCGACTGAACTCCCAGCTGGTAATAATCAGGCATTACCCCCTGCCTAACTAGCCTCAGCTCAATCTCCTTAGCCAACTCAATCACAGATTCCAGAGTAAGGCCTACTATAGGCATACCAGCAAAAGCTAAACCCAAACCAGTAATGTACGTAGTGACCGTAAAATACTGATCTCGCATCAGGTCCTCTGCATATCTACCCAAACAAAGAAACTCTCGGGTGTACTCCTCTACCGATCGATCAACATGAGAAATGCTGGTCAAACGAAGATGATAGCTCATACGGAGAGGCTTTGGACAGAATCTCCTCATAATTGCTCTCTGAACTGAGCCCAGGTCATCGTCATCATGTAAGGCTGGATCATCTGAATGAACCAATCTAAGGCTGGTCCCTCTACAGACAACTCGACGATCATGATCCGCTGGTACTCGGTATGAGCAGTCCGAGTCCGAGTCTCAATCGCATGCAGAAAATCTAACGGGTCAGAAGTACCGTCAAAAGCAATCCTGCCAACTCGTGCATAGAACAAAGCTACCTCAGGGTCAAACATACCTTGCTGATAGGCAGGCTGAACAGGCTAAACAACTGGATGCACAGGAACATCAAACTCAGGCTTTACAGGCTCCTCGTCCTGTAACTCTCTCTGCTTATGGCGACCTGCCGCTCCTCGAGGTCTACCTCTGCCACGACCTCTACGTCTAATTGGCTATTCAGGAGGTAAAACCTCATCCTGAAAAGACTCATCATCCTCGGCCTCAACGACTGGTGGAGCGACACGCGCTCGTCTCCTCATTCTGAAAAGACAAATGGAAAGATTCAGACAAAATAGACAACAGAGGAATAACGCAGAAAACTAAAGCAAGGAATACTTATCAAGACATACTCGAACCTAATTCACTGCAGTAGTTACCAAAAGAAAACACAACTCTGAAAACTAGGGCCACGACTCACACAACTAAGCCCTGACACAGAACTCTACTCTGATACCAACTTTGTCACGACCCAAAACAAGGGCCATGACCGACGCTAGGGAACGGGAATTCTTTCGAATCTGAAACCCGTAGCAAGCCTAAAATAAAATAAACATGCACTAATAATAATAATAATATCACAGTTAAATAAAATACAGTGCAGCGGAAATAAAAATCATAAGTATCACAATAACATTTCCACCAACTGGATTTAAATTAAATACTCATCTCATATATATATAAACTCTTAATACAAATCCAGTTCAAATATAATACAACATCTCTTTAACAATTTAATGACTATTGCAGTGTCTAGATAAAATAAAACTCAAGACTCAGAGAAGCAGTTTACATAAAGAAGTCGGGGCGGAAGAAATCCGACGTAGAGGCCTACTACTGAGGTCTGAAGATGATGACTCTCCTAAAAAATAGTCAACAGAGGGGAGTCAGACCTCACTGAGTGAATTACTATAATATATATATATATATGCATACTAAATGACAATGCATACAGTCAACAGTATATATCTAATGTGTATATATACAGACAAATACACACAGATGCTGTAAAAATCATGTTATATATATTTTACTGAAAATCATCGTTTATGAAGGATCAAATAGAATCCTATAATATCGCAACCTCAAACAGTGTTAGACAACACTCTAGCCATACAGGCTCACTTATTCCAAAATATTCACTTGTTCCATTTGGACAGTAGACTGGCCCCGAGACACTAAGTCAACCGAGCTCCAGCAATCTGACTGCCAGTGTGATTGGCCTCGAGACACTTGGTCAACCGAGCTCCAGCAATCACACCCAAATCACATCTCACACATCAGATAAATCAATTCAAATCAAAATCCTCAAACTGGTTAGTAATATAGCCTAAATGCTATAAGCGTATCGGTACGTACTCGGTCCTAGTGCTGCCCACTAGGTAGCACGTTCTATTGATATCCTTCATTTATAAATATAAAACATTCATTCACAAATAAATGATGCATGAATTTAAATAACATAACAATATAAATCATATATATACTGAAAATATACCAAAAGTAAACCAGGTATATTTGGAGTATATATACGTCGAATAAATCCAATTAAATTACAAAATAAGCTAGAAATGTATTTAAAAATATTTTAGACATAAATGGTTAATAAAGCATGCATATAATTTAATATATATCAAAAATAAACCAAAAGTAAACTAAAAATAAACTTAAATAATAATCAAACCATTTATGCATATTTAATCAAAATAAAACATACATTTCTAAGTCATGCACCCTAAGCATATATATATATAAAATAGTAACTCACACTTAGTGCGCTCCTCGAGATAGGTCCGACGGGCCTGGTCCACTAGGCCTCGGTATCGACGCAACTAAACAAACAATAATGACAAAAATCAGAATAAACCTAACAAAAAATCTTAGAACTCGATCTAGAATATTAAATACAGAATCGAAATTAGGGTTCGACTGGACATCACGTTTTACGAGAATTCTACCAAAAATTTGGCAGAACCTCCCTTGTAAAACAGACATCTCTCTACTCAAAGAGTAGAGCCGGCCCTGTAAAGAAACACACTTCGAAAAATAGACACAAAAACACATCCATAACCCCTCGGTCGGACTCCGAACTATAGTCTACTGACCGGGGTCCACAATTCACAGAACAATATAAAAATACCAAAAATACCCTTATATCACAGAAATACATTTTATACGTAGAAATTACATAATTAACCTTTAAACACAGTAAAAACTGATAAAAACTCATTTTATTAGAAAAATCGTATATTATATATATAATTGAAATAATTCACGAAAAATAGTTTTAATTAATTAAAAATACTAAATAATTTGTAGAAATCATTTTTGTACCTTAAATAACTATTAAAACCAATTAAATTACATTTTTAGCCAATTTAGGGTAAAATTACCAAAATACCCCTATATATATAAATATACTAAAATCACTCCAAAAATTCACCAAAAATAGTATAATTATCCAAAATTAATTTTCTCAACATTTTTATCAATAATATCAATAATTAAACTCAATTAACCAATTAATTTCAATTAAAAACACAATTAACCTAATTTTCCAAAATTACATAAACCTAATTAAATTCAAATAAATACATAGAAATTCATAAAAATTCAAAATAAATTTCTATAATTCATTTCAACACCTATATTTATCATAAAACACAATTTAATAATTAATTTAATTAATTTTCGAAAATTAGAAAATAATATTAAAATATTCAAAAATACCCAAAAATCAAAATAGTCTCCAAAAATTCCAAAAAAATTCACACATGTAGATTAGCTAAGGGGAAAAACATTTGTGAAGGAATTTTTCATGAATCAATCAAATTGAAGTTCAAAAAAATCAAGAACCCTAATATGGCCGAATTCGAAAAATCGAAACCTAAGCAAATCAAGACCATTTTAAGTGAAACAAAGCTTGGAATCACACTCAATGGAGCTGAAGGAGAAGAAAGATACTGACAGTGTCAAAAATGGTGGAAGGAATCGCCTGTGAACGACGTTGCTCCAACTTTCGGCTTCTCCAGCCAAAAATGACTTCCAGACGCCGGAAACGGCTGCAACAGGCGGCGGAAGAGGCTGGGGAAGGAGGTGGCACGCCGGACGGCACACCAACGGCAAGAAAATGGTGGTAGCAACGGCGGACGACGATGGGGAACGATCGGGAATGTTGAAGAAGGGAGAGTGGCAAAGTTGTAAATAAGTTAAACTTTATAATTTGTTAATATTAAATGTATATATGTATATATATATACTTTATACTATATATTAAAATAATATTAAATCACACACATTAAATATACCACACACATATAATTTAATATTTAATAATTTAATACACCTAAAATAATTAAATAATATTAAAACAAATAATAAAATATTAGGGTAATATTAATTAAACCCTAATTAAATGAATAAATACACATATATACATTATTTAGTACTTTAAAAATATATATGAGTTCATGCAAGTCCGTAAATCTATTTAAAATAATTAATAATAAAATATTTACGTGAAAATTTTCCCAAAAATGAAAGTTCCGAGAAAATTTTACGTAAAGCACTTAAAATAATAATAAAAAATTAAAATTAGCTTTAATTAAATAGCAAACTCATAAAAATTTCATAAATATATACAAAAATTATTAACACTGCATACCCCGATGGAGTATTAAAATATTTAAAAATACGGAATATTACAATGATCAAGTCAATTTTGAGTTTTTCCCAAATTAATCTCAAGTAACTCATGAATTAACTTAACTCGGTTATACCTTTACCTATCCTCTCTCTCCTCTTATAATGTTGGGAATTAACCGTTTTATCTAATCGTTAAGATAAAACAAATGGAATTGTTAAACTCAGTAAATTGATTTGATAGTATATTGTGAGTTACTCACAATTCAAAGCATTGGTAGTTTTATTGATAAAATGTACAACATACAAAATTTTTATGTAATATAAATTAGTTGTACCCATTTAAAATGTATCTATTGTAATAAATTATAATTTTATTAGAAATATTATAATTTTTAAAACTAGTAATGTCTAATTTCACTAGTTAATTCAATCAAAAAAGGCAGTTGAAATAGTATAATAAAGGCAATAAAATATTAATTTTTATCATAAGCTTTACTTTGTTAGTTTTTAATTTATTAATGAATAGTGTAAATTTATAATTTTTTTTAACAAAAGTATAAATTTATAATTTAATAAAAGTGTTGAGTATGTTAAATTTTTTGAAATTGTTGTGTATGAAAGAATAAAGTGTAAACGACAAGTTATCCAATCCTCTAGGATTAACAACAATGTCAATCCTAAAAGATAGTACATTTTTACAATTAAGTCCTATAAGAAAAAAATTTTATAATCAAGTCCTAAAACTAATTAAAATACATCACATTAGTCCTACTCTATTAAACCTAACGAAAATTAATGACGTGTCAGTCATCTTGCACTTCTTCTCCAAAACTCCTTATGACCTGTCAGTGGACCTGATATATCGTTGTCACATCATTGCCACATTACACCTTCTCTCTTCTCTGGTACATCTCTATGTCCCTACTTCTCTCTCAATCCCTTACTCTTCTCCATCTCTGTTTATCGCCTTATCTTTACTCCTCTTCCTTTTCCTTCTCTCTTCTCAATCCTTATCATGCGCAGGCATTCTTTCATCACCAGAATCACTCTCAAGCTTCTCATAGTGTCATCTTCTATTTAAAAGAACCTCCTCATTTGCATAAGTCAAAAGTTAATTGTTGTCAACATGCCAGTAATAACTAGGAGTGGCATTAAAGAAATGGAATAATCTTGCATCTTGAAAAAAACTAAAATAGGGGAAATTAGCATGATCTTTCAACGTTGACTTCAGTGATAAGTGTTACATCAAATCACAGAAGCCAAAATATTAAAGAAGATTGTTATCCACTTCGACTGAAACAATGGTGTAATGACCCGTATTTTTAACTATTAAATTAAATATGAATTTTAATGTGTTAAATATTATTTTTATGGAATTATTATTAAATGAGTATTTTAGTAAATTTATTGATTATTAAGAGTATAATTGATATATATATATATATATATATATATATATATATATATATATATATATATATATATATATATATATATATATATATATATATATATATGTGTGTGTGTGTGTGTGTGTGTGTGTGTGTGTGTGTGTGTGTGTGTGTGTGTGTGTGTATGTGTGTGTGTGTATAAATATTTGGGAAGAGTTGTAATATCCCGTATGTTTTAAACATTTTAATATTTTATCGGGATATACAGTGTTAATAAATTTTGTATATATTTATGATATTTCATGAGTTGTTATTTAATTAAAATTGATTTTTAATTATTTTATATTATTATAAATACTTTACATAAAATTTTCCCAGGACTTGCACATTCGGGGAAATTGGTACGCAAATAATTTAATATTAATTATTTTAAACGATTTTAACGGACTTGCATGAACTCACATATATTTTTAAAGTACTAAATGAAGTGTATATGTGTATTTATTTATTAAACTAGGGTTTAATTAATGTCACGACCCAAAACAGGGGCCATGACCGGCGCTAGGGAACGAGAATTCTTTCGAATCCGGAATCCGTAGCAAGCCTAAAAATAAAATAAAACATGCAATGGTAATAACCATGTATATAATGTAGCGGAAATGAAAATCATAAATATCACAATAGTATTTTCACCAACTGGATTTAAATTAAATCTCATCTTGTAATATCCCGTGTTTTTAAAATATTTTTTTTACACTGTACCGGGATATGCAGTGTTAATAATTTCTGTACATTATATGATATTTTTACGAGTTAATATGTATTTAAAACCTATTTTAATTACGGTGTATTATTTTCAGTGTTTTACGTAAAATTTTCCCGAGACTTGCATTTTCGGGGAAATTTTCACGTAAACAATTTATTATTAATTATTTTAGATGTATTTACGGACTTGCATGAACTCATACATATTTTTAAATTATTAAATAAAGCCTGTGTGTGAATATTTAATTAATTAGGGTTTATTATTACCCTAATATTTTATTAAGTATTTATTTGTTTTATTGTTATTTAATTATTTTTATTTAGTATAAATTATTAAAATATTAAATTTTATGTGTGTGGTGTATATTTAAAGTGTGTAATTTAATATTATTTTATTACATAGTGTAATGTATATATATATATACATATATACATTAAACATTATCAAAATAATAAAGTTTAACTTATTTACAAAACTGCCCCTCCCTTCTCTTCTTCTTCTCCGGACGCGACTCCCACCTCCACCGTCTGTAACTTCCGTTCGCCGCCGTTCAGAGTGCCTCTCGGTCAGCCACCTCTGTCCCCAGCCGTTCCCCGCCGCCAGCAGCTCCCTTTCCCGACGAGTTTGGCCGAAATTAGCTTGAGAGGCCGAAAGTTAAGCTACCACCGTTTCTCCCTCCTCCCGGCCACCGTTTTCAACACCGCCGGTCTCTTTCTTCTCCTTGAGCTCCGGTGAGTGTGATTCTAGCTTTGTTTTGAGCTAAAATGGTTTAGATTTGCTTAGGTTTCGATTTTTCCAATTCGGTCACATTAGGGTTTTTGATTTTTTTGAGCTTCGAATTGGATGATTCATGGAAACTCCCTTCACAAATGTTGTTCCTAGTAGCTTAATCTTCATGTATGAATTTTTGGAGATTTTTTGGATTTTTGGGTATTTTTGAATATTTTAATATTATTTTCTAATTTTCGGAAATTAATTATTTAAATTATGAAATTTGAGTTTATGGTCAAATTAGGTGTTGAAATGAATTATAGGAATTTATTTGGAATTTTTATGAATTTCTAAGTATTTATTTTGAATTATTGAAGTTTATGGAATTTTGGAAAAATTAGGTTAAATGTGTTTTTATTTGAATTTAATTGGTTAATTGAGTTTAAATATTGATATTATTGATAAATATGTTGAGAAAATTAATTTTGGATAATTGTATGATTTTTGGTGAATTTTTGAAGTAAATTAAGTATATTTATATATATAGGGGTATTTTGGTAATTTTATCCTAAATTGTCTAAAAATGTAATTTAATTGGTTTTAATATTTATTTAAGGTATAAAAATGATTTCTACAAAATATTTGGTATTTTTAACTAATTAAAACTATTTTTCGTGAATTATTTTCAATTATATATATAATATACGGTTTTTCTAATAAAATGAGTTTTAATCGGTTTTTATAGTGTTTCAAGGTCAATTATGTAATTTTTACCTATAAAATGTATTTCTGTGATTTAAGGATATTTTTGGTATATTTGAATTATGTTCTGTGTTTGTGGACCCCAGTCGGTGGACTATAGTTTGGAGTCCGACCGAGGGGTTGTGGATTTTTGTTGAGCTTGTTTTTTCAAAGTGTATTTCTTTGCAGGGTCGGCTCTACTCTTTTGAG
Organism: Mallotus nudiflorus; assembly: GCA_947683625.1. Classification (NCBI taxonomy): domain Eukaryota; kingdom Viridiplantae; phylum Streptophyta; class Magnoliopsida; order Malpighiales; family Euphorbiaceae; genus Mallotus; species Mallotus nudiflorus. The sequence goes on from CANTUR010000633.1 coordinate 200,886, forward strand.
TAGAGAGATGTTCGTTTTACAGGGGAGGTTCTACCGGATTTTTGATAGAATTCTCGTAAAAACGTGATATCCAGTCGAACCCTAATTCTGTTTCCGTATTTTAATACTCTAGATTGAATTCTAGGATTTCTATTAGGGTTATTCTGATGTCAGTTAATTATTTCTTGTTTAGTTGCGCCGAGACCGAGGGCTAGTGGACCAGGCCCGTCGGACCTGTCTCGTGGAGCGCACTAGGTGAGTTACTATATTATATATATATGCTTAGGATGCATGATTTAGAAATGCATGTTTTATGTTGATTAAATATGCATAAATAAATTGATTATTTCTTAAGTTTATATTAGTATATTTTTGGTTTATTTTTGGTATATAATAAACTATATACATGTTTTATTAATAAAATATATTTAAAATGTTTTTAAATATATTTTTAATTTAATTTATGATTTGATTAGATTTATTTGACATATATATACTCAAAAATATACCTGGTTTATGTTTGGTATATTTCCGGTATATATATGGTTTATATTGTTATTTTATTTAAATTCATGCATCATTTATTGTGAATGAATGTTTTATATTTAATGATGAAGGATATCAATAGAACGTGCTACCTAGTGGGCAGCACTAGGACCGAGTACGTACCGGTACGCCTATAGTATTTAGGCTATATTACTAACTATTTGTGGATATTGATTTGATTGTGATTATCGATATGTGAGATGTGGTTTGTGGGTGTGATTGCTGGAGCTCGGTTGACCAAGTGTCTCGGGGCCAATCACACTGGCAGTCAGACTGCTGGAGCTCGGTTGACTTAGTGTCTCAGGGCCAGTCTACTGTCCGAATGGATTAAGTGGATATATTTGGAATAAGTGAGCCTATATGGCTAGAGTGTTGTTTAACACTATTTTCTGAGGTTGCGATATTCTAGGGTTCTATGTGATCCTTCATAAAAGACGATTTTCAATAAAATATATAAAAATGATTTTTCTGCATCTGTGTGAAATTGTCTGTATATATATTAGATACACATATGCTATTGACTGTATGCATTATCACTTAGTGTGTATGTATATATATTATAGTAATTCACTCAGTGAGGTCTGACTCCCCTCCGTTGACTATTTTTCAGGAGAGTTAACTTCCTCAGACCTCAGTAGCAGGTCGATACGCCGGATTTCTTCCGCCCCGGCTTCTTTATGTAAACTGCATACTTGAGTCTTATTTATTTTATCTAGACACTGCAGTAGTTGTGAATTAAAGTATTGAATTTCATGTATTTTATTTTTAAAGAGATGTATTATGTTGAAACTGGATTTGTATTAAAGATTATATATATGTGATGAGATGAGTTTTGAATTAAATCCAGTTGATATGGATAATATTATGATATTATGATTTTTATTTTCCGCTGCATATTATACTGTTACTGTTATTATGGCATGCTTTATTTTATTTTTAGGCTTGCTACGGGTTCCGGATTCGAAAGAATTCCCGTTCCCTAGCGCCGTCATGGCCCCTGTTTTGGGTCGTGACACATCTCATATATATAAATCTTTTAATACAAATCCAATTCACATAATACAATATCTCACATAAATAAAATACATAAAATCCCATAATTTAATTTACCACT